>JAJHZJ010000546.1:4075463-4622885 GCA_023548195.1 Bettongia penicillata ogilbyi | reverse complement strand
ACCAGATCCAAGAAAAATATAAGGCAAACATCAAAGATCAATTATAAGAGACTCAGTAAGGACAGACTATTTACTTTTTATACAGGTATATGTAAACTAGATGTCTAAGACTGTAATTAGTACTTAGGAGGTTGAAAAGAAATATCGGGCTAAAGCTGAATATGATGTGATTCTAAAAAGTAATGCCATCTAGGAAAAGATAAAAAGAGTAATTATACAAATGCAGTGTGAGAGGAAGAATAATGACACAGAGGAATTGCATGAGGGAGGAGGTCCAGTAGTTCTGGACTCTACTCGGATTGGGAATGGGTTAAAGAGGAAACTATATATGTGTGTACACACACACACACACACACACACACACACACACATATATATGTATAAAGTCTTCTAAATTCAGAAAGAAATAAAAGCCTCAGGGGATAGGGAGGAGAGAGAAGATAAGGGAAGATTTTAGAGGGAACCCTACTCACATCAGATCTAGGTTAAAGAGAGAAGTACGCACACACGTATGCATATGTATGTATACATATATATGTGTTTGTGTGCATATATGTATACACATATATTAGAAGGGAAGAAAAGTCTTCTAAAGGTATAAAGAAATAAGAGGGTGAGGGAATAGGATGGGGGCTAGGAATAGGATAAGGGGGATATAGAAGGGTGTCTAGATTAACAGGAATGGGATAAAGAGGGAACAACACATATATTTGGAAGGCTATAAAAGTCTTCTACATTCTGATAGAAACAAGAGGGCAAAGGGAAAGGGTGGGGGGAGAGGATAAGGGAGGGATCTTTGGAGGCAGGGGTAGGTTAAGTAATCAGAGGCCAAATTAGTGGATAGAAGTAAAGTAGAGGAGCCAGGAGAGATAGGAAATAAGAGAAATACACAAACATAAAATAAAGAGCAGAAAAAACCAGGAGTAGTAATCATGATCTCAGACAAAGTTAAAGCTATAATAGATTCATTCAAAAGAGAAAAATAGGGAAATTACACTATATATATATATATATATATATATATATATATCAGTCATATGAATCAATATTGTTTTAGACTATTTAAAATACTTAGAGAGTAAAATGTTGGAATATTGTTGTGATATAGAAAATGATGAGTTAGTAGATTCAGAAAAACATGCAAAGACTTGCATGGGCTGATGCAAAGTGAAATGTGCTATAATACATTTACAGTAACAGCAATATTTTAAGATCATCAGTTCGGAATGACTTAGCTATTTTCAGCAATACAATAATCCAAAACAACTATGAAGAACTCATGATGAAAAATGTTATCCATTCCCAGACAAAGAACTGATGGTGCTTGAATACCGATTGAAGCATAATTTTTAAAAAATCAGAAAGAAATAATAGGACAAGGGGATAGGGTCAGAAGAGAGGATGAGGAAGGGACTCTTAGAGAGGTGGTTAAGGAATAGGAGGGGTAGAAGGAGATGAGTTAGGAGGAACAATAAAATGAGAAGGCAAGTATAGAAAAATAGGAAGGAGGGACAAGGTAATGAGTTATATTTTGTACAAGTTCAGTTTGAGATCTCTTCAAGACATCCACTTAAAAATTTCCAACAGACAAATGGTGATATAGGACTACAGCTCAAAACAGAATAAAAGATCATAAAAGATGAAAATAGTCTATACTGGAGGGGCTATAGTGGAAGGATAGGCACATGTATATGCTCCTGGTGAAGGTGCAAAGTTGTCTAATAATTCTGGAAAACACTTGAGTGATGCAAGAAAAGTCTTAAACTTTTCATAACTACCAAACATATACACTATGGAGGTCCAAGACAGAAAGAATGGTGCCAATTGGCAAAACATTCCTAGCAACACTTTTTGTGTCTAGTAGCAGAGGGCTGGGGGAAAAAAGTTAATGTCAATCAAACGGCAAATTACTAGCTGTAGCAGCAACTACACTAGCACACAGGATGGGTGCTAACACAGGTTCTTTGATGTGCTTTTCAAAAGGAAAGAAAACTTTAAAGGGGTCAACAGTCTTACTTTAATTACAGATAAGAAGAAGTGAATGTAGAAAATACAAGCAGAGAAATGAGCAGAGAGATTCAACAGACAGGGCTTCAACTGTCTGAACAAAGTAGTACCACCACCTATATACACTACCAGACTAGGAGAGCACCAACATCTGAGTAGTCCGGAGACTCTTAACAAACTGCTACTCAGAGTCCTATCCAGGGAATCAAAAGGTCCTTCTCAGGAGCAGGCCCCCAAAGCAAAATACCAGTATATTTAGTTTTCAACTAACAGGTTCAGAGACAGAAGACATCACAACCCACATGATTCAACACAGCTGTGAATTACTGAGGTTATCCTTCAGATTTTTACAATTTAACCTGAGCCCAGGAAAACAAACTCCAGAAAAAAAAATTTCACTTTGCTAACACTTACACAAAGCCAGGTTCTTAACCTTTTCTGTGACATTTATCCCCTTGGCAATCTGGTGAAATCTATGAACCCTTTCTGTGAATGTTTACACATGAATAAAATAGGATTGTACAGGAAAGCAATTATACTGAAATACAGTCAACAAAATTTTAAAAAATTCAAAAGCTTAAGAATCTTACACATAGATGAACATAAAGGAGAAGCATTGAGCTATAAGAAATGACAAGTTTGAGGAATTCAAAGATCATGAAATATGCAAGCAGAATCAGGAAAAGAATATACATAAAAACTACAAATACTGAAAGGCAGTGAAGTTCATCCAACTATACTGGAAAACAATTTGGAATTCTGCTAAGTAGTTAAGACCACACCCTTTGACTCAGAGAATCCACCGGTAGGCAAATACCCTGACAAAGTTAAGAAATAGAAAGTTCCCATATGACACTGTTTACTGTATTAAATAACTGGAAACAAAGCAGATAGCCTGGGAAATGGCAAATTGAGAAATGGTAAAACAAACTGTGACACATAAATGTAATGAATTATTGTTCTAGAATAAATGATGATAAAAAATGATACAAAGGTTTTAGAAAACCATGGGAAGAGTATTATAAATTGATGTAAAGTAGACATTATCAGAAAAAGCATGTACACCTTTACTACAACAATGTAAAATTGAAAAAATAAAAAAAAATTAATATCAAGCTTGGCTCCAAAGAAGGGACAAGAAAATGTATTACCTTCCCTTTTTTAAGGAGGTAAAAAAGGACTTTGGGTGTAGAGTCATTAATTTTACTCAACTGCTTTATTTTTTCTCATTTTTATCCTTTGGCTTGGTGACAGAAAGTGGAGGATTACAAAGTGAAAATAACATAAAAACAAAACATATCAATAAGAAAGTTTTAAATGTAAAAAGAGGCAGCTGAACTCTGCCTGACTAATGATGAATTTTGGCTCCAGAAAAGAGATGATAAAATACCTTTACCTAAGTAGATGGAGGGAACTACAGTATATGCAGTAAAATGTGGAGCTATGTGGTCAGGATTTGTTTAACTGGTCTTTTATATGCCACAAGAGAAAATTCAATATGGGGATGCAGATAATATTAGGAAATGAATGTGACATAAAACAGAAGGAATCAATAAGACTTTTTAAAATATAAAATAAAGTCCAAGTTGATTGATGGTTTCTAGATGGCTGTTTTGGATACTTATGACCAACTCTTCTTCTTATTTTGGTTAGTAATAAGAATTATTTTATCTTTTTTTGTCTTCATCATTTCATTCTTGAAAACCTCCTATTCTACCCGGGCTACTTCTCTAGAATTTTAGTTCAGGGAATCCTTTTCTATTCATTTTCTGAACTCTTTTAAATTTACTCTCAAAAAAATCTATGATATGTTTCACTATGATTTTATCACAATTTCTAAAATTAAGTGGTGCTTTCATCCAAAAGATTCCCATCCCTTGCACCCCATAAGTTACTCCAGGTTTGTGAGACTCATGTAAAGAATAGGCATTTCCCTTGTTGGTTCCTCCATTTTCTGAAGAATTAAAATTAATGCTAGTCAAACTGTTAGTGTCTGCTTTCGGCAAAGTATGACAACATAATTGCAGTTTCTCATCAATATTGTATCATGTCTCTCTGCTGGATTTATGATCTACTTTCTGAACTCCTCATTTATTTCCTCTTTCTGTCCAGATGGTCTGTAGCATATTGTGATCACAAGACAGCTTCTCTTTTTTGCCTCCTTTCATGTTCATTCAAATGCTCTACATCAGCCATTCCTATTTAGTGGTTTGTAAACTAAAATTCTCCCAAGGAGATCACAATGATTGGCCAAGGGGTTTGCACTAAAAATTCCTAAATAGCACTTAAAGTAGTAAATAGTTCCACAACTGTATTACAAATATATTTTCCTTCTATAACAATAAGTGTGCGAATCATTTAAACATCATAGATTTATTTCTGCAGTGATTCAAAACCATCATGATCATCAATACATTGATCATCAGTACAGTGATCTTGGTGTTCATGTAGCAATCGCATCAAACTAGACCAAGAGCTTTCCTCAAGATGACCAAGTGATCTGGATACAAAGCAGCCTTAGCTCATACTTTGCTACTCTAGAAAAGACAAAAACAGAACACCAGGCAAAAGAATGATCAAACAATCTAATGAGAAACTACTGTAAGTGAATTTTGCCATCCCATTTCCAAACAAAGAGCCAGCCAAAAGGTTAAGTGTTAGGTAAAAGTACAGCTGGGGTGGGGGGAGGTGAAAACAAAGCAGGGAAACAGTCCACAGCAGCCTTCCAGGCCAAGGAAAAACATGAGCCAGGAAAGCCTAGAACCTGAACTATAGCTGGGGATAGGAAGACAAGGACCTGGACCAGGACATTTGGAGGCTGTAGGCTGTGTCACTGTGACCCCAAACTAGAACAATCATCAATATTGTATCATGTCTCTCTGCTGGATTTATGATCTACTTTCTGAACTCATTTATTTCCTCTTTAACTCCTTTAAAATTGAACTGGATACAAAAGAAGTAAGTGATGCCATGAGTCAAAAGACTGAAAAAAAAATCAGAAAATGTAAGGCATTTCTCTCTCTCTCTCTCTCTCTCTCTCTCTCTCTCTCTCTCTCTCTCTCTCTCTCTCTCTCTCTCTCTCCATGCCCTGAAAAACAGGTCAAAGAAGGAAAATGTAAAAATCATTATATTATTTTAAATTTTCAGTCATAAAACCTTACAAATGATATTTCAAGAAATCATAAATAGAAAATGTCCAGACCCTTTAGCACATCATAATGAATCATAAAAAGAATTCACTGCTCACCTTCCTGGAAGAAAGCCCAAAAAGACAAATCTCAGACAATTTAAAGCCCCAATGAGAACTTCCAAGGTTAAAAAAAAAATTCCCAGCAGCATTCCTTCCCCTCAAAAAAGAGTTCAAGTACCAAGGAATTACAGTCTGAATGATACAAGACCTTTTTTACCAGATGACAGCATTCCACTGGATTTTTTTTTCTTATTTTTCCATCATGTTATTATGCCCCAGGAACACTCGTGAGAAATCTCATCATCCTCCAAGAACTAATTAGCCTTGGTACTCATACCTCATCAGGACCCTATGTTTTCTTATTTGAAGGGTACAGTCACTAACTCCAAAACCTCCATTTAAAAAGTGGGTCCAGGCTAGCTATCTCCTCATCTGTGTCCCTGGTTGCACTTACTGAACTACCTTACACTTCTCCATTATGTCCCTGCCTCTCCCCCAGGTCCCTATCCATACCCTTGTTATATTCCTTTTCTGTCTTCTCTTTATTCATTAGGTTGTAAGTCCCTTGAAGGCAGAGACTGTCTTTCTTTTCTGCATTTGTAATCATATCCATATAGTGGATAATGTTCATTAAGTGACTGACCTGAGAGCTATCCCTGCCAAGTAAGAGAGTTTAGAATATGATATTAGAATGTGATATATTCCAGAAGAAAAATGATAAAGGTTTACAACCAAGAATGATTTATCCAACAAAGGTGAATATAATGTTACAGAGGGAAAATGAATCTTAAATAAATAGAGGACTTCCAAATAATCTTGATGACAACACCAGAACTGAGAGAAAACTTAGAAATACAAATGCAAGTGTCAAGAAAAATACAAGAAAAGATATGCATTTGAGCAATTAGGGACTATATGATGATGAAGTGGAGTTACATTCTAATTGAGAGAGAAGAATTAAGTGTCTTCTGAGGATCCTAATGTCTTAAAGGATCACAGAAGGAGTAAGTAAGGCGGAAAACATGGGAGAAGTTTTGTCCTATTCTGATGAACTTAAAAGGAAAATGCAAAGGGACATAAAAAGGAATACACTGAGGAAGCAAAAAAGGAGAGATAGGAATAAAGCTTACCATCTCACATAGTCAGGGTGCATGAAAAAATGACACCTAAACTTCACTTTTATGTAAACCAGAAAAAAGAGGGTTAAATACACACAGAAATACATGTATCTACATAGAGAAACACAAAATATGCACAGAGTTTGGCATGGAAATACACTGAATTTAACAGGGAATCAGATGGAGACAAGGAGAGGGAATAATGAAATTGACAGGGAGTGGCTTCATGGAATAATTAATCCAACAAGTTCTGTCCTCAGAGAATAGAACTGGAGAGTAGGGAGAATAAAAGGAAAGAAATTTGATAACCTGCAATAAGCAACTGGGTGAGGAGAAGACAACGTAGAGAAGTACCAGCATGGATCCAGGCTGCATCAAATATAGTATTGAGTACATTTCTCTCCAAACACTTTCTTCTTAGTAAAAAGAGGATCTGGGTGGGGGGAAAGGGCAAAGTATAGCAGGATTTAATAGGAAGAGAATACACAATTCTAATTATAACTGTAAATATGATGGGATTAATTTCATCCCAACTATGGAGGAGGGTAGTATAATAGAGTAGAAAGAAATATAGAAAAATAAATTGTTTACAAGAAATACACTTGAAATAGAAAGATGATCAGTTTATAGGAAGAAATAAATAGTAAAAGTTTAATTCTTGGGGATCTTAATATACTCCTATAAGAACTAAACATAAACAAGAAATAAGATAAAGAGCTGAAGAGAATTTTAGAAAAGCTATATATGATAGATCTCTAGTGATTACTGAATGAGAATAGAAGGGGTTTTGTACATGTTTTTCATTTGTGCATAGCACACTTAGAAAAACTGGCCATGTACTGGGCCGGTTTAAATCTCACCAACAGTTAAAGAAAACTAGAAATATTAGATACATAATTTACCACTCACAATGCAAGAACATATTTACTAATTGGTGTCTTTAAAAAAGGATTAAAATGAATTTGCAACTAAATAATTTAACACTAAAGAAGTAATATATCAAGGAACAAATCATATAAATAAGAGGATTTTATAAAAGAAGGAACAGACAAAAGAAATAAGCATTTATTAAGCACCTACTATCTGCCAGGCACTATGCTAAATGCTGTACAAATTTATCTCACAACAACCCCCAAAAGTAAATGGCCTTATTATCCTCATTGTTACAGTTGAGGAAAATTCAAACTTAAGTGACTTGCTCAGAATCAGAAAGTTATTCTTTGAAGTTGGAATTGAAATGAGGTCTTCCTGACTCCAGACTCAACTCTATCCAATGCACTACCTAGGTACTTCCAAAATGAGACAAGACATCAAAACTTTTAAGATGAAGTCACTAAGTCTTGATGGGGGGGGATGAGGGTGGGAAATATATGCCTCTATATACCTCCATCAACAAAAAACCTAAGAAAAAGATCAATAAATTGGGCACAACTCTAGGAAACTAACAAACTTTAAAATACCCCCAACTAAACACAAAAATGAGAATAATATGAAAATTAAGGAATAGTTTAAAATAGAAAGGAAAAAATTGAATTAATAAATAAGACTAGGAGCTGTTGGGTTTTTTTTGTTGTGTTTTGTTTTGTTTTTTAGGAAACAAAACAATATAGCTCACAAACGACTAGCTGGTGTCATTGACAAAAGAGAGAGGAAAATCAAAATACCAATATCAAAAAATAAAAAAATTACAACAAATGACTTAAAAATACTGGAATTTATTTGGGTAATTGTCACCCAAACAAGAGTAGATAAATAAATGAATATAAAACACCTAGATTAACAAAATAAGAAAAACAGAATTCAAATAACCAAACTCAGAAAAAAGAAATTGAAGAAGTCATAAACTCAAAAAGGAAAACAAAAAAAATAAAAATAAAAAACAACAGAATCTGATTCATTTATCAGTGAATTTGATGAAACATTCAAAAAAACAATCAACTTCAATATCAAGCGATGCATTTGCAAAAACAGGAAGAGATCTTATCAAATTCCAGTTTTAATGCAAATATTGTTTCGATACCTAACCCGGAGAGAGATAAATCAGAGAAACAAACTATAAACCAATATTCCTAATAAATACTGATACAAAAAACTTTAAATAAAATATTAGCAAAACAGAAACAAATCAAAAAGATTATACACTATGACAAGGTAGCATCTATATAAGGCTGGTTCAATTTTATGCAGAGAGATGCAAGTAATAACTAATGGTGGTGATGAACAGATTATAACAGAGAGACAAAATGAATTCTTAAGGAAAATTCAAAGAATCTCCAAGCTGGAAGGAACCATGAAGATCACCTAGTCCAGGTGTGGGAAACCTGTGGCCTGAAGGTCACAAGTGGCCCTCTAGATACCCAAATGTGGCCCTTTCACTGAATCCAAACTTCATAGAATAAAACGTTCCCCACACATGATTTAGTCCCATTCTCTGGGACTTCTGTCATTCATTAATGTGGAGGCTGAGTGTAAGGGCAAGCAAAGTAGAATCTTTTGTTTTTGTTTTAGTCAAGAAGTATAATGCCATGGATTGAATCTTGCCTTTATCACCCAAGAGTCTTTTCTAGGAGTAAAGTATAGAAACAGGAGTTTCTTTAACTAGAACCAGCACATGTATTTGTATTGTTAATGTGATTAAAGATCTTCCCTACCCATTAATGGACCTGCCCATTACGGGGAGTTTGATTAGGGAAGATTTGCAGGAAAGCCCATACCTTTTACTGAGGCGCTGGTTCAAGGGAAGCCCTCTGGCTCTAAAACAGTTATAAATACTCTGAAGGTGAGGTTTTACTTTGGGGTTCAGTTTTTGGAAGAAGCCTTGTGTGCTAGACAACACTCTGGGAAGCCACCAAGAAGCTTCCTCCCCACCCCACTCCACCCACCCCCACTTCAACCCCCATCCCCCCCCCCCCACCTCTACCCCCCCACTCAGCTTTGAAAACCCAGATGTTGGTGCTTCCCTCTCTGGCAACTATGGTCAGACAACTGGACCTGTCTGTTGATTTGTGATATGTATTGCTTATGTCAGACAGTTTGGAAGCTCTTCGGTTGATTTCCTGAACTAAGTGAATGATATAGGTGATTAAAGGAGATTGTTAATCCCTCAAAAGTTGTCTTTCCTTTTAGAAAAGCAGATCAAAGAACCTATGATAGTAGGACCCTCTGTATATATTGGGGGTACTTACTGATACACTGAGATCCAGAGGGGAGATATGATATGGTCAGAGAATATACAGATGCAATATACAAATATTTACTCCTAATTCTCTCACTTCTTTAGTTTTTAGAGGTTGTCATTAAGAAATTATATTCTCCTACTTTAAAGCTGTATATTTTTATTTGAATCACCATGGAACTGAGAGTATCATTTTGTTTCAGACAGGGCATTAATTGTGACAGGCAAGAAAGGGTAGAGATACATTCCAACTTTTCTCTGGCTATAGAAGAGTTCCCATGGCTTTCAGGGCCCACTCTGACAGACTAGTAAGTAGCACTGACTGGTAGTAACTGTTTATACTGGGCCATCCACACTCTCTCTGTACATCTGAGTAGCAAAGAGGGCCCTGAGGGCATGAATGAATAAAGTATTTAACTTATAACTAGGTATACTTAATAATTTATTCTCTATACAATGGAAGGGGTAGGAGGAGGTGAAAGGAAGGGGAAGCAACTTAAGATAAAAGATCACATAGACCGGAAAGGGACTTTAGAAGTCATTTTGCCCAAGTTCATCTAATAACCAAGAAACTGGCAAAAGATTATTCATTGACCTACGATAGCACAGAGCTGTACTTGAGTTCTTGAAGGCTAGGCCAATATATCACAAACTCAGGCAGGTTCTGCCATGTGGGAAATGCTTCAAGTGCTGTCACCAGTAATAGTGTGTGCCTACTTCCTAAGTACTAAACTAATTAAATACAGAGAGAATCATCCCTAATAGGCTGGATGACAACCAAGATCCAAAGGATTTTGACTACGTGGAACATTGGCACAAATACAATAAAATGAAATAAAATGTAGATAAAGTTTTGTCCTGGGATATGCACACAAACACACACACATTCACACACACACACACACAGACAAATCAACTTCAAAAACACAAAATGGAGGAAGCAAGAATACACAACGACTGTTCTGAAAAAGATCTGGAGGATTTAGTAAGCTGTGAGCTCCATATAAGTAGGATGTGGTAGCCAGCAAACTGAATATGGCCTGGGTTTAACATTAAGAGGTTCACAGCTTCCAGAAATTGAGGCTGATAATCCTACTGTATTCTGCCTTTGTCAGACTTCATTTGGAGTATGTGGTTCAGTTCGGGGTACTGCAATTTAAGACAATGAAAAGCCAAAGAGTATCCAAAAAAGGGTAACGAGGATGGTAAAGGCCTCAATTCCAAGATGCACAAAGATCGGTTGGAAAAATAGAGCATCTTTAGCTTGGGAAAAAGAAAATTCAGGGAAAACATGGCACCTGTTTTCAACTACATAAAAGGTACTCATAGAGAGTAGCCATGACACTTTCTCGTTTTGACCCCAGAAAGTGAAACTAGGAAGAAGGGTTATAAAGAGTCTCATTGGAGTTTGATGTCAGGAAAAGAGACAACAAACTTCCTAAATCAGCGCTGAAAAAACGTTGAATGGGATGAGTTAGGGGGTGGGTTCTTCCTCCTTGGAGGTCTTCAAGCAGAGGTGGGATAACCTCTTGTTGGAGACATTATAGTGGAGATTTTGTTTATGGGAGAGTTGGGCTATTGATGGCCATTTGAGGTCCTTGCTAGCTCTCACCTTCTGTGATTCTGTGGTCCACTGCAACTGGCCATGACTGTACATGATACAAAGAGAAAAACAAAATGGCCTTAAACCTAGCGTCATCACCTTTGATTCTGCCAGTTGGCAAAGGGATGGAAAAGAAAGCTAAGTGCACTAAGAATCATCATTTCTAACTCATCAATAAATATTAACTTAGCTAGCTCTTGGTACTCTAAATGTGAGATTCCTGTTCAAAGGCCATCAAATGAGCGCAGTAAGGAAGGAGATGAATCATATCAATCTTGACCTTCTTGATAAAGAAAATGAAAACAAAAGACAAAAAAAAAAGAAATTGAAGCCAAATGAAAAGTAAATCACATGTTCCCTCTGGAGAGGCAAATCAAAGAATTGGCAGATTTGGTAATATCATGTGTCCAAGGACAGTAAGAATCATAGTTTCATGGGACATCGGATCATCCTATAATGCATTGCTTACGACAAGTATCTGTGAAAAAGGCCACCATGAAAATCCTTACGGTTTATTCACCAATACTGGCTGCAGAGAATGATTCATTAGGGACAGTCTAAGTACTTGATAAGATAATAAAAATAATAATAATTAGTAGTAGTAACAAGAAGTATAGTAGGAACCATCATTTGTATAACGTTGAGGGCCAGGGTGGAGTGTGGCTGACAAGATCAGGATAGACCTTTGGGGAAACTGTTCTTTGAGACTGTGCTCATTATCATCTGGAATGGCTCTCCATGCCCCCCAGATGTTGCTGTACCCATGAGACAAACAAGAGAATTACAGAAAACAAGGGATATGTAAAATAGTTGCCCTCTAGGCTCCCAGTCTGATTAAATCAGTCATATAAGTCTGATTTAATCACTAGGGCAGGAGACAAGCAGAATGTCAGGCCTGCAGTTTCTGGGTTTCTGTCTATAAATACCCAGATCCTCAGATCAATAAACAGAGTTGGTCTTTCTTCTCCCACCTCCCATGTTTTTCTTCTAAACCACATCACCGAGCTGTGTGGGGACGCAGGCTTCCGTATAGTACACTGAGGTTTGCAAAGCACTCTACATAAATCATCTCATTTGGCCTTCTTAAAAGGGAGAGTGAAGTAGATGATATCCTTATCCCAATCTTACAGATAAGGAAACTGAGGCAGGCAGAGATTAACTAATTTAGCCAGGGTCTCACAGTAAGCACCTGAGGCATAATGTAAACCGAGATCATTCTAAGTCCAAATCCAGCGCTCTTATCCACTGTGTCACCTAACTATTCTTTATATTAGCTCTACATAGACTTTGAACAAAAGAAGTGAAAAGGCAAAGATATCAACAAATATGCTGAAAATATGGTGCTGAAGTAAGGCATGGAAGAGTTCTATAGACATATACACTATACAGAAGTTTCATGCCTATACACGATAAATACTTTCTTTGAGAATCTGACAACACCACACATGACAAGGACCAAATAAAATCACAAAAAAAATAGTGATTATGTTTAGAAGTCTGAAAATGACTTTAGTAATCTGGGAGTCATTCTGAATCAATGGCCTATATGTTGCTAGCATTTTAACCAACCATTTTAAGGCAAAGATCAAACAACACAAAATGAAAATAGGAAGATACTTAATGCTATTAAAATAATTCCAACCTAACCCACTTAAAGAAATTATTGATACCAAAAGAAGGGAAATGAATGGAGGAAGAGACATCAATATCAATTATAAAATTTCATAGATATTTAGTTGATTTCAATCAAAGGCCTTTATTAGAAGAGCAAATGATCCCTCAAGGTACCTTAGTCAGAAAACTCTTTACATACTTGTCAACTAGATAGATATGGCAGTCAAAGCTTTAAAATACAAACACATTTTTTAAATCCCAGGGAGAAGGATGATGGAAGATTATGAGCAATATCTCCTTAAAAAACAGTGAGAAATGCCAAAAGGAAAAAATAAAATAAACAAAAGCTTGGCAAAAGATGCAACCAAATAAAATAATCCTGAAAATTTCAGAATGAAGTTGCAACATGTAGATGAAAAATGAAAGACTGACAAAAAAATTTATAATAAATTCTTTTCACCATCAAGAAGAGCAGAGCCACCCTATATGTACTCTAAGATGCATCCTAATTTTTTAATCGAACCAAAGAAAACAAAGATGGGAAAAACAATTTACTTATTTAAGTATAATATAGAAGGGGTTTCATGCTAATGGGTCACACAATTTCATCACTGCTGGGGGATCAGTTTTAAAAGAATCTGAAGGAAGGAAAGATACCCTTAAAAAGTTGAAAAAATATTACAGATGTTACTATCAAAAATGAAAAGAACATTAATAACTATTAATCAATTTACCTATTTTGTCATCTAGTAAAAAAACTTTTATGAGTGTCATCTACACATACACTGAGGACATACTTGGTGGAGGCAGTATAAGGATTTTTAAAAGTAATATTCTACAACAAACCATATCATCACTCAGTTAACTGAAAGATTTAGACAGCACAAGATCTCTCTGTGTTTACTGTTTGATGACTATAAATATATTTGATTTGGTAGAGCAAAAGGTCACCTTAAAGCTTTTCTTCCATCAACAAATTCTCCATGTATATGTCAAAATTACACAAGACTTACTGAAACATATAACAACAGAAGTAAATGTTGTTTAACGACTTTCTGCTTAATTATATCTGATTAATAATATCACTCAAGATGCAAAGGGAGACATATGCTTAGCAAAGGAATTCACACCTTTCATAGAGGAGGGACAGTGTAGAGTCTAAGTCAAAAAGGGATATCCCATAGATGTGAGGCCTTCCAGGGACTCCTGTTCATGGATGGCATTGTGCTAATTATATCAAGCACATGTACAACTTCATAAATGATATCCATGATTAATAATAAGTTCAAAAGAGTTTCACTTTACCACCTACATAGGAAAGCCAAGTGGCTGATGAACACTTATTGCCCAGATCCTGATATAGTTAAAGGATATTCTATACTTACCCATTAGACAATAAATAGGCAAGAGGATAGGGGAAGGAGATGGGAGAGGGAAAAGGTGAAAACGGGAACAACAAATCATAGAAACAACCAACTTCATTCAAGAGAATGATAACGAGACAATCTACCAAATCTTACAGGATACTGCAAAAGCAGTTCTTAGGGGTAATTTTATATCTCTGAATGCCTCCATGAATAAAATAAAGAAAAGATCGATGAATTGGGCATGCCGCTGAAAAAGCTAGAAAAAGAACAAATTGAAAATTCCCAAATAAATACCAAATTAGAAATACTGAAAACCAAAAGAGAGATTAATAAAATTGAAATTAAGAAAACTATTGAACTAATAAATAAAACTAAAAGTTGGTTTTATGAAAAACCCAATAAAATTGATAAACCTCTGGTCAATTTGATTAAAAAAAGAAATAAGAAAAACCAAATTACCAATATCAAAAATGAAAAGGATGAACTTATCTCCAACAAGGAAGAAATTAAAACAATTATTAGAAATTATTCTGCCCAACTACATGCCCACAAATTCGACAATGTAATGAGATGGATGAATATTTTTAAAAATATAAATTGCCTAGATTAACAGAAGAGGAAGTTGAATACTTAAATAACCCCATCTTAGAAAAAGAAATTGAAGAAGCTATCAATGAACTACCTAGGAAAAACCAGGGCCAGATGGATTTACAAATGAATTCTATCAAACATTTAAAGAACAGTTAATTCCAACACTATATAAACTATTTGGGAAAACTAGAAAAGGAGTCCTACCAAATTCTTTTTATGATACAAATATGGTTCTGATACCTAAACCAGGAAGAGCAAAACAAAGAAAAAAAACTATAGACCAATTTCTCTAATGAATATAAAAGCAAAATTTTAAATAAGATATTAGCAAAAAGAATACAGCAACTTATCACAAGAATAATACATTATGATCAGGTAGGATTTATACCAGAAATGCAGGACTGGTTCAACATAAGGAAAACTATCAGCGTTATTGATCATATCAACAACAAAACTAACAGAAACCATATGATTATTCAATAGATGCAGAAAAAGCTTTTGATAAAATACAATACCCATTTCTCTTGATAACACTGGAGAGCATAGGAATAAATGAAGCCTTCCATGAAATAATAAGCAATACCTACCTAAAACCATCAGTAAGCATTACATGCAATGAGAGTAAGCTAGATGCATTTCCAGTAAGATCAGAGGTGAAACAAGGATGTCCATTTTCACTGTTATTCAATATGGTACTAGAAATGTCATTTTTGTTATATTGGCTCAGAGTGGACCAGTGGAATAAGTTAGGTACTTAAGACACAGTAGTCAATGAATATAGCAATCTACTGTTTGATAAACCCAAGGACCCCAGCTTCTGGGATAAGAACTCACTGTTTTACAAAAATTGCTGGGAAAACTGGATACCAGTGTGGTGGAAACTGGGTATAGAACAATGCCCAACACTTTACACAAGAATAAAGTCCAAATGGATATATGATCTAGGTATAAAGACTGATACTATAAACAAATTAAGGGAGGAAGGAGTAGTGTATTTGCCAGATTTATGGAGAAATTTTTGACCAAACAAGAGATAGAGAACATTATGAAGTGCAAAATGGATAACTTTGATTACATTAAATTGAAAAGTTTTTGCACAAACAAATCCAATGAAACGAAGATTAGGAGGGAAGCAGAAAGCTGGGAAAGAATTTTTGCAACTAGTGTCTGTGATAAAGGCCTCATTTCTAAAATATACAGAGAACTGAGTCAAATATTCAAGAATACAAGTAATTCCCCAATTGATTAATGGTAAAAGGATATTAGCAAGCAGTTTTTAGCAGAAGAAATTAAAGCTATCTATAGTCATATGAAAAAATGCTCTAAATCGCTATTGACTAGAGAAATGCAAACTAAAACAACTCTGAGGTACCACATCACACCTATAATATTGGAAAAGATGTGGACGAGTTGGAACACTAATTCCTTATTCATGGAGCTGTGAGCTGATCCAATCATTCCGGAGAGCAATTTAGAACTATGCCCAAAGGGCTACAAAAATATGCATAACCTTCGACCCAGCAATATCGCTTCTAGAATTGTATCCCAAAGAGATCATAAAAATGGGAAAGGGTTCCACATGAACAAAAATACTTATAGCAGTTTTCTTTGTGGTGTCCAAAAGCTGGAAATCAAGGAGATGCCCATCAATTGGGGAATGGCTGAACAAGTTAGGGTATATGAATGCAATGGAATACTATTGTGCTATAAGAAATGACGAACAGAAAGACTTTCCAGAGAGACCCAGAAAAAATTCTATGAACTGATGCTGAGTGAAAAGATCAGAACCAAGAGAACTCTGTACACAGCAACAACCACCATGCGTGAAGAATTTTTCTGGTAGACTTAAGTCCTTCACAGCAATACAAGGAACTAAAAATTCCCAGTGGACTCTTAAGTCAAAACACCTTCCACATCCAGAGAAAGAACCATGCAATTGGATTGCAAAATGAAGCAGACCATTTTCTCTTGTGTTTTTGTTTCGTTTCTCCCATTCGTTTTAATTCTTCTATGCGACATGACTAAGGTGAAATTGTATTTAATAAGAATGTATGTGTAGAACCTATATAAGACTGCATGCCATCTCGGGGAGAGTGTGGGGAAGGAGGGGGCAAACGGGGGAAGGAGGAGAAAAAAAATCTAAGATATATGGAAGTGATTATAGAAAACTGAAAACAAATAAAATAATTTTTAAAAAGGTGAAAAGGGGGAGAGAGAGAGAGAAAGAGACACAGAGAGAGAGAGAGACAGAGAGAGAGAATCTTGAACGATCATAGCAAATGGCTGAGTCAAGAACTGAAGAGGAGAGAGTAATCTGGATTGCCTTCAGGAAACTGCAAAGATTTTGTAGTGGACTCAAGTTTTTCCCTGAAACGAACTGTTATATTTTCACATCAATATTGCTCTGGTATAAAGGATGTCATAGAAGAAATGAAGAATGATAGGATGATCATAGAGCATGCTCCACTGGTCAATTAATTAGTCGATCAATACCTACTTTATGCCTAGTACTTTCTGGGGATACAAAGAAAGCTTAAAAAAAACAGTCCTTGCCCTCAAGAGCCTCACAATATCCTCACATACTCAAGAAAACTGCATGGATGCCCTCTGGAAAATTTATAGCAAGATTTGGACAAAAGTCACACAGGGAAGGAAGACTTTATGAAGGAGTTGTAATATGCATGACACAAGAAAACACAGTACCCATATAAATGAGATCGCATAGCCACTGGAGTTTTAAACTATAACATGCAATGATTTTCACCCAAAATTTCATTTTTGGAACAAAGTGCTTGGCACAAAATAGGTACTTAACCAATATTTGCTGACTGACTTCTTTATGAAAAAGGAGCAAATGTATAATTATTCTTATGCAATTCAGTAAGGCTTTGCACCCAAAAACACTAGGGGAGGGATACAAAAAACAAAAAATGGAAACAGACCATATGATATTTTCACAAATAAATATGATACAAAGGGGGATCTGACCGGGTAGCGAGAGAACTAGACAAAATATATTAGGCAAATATGGTAAAGAAAAGAGCATTTCCACCTAGAAAGAACACTTCACAGAGAAAGTGACACCTGAGATAAGCCTTATTAGAGGAATAAGATTCATTATATAGAAACGAGGGGAGAGAGCATTACAAACAAGGAGGTGAAGCATTCTAAAGGGAGAGGCTGGAGGGCATTATGCCCTAATTTGGCTGGAGCATAGAGAGTGTGAAAAGGGAATAAATAGTGCTAACTAAGGTTGGGAAGATAGGCTAAGACTAAATTGCAGAAAATCATGCTAAGGGGGTTTTACTTCATGCCATAAACAAAAGGAAGCCACTAAAGTTTTTTAAGTATATTAAGACCTGAACCTTCAGGAGGTTATTTTGGTATCTGTGTATGAAGTGGACTGAAGAAGGGAAAGGGGAGAATGGAGGCTAGGAGAGCAATTAGGGGGCTATAGTAACCTTAAAATTAAAAATTCTATTCCTTTTTAATATCCACCTTTCTGTACATCAACTCAGAATCATTTCCACAAAATTATAATTTCTTTACCTGTATTATTAATTTTATCCACATTTAGAAAATAAACACAACATTGGCAAAACTAAAGACAATACATATTATTCTCTTAGAAAAGTAAAACCTGAAATTCTCATGGCCAGAACTTTATGATTAGCCTAGCCTACAGTTCTTAGGATTCAAAGTGAATGCAGTGCTAACATAGACATATATATCCACATGGGACAATTTTCCCTAATCTCTGGTTTTGTTAATTAAAAGACCACATCCAATGCATAGTCTGCTGAAATTAAAATGGGAAATTATGTATAGCAACAGTTCTCAAAGTAGTGAGGAAGCTCTGCACTAAGAGAAAGGAGGGGACAGGAGGGAACAGATGTGATCAATTCAACAAGACCTGACAAGTGATTATACTGTGTCTTCAAGGTCTAAGGGCAGTTTCATGTATGTTTAAAACTGCGTTAAGACTTGGGACACTTTGTTTTAAGTATTAACAGTTTAAAACTGTCCTAAGACTTTGGGAACTCCATGTGTATAAAGGGGGTAAGAGAGCAGGGTGAGGGAAAAGTTAACCGCAAGGTTTTACATCTCAGTGACTAGGAAGATAATGGAGGAAAAAATAGGGAAGTTCTGAGGTTTTCAGGTTTAATGGCAAAAATGATTGCCTCAGTTTAAGGACAATTGAATGGGAAGTTCCCCAAGGACAGACAGACGGAGATGACCAGCAAGCAGCTGGATGTGTGGAAACAGTGCTCAGGGGAAAGAGTAGGTCTGGATATATGGATTTGGGAGCCATCTGTAGAAAGATGATAATTGTACCCAGGAGAATGGATGCGATTACTGAAAGAAATAGTGGGAAGAGGTTAGAAGAGGGCCTAGGACAGAGCCTAAGGGGACAGCTGCACTCAGGGCAACCAGTAAATGAATGGTCTTTTAATAATTTACTTTTAACTTCAAAAAAGCTGTTGGCCTGGACAAGTTTCTAGTTTTCCCCTCTTGCCTCAGGATGGAAGGCCAGAGAGAACATACTGTAAGCACCCTGCAGTCAGGTTCAATAATTAAAACAGTTTGCTACCACCAAAAAGAAACAAAAACTGTCAGGAAGAGTGTGTGTGTCTGTGTGCATGTGTTTGTTTAGCCCCATTCTAGTCCTGATGCCTGTCATGTGCACGTGGACCAAGAGTCTTTCTGCTATCACAAGTTCATACTTTGGACCAGGGATGTCAATAATCCATTCAATTCAATTCAACTAGCATCAATTAAGCAAGCTATTTCTATGTGCAAAATACATAAACTTCAGGTTTAAGGTTTTCTAGCTTCCGTGCAACAGTCATCCTTCACTGAACATTTTTTAAGCAATTACTATGTACAGACCACTATGCTCAGACTGGGGAAAATACGAGTTATTTTTAAAAAAGATGGTCTTGTCCCTTATTATGTGATCATAGGCAAGACATGATCTCCCTAAACCTAGTTTCCATATTTATAAAATGAAAGTCCCTCATCTTGGTACAGAGGCAGAGGATTAGGAAGACAGGACGCTGCATACACTGTCAGGCATGGTCAATATGGAAGAGTTTCTTAACCTTTTTTTGATTGATGGTCTCCTTTGGACGTCTGAAAAAACCTATGGACCCCATTCTCAGAATAAGAGAGTTTTTTTTTAATTTAATGAAATAATATGTAGGGCTGAATAAAAAAACAAATAACTTAAGTTGAAATAAAGATGTCTTTTTTTCCATCCAATTTCATGGAACCTTCCTTAAAGGGACTGTGGACCCCAGATGAAGAATCCCTGCTCCACCAGCTGTTTTGGCTCATGTTTTTCTAAAAGGAATTCAATTCCAAGAGTTGGGAGGGAGTATATTCAGTATTGACAGTGATATGAAAACAAAAGCCATCAATAAGTCTTGTTACAGTTATAATGAATGGACCAGACTGATTGATCTCTAAGGCCCTTTTCAGAACGAAATCTTATGAACCCCAGTCTCACAATACTCAGTCTATTTGGGTGATAAGGCAGAAAGATAAAATAAAACAGAATATTACTTAAGTGCATGAGAGAGGTGCAAATGACATACTTTGTGAAATATAAGGCACAAGGCCGTGGTGATCAGGGAAGGCTTCTTGGAGGAGGCAACATCCAAACCAGGTTTTTGGTTTGGATTTTTTGCAAGGAAGTTGGGGTTAAGTAACTTGCTCAAGGTCACACAGCTAGTAAGTGTCAAGTATCTGATGCCCCAAGTTGGGTTTTAAAAAACTGATAACAATTCAACTTTTGAAAGTGGCCGGGGAAGGGAATGAATGAGCAGAGGCAGGAAAGGTCCATGCACATGGTAGGTGATTAAGAAATATCAATTGACTGATCTATAGAAAAAGAGAGTAGTTGAATTTGATTATAGAGAGTGCAGAAGGAAGTATTATGAGAGAAGGCTAGAAAGGTGGGATTGTGGCAAGTTAGACCTGAATTTCCCTCCATCCCCTGGTTCCAAGATTTCTCCTTCCACCTTTGCCCAACACCTCAGGGGAAACTGAGAAATTTCAGCAGATGGTTCCTCCCCAAGCACCAGGCTGAGATTTTCATTTGAATTTGTTTTCAGTAGAAAGTCAAAGTTTTATCTGGTGGCCCTCCTCACTGATTCCTGCTATCCTAAATTCCATTAGCACTTAGGGAACGCTACCTCTCCCCCACCCACAGACAGTAGACATTCCTCAATATGACTATGCCCAGCTAAGCATCCTCAGACAAGAAAGGAGAAGTCAGGCAGAGATCAGGACCACAGAATGTTCTCAGAGAAGACTACCTCTGCCCCTATGTACAGGGGATACTCTCCTCATTTTGACTGTGCCCTGCTAGGTCTAGGTATACACAGACAAGAAACAGGGCCTTCAAGGTGGAGGTGGAGGTGGGGGCATGAGTGCAGCCTATCAGTACAGACAAGTTGACCCTACAGGAGCAGTGTTCTCAAACGGTGACTGTACGTTCGCTTTCAGTTCAGTCCCTTTCCCAGGGAAGGAATCTCCTACACTCAAAGAGCATCATCCCTTTGCCCAGAGAGATGAGGGGGTGGGGGTGGGCTGCCTGCCACAGGCAGGAGAGTACAGGACACCATCTCCTCTCCACACTCAGGAGGGCTAAATCAAGGGATTAAGCAAATCCCTTGGCACCTACATCAATTAGGTACCCATTCCCTCCCTCTCCCCTCTCCCATAACCACCACCCCCAAGCTGACTCATCACATTACAAGTGAGGCTTTCATAATGATACCTTTGCTACCCAACACCTGCAACTCTTAGGGCTCAGCTGCCTCCAAGAGAAGGAAGAAAAGGAGAGCCAGGCTCATTAAGGTGACAGGTGTCACTGCTTGGACATAGGCAAGGCCACTCCTTTGTGAGCCTACACCTCAGACTCCAGGGAAGCCTCCTGCTCCTAAGACTTCTGCATGCTGACTTTCCAGAAGCACCTCTTTTATCCCTCCTGCCTCCCTGAGCAGTTGGGACTTGTTTATTTGCTTAAAGGAGAAATCCTAAGAAAAAACAGGCAGAATGGCAGAAGTAGAAGGGATCTCAGCAGTCTGGGTCAATCCCCTCGTTTGACAAAGGCCAAAAGAGGCATAGTATACCATGCAGAGACTCCCTCTGTCCCTCCCAAAAAGAAGCATATGCAAATTCTGCTTGATTTAGCATTCAGCACTTTCTATAAGTGACACAGCAGACAGAGGCCCAGGCCTCCTCCTTCTGCTCCGGGTCTCCTACAGCCCAGCCCAGTTTGCTAGCACACATGCTCAGAGATGGGGCAGGAGAACCTCCAAAAAGCCTTAGTGACAGATTGCCTCATCCTCCTGCTTCTTCCCCCCTCTCTTCCTCAAGCACCACTCTACATTCTTCCTGTAATGGTAATGTAAGGTTAATGGCAGGTAGCGGGGGAGGGTTAAAGATCTTCCCCATCCATTAACAGGCCTCAATGCCTTTAGCTCATTTCTACTGAGGCACTGGGTCAGAGAGTGCTGCCCTCAGGCTCCAGAAAGTGTAAAAATACTCTGAGGTGAGGTTTTGTTTTGGGGCTTAGTCTTTGGAAGAAGGTTTGTTTGACCAGATAAGACGCTGGGAAGCCACTAAGGAGTCCCCGGCTTTGAAAACTCAGACATTGGCACCTCTCTCCCTGGTAACTGTATGTATGTAATGGTCAGAGAACTGGATCTGTCTGTTAATCTGTGATGTGTGTATGGCTTATGGTCAGACAGTTGGAAGCCCTGACTGTTGATCTGTTTCTCTGTTTGTATTTTCTCTGAATTTCAAGGTGCTGACTTTTGATATATGTGTTTGATTAAAGTAGATTGCTGACCCCTTAAAAGTTGCTTTCCTTTTAGAAAAGCAGATCTAAGAACGTGCACACAGTATCTGCTGTGTATGCCGGGGTCCTTGCTGTTACACTCCCCCACATCCAATGGAGAACAAAATAGCTGGCATGACTCAGAAATATGAACAGCAAGGGTCAGCATCGAGTAGCACAGAACAGGGTAAAACAAAGAAAGGTCCAGGGTATAATTCCCAGAGTCCCATCTGAAACAATGAAATTCTGCTCTGCCACATACATTTACAGACCTCCTTAATATTGACATTTGTCGTAAGTTACTTCCAATTTGTCCTGTATACATTTTGTTCATATACAGTTGCTTGTATGTTGTCTCCTCCCCCGGTAGGCTATGAGCTCCTTGAGGACAGGGACTGTTTCTGCCTTTCCTCATATCTTCAGCTCTCAGCATAGTGTCTGGCACATAGTAGGTGCTTAATAAATGCTTGTTGACAAATCACCAGTCTCTTTGAGCCCGTATATACTTGAACGACTAATTTGTAGTAGGGTTTCCTAATGGGTGGAGGACAACAGACCAGGGATTTTTCTTTCATTCATGAGTAAATTCTGAAGCTAATAGAAACCCCGGGAAAGAGGGGAAGGACAAAATTATACCTCATCACTCAAATATTACAGTTCTTAGACAGGGACTCATGAAATTGCAATTTTACCCTGCAAGAGTTCATGGCAAAAAAAAAAAAATGTACACATACGCACACACAAATAATAATCATCCAGTTTAAATTAGAAAGGATGCAGGTAGACAGGGGAAATGATCACTGTGGCAAGTTTCTCTAATAAAGATCTCATACCCAAGATACAGAACTACAACACTAGTAGTAGTAGTAGTAGCAGTAGTAGTAGTAGTAGTAGTAGTAGCAGCTAACACATAGCATTTACTAAGGCACTATACTAAACACTTTATAATTATTATCTAATCCTTACAACAACTCCAGAAGGTATGTGCTATTATTAGCCCCACTTTACAGATGAGGAAACTAAGGCAAGCAGAGGTTAAGTGACTTGCCAGAGTCACATGGCTAGTAAGTGTCTGAGGCAGGATTTGAACACAGATTTTCCTTACTCCAGGCCCAGCATCTATAGACTGTACTACCTATCTGCCTCACAGAAAGAAGTAATTTTAATGAATAAGAACATGAACTATTCCCCAACACATAAATGGACAAAGGATATAATTAGTAGTTCTCAAGGAAAGAAATCTAAGCTATCAACAAATACAAAAAATACCCTAAGTCACTAATAATTGGAGGAATGAAAATTAAAGTAATTCTAAGTTTACCTTTCCTACCCATTAAATTAACAAAGATGACTCCGAAAAAGGAAAATATTGTTGGAGAAGCTGTTGGAAAACATGCACACTAATGCCATGTTGGTAAAGTTGTGAACTGGTTCAGTCATTCAAGAAAGCAATTTGTAATTGTGCCCAGAAAGTCACTAAACTGTTCATACTCTTTGACCCAGCAATACCAGTACTAGACCTGTAACTGTGTACTAAGGAAAGCAAAAAAAAATTTAAAAAAGAGGAAAACAACCCATACACAAAAATATTTATAGTAACTCTTTTAGTAGTAGCAAACAATTGGAGACTAAGGGAACACTCATCCATTAGTGAACAGCTAAACAAACTGTGGCATATAACTGTAATGGATATTATTGTGCTATAATATATTATAAAAGGTGGAATTTCAGAGAATCCTGAGAAGACTTGGATGGACTGATGCAGTTTAAAGTAAAACAGAAACACGAGAACAATGTGTATAATAACTACATTTTAAATAAAAGTAACTTTAAAAAAATAACTGGGAAAGACTTGTCAATGCAATGATCAATTACAATTTCAGAGGACAAACGGTGATGCTCTTGAGGACCACCTCTTCATCAAGAGGTGATGTATACAGGAAGCAGAATAAGACATATTTTTGGTAGGAGCAGTGAGATTATTTGTTTTGGTTAACTACATATTTGTTAGAAGGAGTTTATTTTTTCTTTATTTTTTTTCCAGTTTAGGGAGAGGAAGTAAGAATAAGGTAGGAATAAATGAAAAAATGAAAGAGGGTCATTGAGAGACCTTTTTATAAACTCCAAAGAAGAGAACAGAAGGAAAGTCACAACAAACTACAGACAAGAAAGACAGCTTTGAAATATATAGGTTGAATGTGATATTTAATTACAAAGAAAAGTAAGCTGAACATAAGAGAGATCTGAAGGTTCATGGACATTCCTTTTCTGTTCATAATACATAGGCAAACACCTATTTTGTTTAGTGTTTAAATTCAAAATAAAAATTGTTTAAAAGTCCGCTGGCTTACAATTCCTTGATTTCCAAATGGGTGCCTTCTTAGAAATAAATAAATGGTTTTCATTTCTCATCATAATCTCCTTGACATCCTCTCAAAATATATAGAACCAACGACTGAACGATTCTCCAGATGTTGTATGACATGATTACAGGACAGCAAGGTTATTGCCTTCTTTGTTCTTGATATTATGCCTCAAGGAAGTGTAAGATCATGTTCACTTTGAGGGGACTCATTCACATTGTGACAAAGCTGAGCTTTCCATTTCCTAAATCGTAAGGTCTTTCTCACATCTTGCTATGTTGTCCCTCCATTCATTTCCTCTGTGGTTGATTTTTTAAGCTAAGTGCAAGATTTGTTAAATTGAATCTCATGAATTTAAATTTATCATTCTTGCCTAAATGTTTCTTTTTTAGTTTGCCATCCACCATGTTCACTATGCCTTCTGCTTTCATATCCTCCACAAATTTAAGAAAAAGAACGACTTGTATTTCTTAGGTGTTCAATAGGTTATGGTATCTATTCCAATCCATTCTTTAGACGAGAAAACTGAAGCAAAGAGAGAAAAGCATGATTTGTCCAAGGCTTCGTTGGCCATAAATAGCTGAGCCAAGATTCACACACAGAAATTCTGAATCCAAATCCTATGCTCTTCTGTTAACTGAATTTACTAGATCCAAAGACAGAACTCTACAGTATGACAATGGAGACCTAATTGTAGAAAGGCACAAATCCCTTAATACTCTTTGGGACTGGTCATTCAACTAAGACCAAATTCACTTAACTATATTATCTTTTTATTGTCCTCGGGGATATCACAGAATTTGCCATTATTTGAGAGGTGGAAAGGATCTCAATAGATATACAGCCCAACTCACTTACAAAAAGAACCCCACAATAATAAGTCCAACAAGGGGTTGTCCCATCTCTACTCAAAGACCTACAAAAAGGAGGAAGCCACAATCTCTCAACCAGTCTATTGTACTTTTGGTCAACTCTAATTGTTAGAAAGCTCTCTTTTTTTAATATCAACACTAAATCTGCCTCTTTTCAGCCTCTACTGTTTCTGCCTTTGGGATTAGATAATGAGTCTAACTTCATTCTCTTTCATCTTGTCATCCCTCCTATCCCAAATCCTTCTCTTCCACATACAAAATATGCCCAGTGGCTTAAACCATTCCTTGAGTGGCATGAACCCAAGGCCCTCCACCATCATGGATGCCCTCTCCTGGACATTCTCCATCATATCAATGCCATCTTTAAACGGTGAGGCCCAAAACTGAATGAAATCCTCCAGATGAGGACTGATAATGGTAGAATATGGTGGAAATCTATCAAAAAAAGTCTATCAAAAAAGTCTTACAATTATATGTTGATCAGGGAATTTCCCTGATGTATTTATTAGCTTAATAACCCTATTCAGAAAGGAAAATGATATTGGTTTAACTCTACTTGCTTTAAATAAATTCAAGCTTACCCATAAAGACCCCTAAACATCTACATACCATCTATTTCACAATCTGATTTATAAGTCTGCAAGAATAATTATAGTTTTAGGGATCTACCTCTTTCTCCTTTTCTGAAAATCAGGATGTTTGTCTCTAGTCCTCTAATACCTCTCCCATCCTCCAAATATCCCAAAGAGCCACTGACAGTAGTTCAAGGAATCAAACTCAAAATTTCCTTCTCTATCTTAGGATGTAATCTGTCCAGTCCACCAATTAAAGGCAATGATCTCTTATTATGCCCTCACTTATCTCGGGTTTAAGATTCCTTTTTACCATCTTTCTTCTCAGGCTGAGACCTGCATTCATCATGAAAGGGAGGGAGACAGAAGCAAAACAGGATTTAAATAGTTTGATTTCTAGTCTCTATCACTGATTTTCATCATCCCCTGTGGTTCCATCCATTCCTTGCTCTTCTCTGTCCCCAACACCACTTTAAAAGCCCTTTTCATTCTCTTTAGAATTTCTTCATAAGCCTCATCTCAGAGTGGGTTATTCTCTTAATAAAAAAGATCTCCTTTTTATATTCTTACTTAATAATTAGATAACCTCACTTTCAGATCACAAACCTCAGAATGTGAAGGGACCTAAAAGGTCTATTAGTCCACCATGAACTTGACCAAGAATCCACTCTATGAAATACCAAACAAGTGGTCATTCCAGTCTATGAATGGAGACTCCTTGTGAAGGGGAAGCCAATACTTCCTAAGGCACCCCATTCTATTTCTATGTACCTCACCTTGTTAGAAAGTTTTTTTTCTTATATCAAACAAAATCTACCCATCTGTCACCTCCTCACATTGAAAGTAGTTCTAGTCAGTAAGGCCTAACAGAATAAAACTCATCCTTCTTCCACATGAGAGTCTTTCAAATGCCTGAGTCAATAATGAGGCATCTAAGCATGTAGAGTATACGATGTGTAGAATACTGGGTCTGGGGTCAGGTCTGAGTTCAACTCCGTGGTGTCCATAGACACCACTTTGTGACCTTGGAAATGTCACTTAGCCCGTTTTTGCTTCCATTTCCCCAGCTTGTAAAATGGGGGTGATAAGAGCACCTAACCCATGAGTACTTAGTACAGCTGATTCCCAGTTGATGGATATCCCCTCAATTTCCAATTCTTTGCCACCTCACAAAGAGCTGCTATAAATACCTTTGTATGTATATATATATATATATGTGTGTGTGTGTGTGTGTGTGTGTGTGTGTGTGTGTGTGTGTGTGTATATATATATATATATATATATATATATATATAGTCCTTTTCCTTTCTTCTTTGATATTTTTGACATATAGAGCTAGTAGTGGTATTGCTGAGACAAAGGGTATGCAGAGTGTGATAGCTCTTTGGGCATACTTCCAAATTGCTCTCTAGAATGGATGGATCAGTGCACAACACCACCAAAAACGCATTAGTGTTTCTACATCTTCTCTAGCATTTGTCATTCCTGAGAGTTGGGAGTTTAATCTGCCCCTCTCTACTCAACAATGATTTAGAGTATTTTCATATGACTCTAAAATAGCTTTGATTTCTTCTTCTGAATAGTGCCTGGTCATATCCTTTGATCATTTATCAATTGATAAATAGCTCTTATTTTTATAAATTTCACTCAACTTCCTATACATTTGAGAAACAAGGCCTTTATCAGAAAAACTTGCTATAACATTTTCCCCCAGTGGGGCAGAGCCAAGATGGTGTAGCAGAAAGATGCATATACTCTAACACTTCCCCCACAACCCACAAAATACCTGTAACAAAATGACTCCCAACAAATTCTAGAGCAGGAAAAGCCATAGAACAACAGAGTGAAAGATATTTCCAGCTAAAGGTAACCTGGAAGGCCAAAAGGAAAGGTCTATCCCACAGGACGCTGAGTGGAATGAGCCCAGCCCTGGCCGCACAGCACAGGGAGGAACAGGACTGGAACAGGCCTCTGGGGCAGAATCGCCAGCAGAGAGGGTCCCAGATCTCTCAGCCCACAAGCGACAAAGAAAATTTCAAAGGTCAGTGTGGGAGGGCTTTCCCAGTTGGGCGAGAGGGGAGCAGGGTCTCCTCAGCACTGGCCCCAGGAAGCAGCAAAGGTGGCAGCAGCAGTAGGCAGCGGGCCACTATTGTGGCCACGGAAGCAGCCTGGGTCCATTGTCTGAGCTGCTCAGCTTAAAGCCTCTGGGGAATTGAGCACAGTCTGAAGACCAGAGCTGAATAGAAAATCTGACTTTCAAATACAAGAATCAAGCAAAGCATGAGGACATAAACAGAAAAGAGAAAACATAAAGGACTTTCTAAAGTTGAACTATTGACATTCCTACATGGAAAGATAATATTTGTAACTCTTGAGACTTTTATTAGTATCTGGGTAGGTGAAGGGATTATACACACACACACACATACACACACACACACACACACAGAAAGTACAGGTTGAGCTGAATCGGAAGAGATGATATCTATAAAAAAATAAAATAAAATTAGGGGGTGAGAGAGGAAAATATTGGGAGGAGAAAAGGAGAAATGGAATGGAGCAGGCTATCGCTCATAAAAGAGATAAGAAAAATCTTTTTCAATGGAGGAGAAAAGGGAGGAGGTGAGGGGGGAAAAGTGAAGCTTACTCTCTTCACATTTGGCTTAAGGAGGGAATAACACGCTCCCTAAATTTGGTATGAAAATCTGTCTTACACTACAGGAAAGTAGGGGAAAAGAGGACAAGTGGGGTGAGGGGGATGATAGAAAGGAGGGCAAATGGGAGAAGGGAGTAACTAGAAGTAAACACTTTTGGGAAGGGACAAGGTCAAATGACAGAATAGAAAAAAGAGGGGACAGGGTAGGATGGAGGGCAATATAATTAGTCTTACTACAAGACTAATTACACAACATGACTATTATGGAAGTCTTTTGTAAAACAACACATATATAGCCTGTATTGGATTGCTTGCCTTCTCAGTGAGGATGGGTGGGGAGAGAAGAAGGAAGAGAAGTTGGAATTCAAAGTATTAGAAATGAATGTTGAGAATTGATATTGCATATAACTAGGAAATGAGAAATACATGTAATGTAGAAATTTGTCTTGCCCTACAAGAAAAGAGAAAAGATGGGGATAAGGGAAGGGGTGTGACAGAAGAGAGGGTACATCGAGGGAAGGGGTAATCAGAATGCAATGTGTTATGGGGTGGGGGAGGGGAGAGATGGGGAGAAAAACTGGAACTCAAAATTTTGTGGAAATGAATGTTGAAATCTAAAAATAAATAAATGAAACTGTAAAAAAAAGAAAGAAAAGAAAAGAAAAAAAGAAAAATTTCCCCCACCTTCCTACATTTCTTCTAACCTAGGTTGTACTAATTTTGTTTGTGCAAAACCTTGTTAATTTAATATAATCAAAATTATCTATTTTACTTCTCTTGGTTCTCTCTATTTCTTGTTTGGTCATAAATTCTTCCCTTATCCACAGATCTATCAGGTAAAATTTTTCAAGTTTCCTTAATTTACTTAAGATATTATCTTTTATATCTAAATTACGTACCCATCTTGGGTACATTGCCCTCATCCTAATATATGGTGTGAGTTGTCGCTCTATATCTAGTTTCTGCCAAACTGCTTTCCAGTTTTCCTACCAATTTTTGTAAGTAAGTTCTTGCCATTTTGGGATGTTTCTTGATCTTAACCTTCTCTCATCCCTTCCAAGTTTTGTGTCATCTACAAATGTAATAAGCCTCTATTCAAGTTACTGGAAAAAAATGCCAAATAACATAGAAACAAAAAAGAACTCCTGGAAAATTTCACTAAAAACTCTCCTCTATGTGCATACCCTTTAATCCAACAATACCACTTCTAGGTCTGCATCCCAAAGAGATCACACAAGTGGGAAAAGGACCCACATGTATAAAAATATTTATTTTCTTTGTTCTGTTTGGTTCCTTTTCTATCATGGTTCCTCCCATTGATTCTAATCTCTCTTTACAACATGACTAATGTGAAAATATGTTTAATATGAATTTACATATAGAGACTATATCTGATTGTACTCCATCTTGGAAAAGAGAGAAAATTTAGAACTCAAAATCTTATGGAAGTGAATGCTGAAAACTAAAAATACATATTTTTTAAATATATAAACAAAAAATAAAAATAAAACCTCCCTCTAACTTGATATGGATTAATTAATGTTCACTATGTAATCTAGTCAATGAATCAACATAAAATGAAGTTTCTAGTGCAAGGCCCAATGAGCCTTTTCTTGACCTCATACTGGTCCAGAACCCTTTATTATATTTATATTATTATGTACATATGTAATGTATACATATATTTATATGAGGATAACATGACTTTGGCAAATGTTTTGCTAATATCTAAATGACATACATCCACAGCATGCCCTAATCTGCTAATGGAATGACTGTCCTTGGCCTTGTGCTACTGAACGTTTTTATAAATGACTTGGATAAAGGCATGGATGGCTTACTTTTCAGATCTACAAATGGCACACAGCTGAGAGAAAGGGTCAACATATTTCATGAGAGTCAGGATCCCAAAAGATCTTTGTGAGCTAGAACAATGGGCTCTAATCATGTGGAATTTAATACATGCAACATCATACACTTGACTTTAAAAAATTACCTCTACAATATAAAATGGAGGAAATGGGAACAAAAAGGAGTTTATCAGAAAGACATCTTGAGTTTTTAGCAAACTAGTTCAGTACAAGTCAACAATGTGATTTAGCAGCCAAAAGCAGCTAATGTGATCATAGACCAACATTAAGAGAAGCATAATATCCAGAACTAGGAAGGAGATAGTCCCACTGCATGCTACCCTACACCTGGAGCTCTGTGTGCAATTCTCAGTACCACATTTTCTGAAAGAAATTTAACAATAATAATAATAATAATAATAATAATAATATCATTTATGTAAAGCTTTCAATTGTGCAGTTCTCTCCCTTCTCCAACACATCCTCCATTCGGCCACTCATGATTGTTCTAAAGCGCAAGTCTGACCATGTTACTTCCCTACTCAATACACTCCAGTGGTTTCTTATTGCCTCAAGAATCAAATACAAACTGCTTTCTTTGGCATTCAAGTCCTTTGCAACCTAACCTCCTCCCACCCTTCCAATCTTCTTGCATCTTCCCTGACACATACTCTTTGATTCAGTGACATTAGACTTTTGGCTGTCCCATGAACAACACACTCCATCTCTCAGCTCCAGATACTTTTTTCTCACCATCTTCCATACTTGAGATGGTCTTCCTCCTCAACTCCACCTACTAACTTACCTGGCTTCCTTTAAGTCCCAACTAAAATTCTATCTTTTGCAAGAAGTCCTTCCCAACCATTAATTCTAGTATCTCCCCTCTGCTAATTATTTCCTATCTCATATATAGCTTGCTTTTTTATGTATTTGTTTGCCTGCTGTCTCTTCCATTAGATTATAAGTCCCTAGAGAGTAGGAACTCTCCTTCATCTCTTTTTGGATCCCCAGAGCTTAGCACAATAGGTACTTCATAAATATATATATATTGATTGATTGATTGTTATCCTCATAACAACCCTGGGAGGTAGTTGTGCTATGTTTATTATCTTCATTTTTACAGATGAGGAAACAAAGGCAGAGAGTAGTTAAATGATTTGCCCAGGGTCACATAATTAATGTCTGAGGTCAGATTCAAACTCAGGTCTTCCTGACTTCAGGTTCAGCACTCTATCTTAGCTGCTGAAATTGATAAGTTGGGGTTCAGAGGAGGTCTACTAAAATGTCCAAGGACCTAACAACCCAGTAATATGAGGATCAGCTGAATGAAAGGAGAATACAGTGGGAACACCAACGTCCTCAAATGTGGAAGGCCGTCAAATGAAATAGGGATTAGTCTAGATCTGCTTAACACTGTCTCATCCACACCCATCGTTCTACCTGACTCCAGATGGAAGATAGGGGAAAGGATAGGTACTGGACCTGTTATTTCACTAGTACAAAGACTCCAGCAGAAGGACATCTTCCAATACAGGATAACAGGGTTCTGCAATTAATAGTCTTAGAGTCTTGCCTAGAGAAGCTTTGATATGCTTTGATCCAGCACCCCAGTCAGTAATGCTGAGTGGCCATCCCTAATACATAAATTTGCTTATTTATAAGTGCTAATAGTTATAAATATCATTATAAATAATGTGAAATATCATATACGTAATATAAGACACTTAAAAATACACACAAATAGATATTTTTAAAAGATGAGATAAAGATGAAATGTTATTTGATCCTGGAGTTGGACTGGAGTAAAAGATAAACGAGGTGGGAGACCAGTTAGGAAGCCTGTGGCAATAACCCAGGTCCAAAGTGATGAGGGTCTGAACTGGGATGGTGACAGTACAAGAGGAGACCATGTGAGCCATGTGGAAGTAGAAATGATAAGATGGCACAACTGAAACATGAATGAGGGGAGAGGGAAAGTGAAGAATCAACAGTGACAGTGTGGGAGAACCTGGGTGAGTGCAAAGATGATGGTGCCTGTAGGAGGTACAGGGAGGACTGGAAGATGTGTGAGTTTGAGGAAATGGGGCAGAATTAATTTATTATCTTCAGTCCAGATCACATTCCAGCCATGTCTGTCCATCCTGCATGATTCATTCTGTTACACTCAAAATGAATGGGCAATAACAGGGAATGCTTTTACTCCCTAGTCACTGCCCCAGACTGTAGAACCCTCCCTCCAAGAGGTACCTGCCACAGCCAGAAGGTGACCTGGGGACAAGCGGTGAGGGAGAATCTGGGCAGTCCCTGATGTCAAGCCTGGCTCAGGCTGGAAGTTGGGAGAGAGAGGAGACATGAGGGTTAGTGTGGCTGAACTGGAGACAAGTGCCATGATTGGCTCTCTTGGCACGGGGGAGATGCAACCTGTCTTCCCACCTTCTGACTGATCATACATCCCTTGGGATCAGGCTACAATCCTCTTGGAACTCCCGCTGCCACTGCCTGCTTCGGAGACTACAGTACTAGCCTGGAGCACTGGCTGTCAGTCACACAACCTATGTGTGTTGGAAATAGAATCCGAATCCAAACCTTCTCTGCTCTGAGGTTCTGTCATGATGCCTCTGTTCAGCTCTAACTCATTTGAAATTCATGAATCCTGGGAGTTTTACTTTTCCCTATCAATTGTCTTTAAGGAAATACAAATGGGGATTCAAATTTCTAAATAGCTCAGGAAGCTGGCAGCATTTGGACAGGAACTCTCTCCAAGAAACTCAAAGCTCCAAAAAAAAATACTATCATCCAATCTGCCTGGCTCTCGGAGGGCAGTTACTCATATCATACATTCCTGTATAAGACACCTACTCTAGGGCTGGGGATGCATCAAAATAAGAACTTCTCTACCTCTACTTAAAAAATGAAAAAAAAAATATTAAGAGTTTCCAAAAGCTATTCATCCAAAAGCATCTATTATATACCTATTAGAACAGAAAGCCAGTCTCAAAGACATTAAGAGCACTGAGTAGAAGAAACTAGCCATGGGTCCTAAGAAAGTCATTTAACTTCTCTTTGTCTCAGTTTCCTCATTAGTAAAATTAAAAGGTTAGACTTAATGTCTACTATGGTCCCTTACAACTCTAATCTATGCTCTTACAAAATCCTACACATGTGGAGGCAGCTAAGTGGTACGGTGAGGAAGACCTGAGTTCAAATTCAGCTTCAGATACTAACTCTAGGACCTTGGACAAGTCATTAAACTCTGCCTTAGTTTTCTCAGCTGGGGAATGGGAAAAACAATAGCACCCAACTCCTACAGTTGTTGTGAGGGTCAAATGAGTTAATATTTGTAAAGCTTAGTACAGTGACTGACACATAGGTGTTCCATAAATGTGAGCTATTATTATTATGTGACCCTAAGAAGGTCATGGTCTCTCAGTGCTCTAGTTAATTCTAAGAATCTAAGTTGCAGAGAAATTGCTGATCTGCATGAGTGGAGAAAGGTTCCTCTCCTGTTTATTTCAGTCATATCTAACTCTCCATGGTGCTGTTAAGGGGGTTTCCTTGGCAAAGATACTGGAATGGTTTGCCGTTTTTTTCTCATTTTACAGAGGAGAAAATTGAGGCAAACAGGGTGAAGTGACTTGCCCAAGGTCACACAATCTGAGACCAAGTTTGAATTGAGGAAGAGGAATCTTCCTGATTCCAAGTTCAATGCTTTGTGCACTATGGCACCACCTAGCAGCCCCTATGGAACTAGGACATTGCCTATATTTATTGATGAAACTGGAGGTCCAGTACTTATATCTTTCACTACTATGCTAGAGAGTGAGCATTTAGATGACTTTCACATTTCTCTGACTTGAAATTTGGAGGGGTTTTGCATTATCAATTTTAGTATATAAGAAATTCGCACTAACCTGAAGTGAATCATGAAAACATCACAGCAACAACAAGGTTTGAAAAGATCCCAGATTTAGAGGCAGAAAGAACTTCAGAGGCCATCCAATCTGAATGCAGATCTAAGAACCTCTGATAGCAGGCCCCCTTGTGTATGTCAGGGTGCTTACTGTTACACCTAGGAAAGACGGAAGCTTAAAAAGGCCAAGGTCTCCCACTGCATCTGGGCCATCTCCAGCTGTCTTCTCGCATCTCATATCTTGCCACTGGACCCAGGTGGTTTAGGAGGAGACAGTGAAGATAATGACTTTGCACAACCCTCCCTCACTTATATCTAACTCACGTGAAAGTCAGGATATCACCTTCCTGATGTCACCAGTGCTCGTGTGTGTGCGCGCGCGCTATATTCAGTCAGAGGAAACAGGTTAAACAATAAGAGAAGACTATTACCTAAGATGACATTTTGGTTTCGTTTTGTTTTTTTTTTACCAAAACTTGAATTTTGATATACGTTCTGTCATACATTGACAGGCTCAACCTAGGAGTCAGAAAGAGTTGGACTGAAATCACCCTGTGGTGCATCCCGACAGAGCCATCCCAATCTCTCTGTGCCCCTAATGCTCCAAGGTTTTAAATATCAGAGCAATTGAGGGTCTCCACTCACTGAAGTTCTCTAGACCAATGAAATCACAGGCTCAGACCAAAACAAAACAATGATAGGGATAGACAGAAGCAAATAAGCTAGGTTTGGTAGGAGAAAAGAGTTCTTAATAATTAGAGCTATCAAAAAGGGAGTGCCCTTCCTCACCAGGAGAAAGTTCCTGTTGATAATAATTGCTAGAATCTTGCCAGAAATAAAAGTCAACTATACTTCAAAGATTCCACCATCATCCCTTTTCAGAAACCAAGACATTTGCCCTTTGGTAGGCATGTAGAATCTATCCTGTTCTCCACAATTCTTTCAGATGACTGACAGTGACCCAATAATCCCCTCCTCCCATTCTTTGCTTTGTCTGAGATATAATTTTTCTGGGTCTGGTGACTTGGCTTCATTAAGGAGAGCTCAGTTCCTTCTCATTATCTTTCCACTAATCTTGGGTTTCTGCACCTTATCAGTCATTTTGGTTTTCTTGTTGCTTTTTCAAAGATCATCCTCCATGGAAGAACAAATAGAAGCAAGGCTTACGTCATCCATCATTTGTCATCACTGTCCCATCCACCCTGTGGAGTGGTCCTGTTCTTTTACCCTACTCTTTTCACCACTACAGCTTTTTAAACTTCCTGTTGTCCTTTCCTTTCTTCGTCAGTTTCGGCTCATTCTGAATTTTAGCACTCATGAGGCTCTTCGTAACGCGGCATACCACTGTGTTTACTCTGCTTTACAACCTTCCAGACATTTCTTTAATTTTTTTTTCATTTTTTAAATTCTAAAATGGTTGATGAATTCTATGTGCATCCACATTTATCTCTTTGGTCAGCTTTTTCCTCTTCACCAGACTTGTTTCTTTTAACTCTCTTCAGAATTTTTTTCTTTTTAGTTTCCCATACTCTTGGTCTGACTTCTTTTGTAAAGAAGGGGTCCTTCCTACTCTTTCCTAACACCTTTGAAATCTATTCTCCAAAATTTCAGAGTACATAGAAAACAAAATTCAGTTTTCTATTCTTTCTATTCCATTTCTGAGATGGGATGGTAACTTTTCAATTATATCTACTTCAGCAAATAATCCCTCCTTGTTGGTGAGGACCAGATCCAGTTGGTTCCTTTGCCTTCTGAAAGACAAAGTCATCAGACAAGCCAAGAATTTATTAGCTGCTCTTCCTGAGGCAGAACAAATTCCACCAGACATCAGACAATTTAAGTTCTCCATTAATACTATATCATGCCTCTGTTCTTGCATGACCCCCTCATCTATTTCCTCCTTCTTTCTAGAAAGATCAAAGATGATTTGCAGTCATAGGATTTCTTGGTTTGGATTTTGGTGGGAGAGTTCTAGATTTATCAGTACTAGGAACCCTTGGTGAGGAATTTTATCTATTTATGCAAATTGTTTTCTGTCATTTAGTCTTAAAATGTTGCCAAGGGCACTGAGAGACCCTGTGTGTCCAGGGTCACCCAATCAATACGTCAGAGGTAGAGCTTAGTGACTCTGGCATTGGTTCTCTATCCATGATGCCATGCTACCCTTTATCACTTCTATTTCTTCCTGTGCTGATTTTTAATCTAAATTTTCGGTATTATACTCAACCCATACCCCATTTCCAGTGGCTGAACTTCTTTATGAGATATATGTGTATGTGTGTATACGCAGATATATATATGTATAATATGTATGTATATAGTGCTACTGTTAGCCATCTTCTTTTCCCACCTTTTGAATACCATATACCTTTAAAGAGCTTTATTCTAGTTACGGATCCCATCCACTAAGTCTCAGTGATACGTATGAGTTCAGATTTCCTCCTTAACGCTGAGATCTCTAGCTAATCTTACTGATTATTGATACTTCATGCATGTACATACAGACGTATGAGCAAAATAGTTTTATTATTATTTCCTTTCCCATGAAATAACCGTAAAAAGCAAAAGATAATTCCTGTCCTCAAGGTGCTTACAATCTAATGAATGTATATCTGGCCCCACCTCCTGCACATTTCTTCATCTCTCTGGGCTTCAACTTCCCCACATACCAAAAAAAAACCTACCCTGATATATAGACTCTAGGGATGGTGGGACCATTTATTGAAGCTATATGGTCACTAATGAGACTAGGCCTGGATGCTACCTTAGCAGAGACGCTAAAACATCAAACTTCAAAAATATGAGTCTCTCTCTCTCTCTCTCTCTCTCTCTCTCTCTCTCTCTCTCTCTCTCTCTCTCTCTCTCTCTCTCTCTCTCTCTCTCTCTCTTTCTCTCTCTCCTTTCCTCCCTCTCAGTATTTCTCTCTCTCTCCCCTATTTATTCATTCTTTTATATGTGGCAACACCAAGCATAATATAAATTCTTTGAGGGCAGAGGTAAATTCTTTTTTTTTTTTTTTTTTTTTTGGCTTTCTATTCCCAGACCTTGAGCATAACAGATGGCTAATAAATGCATGTTGAATTGAATTGAATAACAAAATGCCAGCATGAAAAAACATGCCCCGCAGAAGACCAAGAAGCTAGGTCTTAGATGCTGCATAACCTGAGCCAAGAAAGCAACCTATGATTAGACTTTAGGTTTAGAAGTCAAGTTAGAAACAAAAATCCATGTTGTTAACATCCATTTCCGTACTTCTAGCTTTTCCTTTTTTCCTCTGCTTCTCTTCCTCCAGTTACATCACTATTCTGCTCAAAATATTTCAATGGCCTTCTTGCTTACTGAATAAAATTCTAACTTCTCCTACTGGCATTACTCCAGTAATCTGGCATTACTCTGTCTTTGCAACTTTCTTCCTTCCATGAACCCTATGCCCCAACTAACTACTATTCAATGCCCTTTGTATACCCCCTGGACTTACCTGTCCCCGTGCTTACCTGTCCCCATACTTACCTGTCCCCGTGCTTTTGTTGATGCCCTATGCTAGGAATGTCCTTTCCCATCTCCATCTATCTACTGCATCTCTACCAATCCCTTAAGTCACAACGCAAATACCACCTGCCCCAGTCAATCTTCCAAGATTCCAAATATCAATAATGGCCTCTCTCCTCTATATTCACAGAGCACTTTGTATGCAGCTCTCTGGCATAATCATTATTTGTATATTTTACATTTTAGTTACACACACACATATTATATATACATATATATATATACACACATATATATACACACATACATATATATGGGTCACATATACCTGCTAGATTACAAACCCCATAATAAAAGCTACTATGTCTTATCTAAATGTTTTACCTCCTAAAATACTTATTACAATGTTCTATACTCTCTCTTTCTCTCTCTCAATCTCTCTCTATATATGTGTGCATGTACGTATGTATATGTATATATGCGATATATACATATATCGCATATATACATATATCATTATATGTGTATGTACATACACACACACGTACATATGCCATAAGCTTATAAGATTTGGAACTGCAGGAATCTTAGAGACCATAGGCACCTAATAAATGTTTACTGAATGAATAGGTGAGTTATGGAATGTCACTTTTGAAAAATTCCAATCTTCGCACAACTGAAATAGGAATTTTAAGGGATCTGCGCACACCTCAGCCGGGACAAATTCAGGGAGAGCACAAAGGCATTATGATGGGATCTCTGTTTGTCCCAAGTGTTGGGACGATGCTGGTGGAGTCTGGGGCAAACAGATAGTGAAGACTTGGGAGGGAGACAGCTGGAGACAGCTGCAAGTACTGAAACCTTCCTGCCAGGGGTTTTCCCTCACAAGCACCCACTGGTTTCCTGATCTCTTTTTTATTCAGGACTTGCCCCTGTGTTTCACTTCATTAGGTTTTAATCAGAGACCATCTTGTGAAATGTTCTGAACCCAGAATAGAATTCCACATGAAACACAGGTGAGGGAGAAGGGGAACAGGACGACCACAAACTAAAGAGAAAACAGGTCTTAAAATGTCAGTTTAAATATTCTTGGGATAATCTTAAATAATCTCACACTTAGGACAGAGACCTTGGACAGGTCCTCAAACTCAGGGACCGTAAAGGACAATGAGAGGTCACTTAGCTGTGGACTTAGTCTTGGGAGTCCCACCATCCCACAACGGGAGATAGTTTACACATACTTCCACGGGGCAGAGATAAGAGCTGTACACAGGAGGGAGTATCCTCCATCCACATCTAGCCCTTGAAATGGGAACAAAGACATCCTTCTCTTGAATGCCTACATACCAGACATATTCTGCTCTTCAGACAAGCAGAAAGTGAATAGGAAATAGCGATAAGACAACCTCGAACCATAAAGTATGTAGACAATTAAGGGAAGCAATGTGGTATGGTGGGAAAATCCTGGCTTTAGAATAAGAAAACATTAAGTTCAATTCCCACCAGTGGTTAGCACTTGGTATGGTGTTTGGCACACAGTAGGTGCTTAATGTTTACTGACTGACTGAATAATAATTATGTGACTTAATAAGTCACTTAACTCGCTCTGAACCTTAATTTCCTCATCCATAAATCTAACATAACAGATCTAACTAAATGGCCTCTGAAGTGCCTTCTTGCTCTAGGTCTGTGAACCCATTAAAGGAAAAACGCTTGATGTGGATTGAGATCCCTTTGATCCAGCAGAATATATCAATAAATTCTAAAACCCTACAAAGAATGCCAAATGTCCCTAATTCTGCTTATAGAGAAGAAAATCTTCATCACAGCTACCTCATTTCAGTAAATCAATCAAGAAACATTAATTGCATCTTTATGAATGTTCTAGGCACTGAAGACACAAAGGAAGTCTTTTTTTTTTTTTTTAATTTCCTGCTTGTGAAGATAGACAACATGTAAATTACTACGTGAGTGTGAGATAAGGTCGGAGAAATGGAAGATAATTTCAGAGGAAAAGGCATTAGCACAGAGGAAGACCAGGAAATATCTCCTATAGAAGGTGAGACTTGCGTTAGGTCTTGAAGAAAACCTGAGAAAGCATTCCATAGGAGACAGCAGATGAAAAGGCCCAGAGTCAAGGGATACACTGTTATGAGGAAGACGAACGAGTAGGACAATGTAACTGAGTCACAGGATACATGGAGGGGACTAAGTGTAAAATAACTGGGAAGGTAGGAAGGCTCAGTGGTGAAAAACTGTAAATGCCAAACATGGTGCTTTATATTTGAATCTAAAGTGAACAAGGAGACACCGGAGTTTAATGAGTGGGAATCATAGTCAGACCTATGCTTTTGAAAAATCATTTCTGCATCTAAGTGGAGGATAGATTGGAATGGGGAGAGATTTGAGGCAGGAAAACCAATTAGAAGGCTGTTCCCATAGTCTGAGTAAGAGCTGATGAAGGCTTGTATTTGGGTGGCAGTTGTGTGAACAGAAAGAAGGGGACCTTCAGGGCGGGTGTTGTAAAAGTAAAAACGTCCATATTTGACGATGGATTGGATATGGGGAATGAATGACAGTGAGAAGTCTAGAAGACACCAAGGTTGAAGTCTGGGTGACTGGGAGGATGGTAGCGCCATCAACAGTTACAGGAAAATTGAGAAGAGGGTGGAGTTGGCGACAGGAGAGTAGAGAAAGTGAATCCCACTTTGGACATGTTGAGTTTGAAATACTGAGAAGACATCCAGTTCAACAAGTCCAAAAGGCAGTTGGTAACTAGAGTAAATGTCTTCTACGTAACTGAGAGTCTATTTGCAATGGCCTATTCGATCATGGGCCTCTTTATGGAAAACAGTTCCCTTCACTAAACTGCATCAGGAGAAAGTCCTGCTATCTCTAGGAAAGGTGATCAAGGGGGCCATAAACTCGGAATGTTTAATGGAAAAAGAGTTTTGTTTTCAATAGTGCCTTTCATACCCAAAATATGAAACAATGGGAGTGTAGACAGGTAGAGTCAGGGTCAACACTTCACATCTCAGCAGACACTGCATTGTAGGGAATAGGTTAGAGCACAGAAAACTTTCTCTTTTATTTCTGATAGGATCAAAGGAACTGCTGCTCCAGGCTCCACTCAAAAGATGTCTGTGTTGATTGAGGAAAGTGTATTCAAGCAGGCTTCTTGTGTTATCACTATTCTCTGAGTCTCTATCCCTTCTGTTATGCTAATTTCCTTTGGTGTTTCTCTATCCAAGCAAGCTCACTAAGAACAAATAGGGAAAAGAAGAACTTGATTGTAGCCATCAAGAGGGCTTTTAGTGCCAAAGGTCAACTTTCATAGGACCACAGGATTTAGAGACGGAAAAGACCTTAAATATCACCTGGTCCTGCACCCTGATTTATCAGAGAAGAATAGTGGGGCCTTCATGGGGAATCAGTAGCCAAGCCAAGATTTGAACCATGTCCTCCGACTCCAAAGCCTTAGATCTTAGAGGCAAAAAGGTAGAACAGTAAATAAAAGTTTGAACCTGGAGTTAGGATGACCTGAGTTCAAGCCCAGCTACAGGCACCGGCTGTGTGACAATGGGTCTGTCAGTTAACCACAATCTGCCTTCACTTCCTCATCTCTAAAAATGGAATAATAATAACATTTACCTTGCAGGACTATTTGTGAGGATAGAATAAGATACTTATAAAGCATTCTGCAAACCTTAAAGCTATTATGTCATATTGTTCTATAATATTATATGGAATATAATATATAATTATAGGCTTATAATTATAATAAATCTATAATACAACTGTTATATAATATTACATTATATTGTCAAGAACTTTTAAAATAGTCTGGGATTTAAGGGGAAATAGAAGGTTGGGGAGGTACTAGAATATTCTCTAAAACACTGTTCTCTGGCACTGAGAGCTTATACCTCTGGCCATATTTGCATGAAGCCAAGTTTTCAGGGCAACTAAGATTCTGAAATTAGCTATGGCTAAGTTTCTACTATTGATACCATAGACATGAAGAAACCTAGGAGGGCAGCAACCTCAGAGCAAGGACACACCATGTCACCTTTCTGTTCCCCTATTTAACCCCCTTCTACCTCAGGAGTCAAACCACTGGGAGTCTAGGAAGGGGAGAATGGAGAGGGTGGATAACCAAAGTGGGAGAAATCCATATAGCGTTCCTTTATAGTAGAGATTCTTAACCTAGAATCTAGAAATGTAACATATTTCATATGTATATAGTTAGAGATTCTTAACCTAGAATCTAAGAATATATATATATATATAATGTATAGCACATATTATATATTTATGTGTATATAGTAGAGATTCTTAACCTAGAATCTAGGAAAATATATATATATATATGTGTATATAGGTAATATATAACACATATCATATATTTTATATGTATACAGTAAAAATTCTTAACCTAGAATCTAGAAGTATATATATATATATATATATATATATATAAACATACATATACATAGATAGACAATTATTTCAATGTAATTGGTTTACTTTGTAATCCTATATATTTTACGTGTTTAAAAACACTAACCAGAAAAGAGGCCCATAGATTCCACCTGACTGCCAGGGGAATCCATGACACACAAAATGATTAAGGACCCCTATTAAAGAGGATGACTTTCCCTGGTTCCCTATGGTACCCTTTCTACGCCCCCCCCCCCCCCGCCCTTCTCTGTTCCAGCTCTTTCTAGGGGTTTTTGAAAACTCTTTCTTCTCTTTTTCATCCCACTCTTCTTTTCTGAACCCCTATCAAGTCTGTCTGAAATAAGTTGTACACTACTCATAGCTGCCAGTGGGAAATTAGGTTCCCACCTTGAGCAATTTCATTATTCTTATCAGAGTGGTGAGCCAGCTGGAAGCCTCCCCTCAGACAGAACTTGATTCAAGACAATATTTCCTTGACATGCTCTGTCCCGAGAAGCCTATTTGGCCCGAGAAAGCCTTAATCAGTCCTTCCCTAGACTACCCATGTATAGATATACAAGCATCAGTCTTTAAAGTCAGAACAAGGCTTGCAGTGAGGCTGGAGTCGGACTCTGCTTGTCTGAAAGAAGAGGGGCCAGCATTTATGACAGAGTCCTCATGGTCCAGCTCCTTCCCGACACTGCTCTCCTCCCCCACCCAAACCCCCAAATTTATGGCTCAGAAATCCCAAGAAGAGAAAAACACAAAGGAGTAACTAACTATGTGGAAGGTTGTGTAATCAATCTCCCTGCTGCCGGTCTTTATCCTCAACACCCTATCGTTCACGACCCCATCAATGCCAATCACATCATTCCTCCAATACCCCTTCAAAAACATTCAGTGCAAACACTTTTAGAAGACGTGAGAACTCCAGTGAAGGCAATGATGAACCACGATTCCAAAGGACTAGTTATAAAGAATGCCACTCACTGCCTGACCAAGCTATGATGCATTCAGGATGTAGAATGTATTATACATGTGTAAATATGGCCACATTTATTTTCATGCTTGTTAACTGAAAAATAAAATAAAATTTAATTCAAAAATATTCCCAATTACTTGAAAGATAAAATAGAAACATCTTATCCTAGTGTTCAAGGTCCTCCATAAATTGACTTCAATATACTATTGTACTCTGATTTTACACTACTTCCCTTATATCTGCTGGCCCTCCCTGATCTAGTTCTTCTTGCTTGGCTCCTTCCAGATCACTACCTGTTGGGATTCCTTCACTTCCTTCTCGGCCCAGTTTGGGTACAACTTTCTGACCACAAGGACTTCCCTGATTCCTCCAACTAAAACTGACCCTCTCTTCCCAAATTTTCAACGTTACTCAACCTTTCCCAGGCAGAGAATGTGTTCCAACTTAACTGGGCTACATGATTTATCCTAATCCATCCTCCATCCCCTTACTGATAATGAACACCTTGACTATGCAGACTGAGTCCTTTATTACCTTTGTATGCAGGATGCTGAGCACAAAATCCTTACACATCATGAGTATTAAATAAATGTTGCATTGCAGTATAAGGAATTGCCCTAGGTCAAGGTCTGGCTTACATTCTTAGTTCATTACCGAACTGCCCCTACAGGACCACTGACCTTCTGGATCAATGAATCCTCTTTGCTGTCGTCAAATAATTGCTATTGTCTAACTCGAGGTACCAAGCCATTTGATCATCTGGTCCCTGAGCCACTAGACACCTTTTGTGGAAGGGGGAGGGGAAAAATATCAGAGATTTGCCACCTGCTCCCTGATTACCTGGCCCTTCTGCTGCTGCCATTGTAACTGGGCACCCACAAACTAATTCTGACACCTGCTTTCCCTTTTCCCCCACAGATCCTAGTACAACTTTTTTTCTAGGGTTTATTCACAAGAGTTAAGAATAATATAGAGTCATATCAAGGATAGCATTGAAAAGTAACCCAACCATTATCCAAGAGATTCTACTCAGCTAAACTTCAGGGAGAACTATATTTCCTAGTAATCTCTAGGACCAAGTCTGATACCTGCCATGATTCTCTGACGCCTTAGAATTAATCCCAGCCACCTAGTCCTGTTCTGACCCAAATCGAGAATGCCCTATATACCTATACCAAGCTTTGGCTTTAAAAACTGGCAGAAACGTTCTGAGGAAGGTTCTCAGAGCAGGTCTGTACAAGAATAGCCAAATGGGACCAGACTGAAACATGTGGTTCCTCTTGATTCACCTGGACACCCCAAGAGTAAATTCTAAATGATCAACCTGTAAAACCCAATGAAAAAGTAAGAACTGCTGGTCATGCTCTTTTCCCCTAGGTACACCTAGCCACAAGTATGCCCTAATTAGATCTCAGAAACTTAAGCTACCTTAAGTAATTTTAAGTAAGGTAAGTATCTTAAGTTAAAGCTACTTTAATATTTTAAAAATTTGTGACTTTATCCATGTGAATACCAGGGCTGATTCATCACCGGCTTTGCTCCTGAGCATCTGCTACTAAATACTTACCAATTAATTGATTGATCAATTCCAACAATGCTTTAGTAAATGGTTCCTGACAAGCTGCGGCTAAAATTAAAATAAATAAATAAATCCATCTCCTGATGGCTAATTCTCTACTGGTGAGTCTCTCTAAACCAAGATACACATCATCAGCTAAAAGTTTCTCAGATGGCAAGAGCCTGGCTTTTGAGAACTGTACCCCTGACATACTTCATCATCTTTTCATAGCATTTTAAGGTTTGCTTAACTTAACTTTACATTTTACAAATATCTTATTTCATTCTCACAGAAATTCTAAGAAATAGGGGCCTCCATTTTTTACAGATGAGGAAAATGAAGCAGAGAGGTTCAGGGACTTGCCCAGTGTCACACAGTTCAGAAGTATCTGAGGTTGAATTTGAACTCAAGTCCTCACTGCAGGTCCAGCATTCTATCCACTGCACTACTTAAACGCATCATGATACAGCATCACTATATTGGGAATCTTCAGATTTTAGACTTTATGAGAGATTAATAGAAATCATTAGTGTTTCTCTGAAGTCATGGGTATGGATAAGTCACTCTTTGATATCATTAACACTAAATCTAGACTGAAGCTGCTCTAGGGCAGAGACTCTTTCCATGAATTCCTTTGTCACCCTCCACTTCCCCCTCATACCTGCTGCCACCCAAGGCACACAGAAGATCCTTCTAAGTGAGATGATATATTTAAAGCTCTTTGCAAATCTCCAGTGCTATAAAAATGTTAGCTATAATTAAACAGCTTGCTCGGTGAATGAACTGTAGTATCTAAAAACCAGGCAACCACTAATTGGAGGGAATAATGAGTGCAGATCATTATCTGATATGCTCAAAACAGGAAGAGGCACTGAAAGATAACAAAAAAGGAAATATTCATATAGCACTTTAAGGTTTGCAAGGTGCTTTATATATAGTAACTCCTTTAACCTAAATAAAGAAGCATGGTTATTCCAAGAACTGTTAGACTTCCTCAGATACTGAACTATTAGATAGATAGATAGATAGATAGATAGATAGATAGATAGATAGATAGATAGATAGATAGATAGATAGACAGAGAGAGAGAGAGAGAGAGAGAGAGAGATCCCTGACATTTAAGTATGTTATTACACAAATGTATAAATAGATATGCAAATAAATGTGTATAAACATATATGATATACATAAATATGCACGTGCACATATATCTATACACACACACACATATATATATATAATTCTGTTCTAGAATTTTGCTAGTAATTAACCAAAACCTTATAGTCATAAGTTTCCAGAATTTGTCCTTTCTTAAAACCAAGAAGTCATTTATCTACAGACTTCTGGTACCATGAATGCCTAGGGTGAATGGTGTCAAGAAATCTAAGGTCCAGAACAATGTGAGATTTATAAAAACGTTGTAGCCAATATGAAGAGCTTTCATCAAAACAAGGTCAAGGGAGGAACCATTCTGTAGAGCAATTTGGAACTATGCCCAAAGGGCTATACAACTGTGCATACCCTTTGATCCAGCAATACCACTACTAGGACCATATACAGAGATGTCAAAAATGGTGGGGGTGGGGAAGCACATTTGCACAAAAATATTTATAGCAGCTCTTTCTGTGATGGCTAAGAATTGGAAATTTAGGAGTTGTTCATCAATTGGGGAATGGCTAAACAAATTTTGGTATATGATTGTGATGGAATACTATTGTGCTATAAGAAATGGCAAGCAGGATGATTTCAGAAAAACCTAGAAAGATTTACATGAACTGATGAAAAGTGAAGTAAACAGAACCAGGAGAATGATGTACACAGTAACAGCAATACTGCCAAATGAAGAACTGTGAATGACGTAGCTCTTCTCAGCCATACAATGATCCAAGACCATCCCAAAGGACTAATAATGAAGCAACTATCTGCCTCTAGAGAAAGATCTGACATTGTTTGAATATAGACCAAAGCATGCTATTTTTCACTTTTTCTTTTTCATTCTTTTTTCTTTCATTCAAATCTTCTTGTACACAGTGACTAATATGGAAATGTTTTACATAATTACACATGTATAACCTGATTGTTTATTGTCTCAGAGGGGGGGTAGATAAGAGAGGGACAGAATTAGGAACTCAAAACCTAAAAAAAATGTTAAAAATTATTTTAACATATAATTGGGTAAAAATTATATGTATATGTATATATACACATATTTTATACTTACATGTGTGTATGTATATATACATATATAGTATATGTGTATATATGTGTGTATATGTATATATGTCAAAAGAGTCCTGCAACTGCCACATCCAACAACTATTTACCAAACAAAGAAACAGTGATAAATGTAAAGAATTGAATCTGGGTTAAAAAATCAGCCTCACACTTATAGGATTGGGAGGGTATAACTAGAAATAGCTGATGTGAAAAGCAATTGAGTATTCAACTGCATATATGTATATATAATATATATTATATATACACATGTAAGTATATAAAAGAACAAAGAAGAAAGGGATCCATTGCTCAGAAAAGATTATCGATGGTGTCCTTGGTACTCAAAGAGGATCAAAATCACATCACAACGTCAAGACCAAAGTACAGCATGGCCAATGTGGATAATCAAGCCAATACAGGCCTGGAAGGCTCTACCATAGTTTGGGCACAAATAGTTCATGTAAACATTTGTGATGGAAATGTCTCTATTTGCACAACCCAAGTTTGTTTTGAGCTACTGTTTGGAAAAGATATTAACATGAAAAAGAGAAGGCAGAACTTCTCTCCATCATGACTTTTCTTCTGTCTTTACCATCAAAGAGAATGCCTTTTACACTGCAATCAGTCAAACCAACGGCTTCCACAGGTTCTATATCTGGGATCTACCTAAAGTGTTAGAGAACTTCCCCTTGGCTCTTTAAAAATTTCCTGGTTACCAGTGTGAACAATCTCATCATTCTTCTGTTATCTCATTGACAGAACATGACAAACTCAGTTATTTTTTTCTTTTCTGCTACATCTTTTGATTTTTGTCATTTTAAGTCACATCTCTTGCATAAGTCATTATTGAGAACATGATGGAGTCTGATTGCCTTCCATGTGTCTTTCTACTGCCCTCTGGGTTACCAACAGTTGTGGTTCAGCATCAAGAAATGAAAGAGACCAAAAGCTTAATAAACACACAGAAGTCTCATGCCTACATAGCATAAATACCTCCATTAAGAAGACAGAGATAACGGACATCAGAAGTACTAAAAACAATCACAAAAATGACACTAATTATATTTCATCAGACAGGGAATGACTGGTTACTAGCATTGTATTCATTTCAGCATCAGTTGTTTTTATGTCCCTGGCTTCTTTCAAGTCTAGTAATCCCACCTTCTGCAAAAGACCTTTACTTTTCCCTTCTGCTTTCAAGCTAGTGACTTCCCTCTGAGATTATCTCCAACCTATTCTGTATTGATCTTTTGGTACATAATTGTTAGCATATGGTCTTCCCCATCAGATTGTAAGATTCAAGAGGGCAGGGCTATTTTTGCCTTTCTTTGCATCCCAAGTGTTTTGCATAATCATAAAATTGCCTTTCAATCCCCCAAAATGAAAATGGCCAAATTAAAGCTATGTACTCTACTACCATTCCTTTCTTGAAGAATTTATACCAATGCACAACATTGGCCACAAAGGGGAGGCCAAAAGAGTTCCGCAACCACTAAACAAAGAAACAGGGACAAATGTAAAGAACTGAATTTGGGTTGAAAAATCAGCCTCACACTTACAGGATTGGAAGGGAATAACAAGAAACAGCTGATGTGAAAATCTATTGGGGTATTTAACTGCAAATTTGATATGAGGCAACAGTGTGAGATGGCAACAAAAAAAAAACCAAAACAGCTATGACCTTAAATGCTACATTTCAAGAGTCAATAGCCAGAAAAAAGGAAGATTATACTTCCACTGTACTCTGCTTTGGTCAGACCTCATCTGAACTGATTAATTCAAAGCACCACATTTTTTTTTAAAGTTTATTGACAAGCTGTAAAGCTTGCCCAGGAGGGTGATCATCACTGTGAGGAAGCTGGAGAACATGACATATGAAGATTGGCTAAAATGTTTGGGGATGTTTGACCTGAAAATCAAGCAAGAAGTGAAGTAAGTAGAACCAGGAGAACGTTGTACACAGTAACAGAAATATTGTACAATGAAAAACTGTGAATGACTTAGCTATTATCAGTCATACAACGATCCAAGACAATCCCAAAGCACTAATAATGAAATATACTATCCACCTACAAAGATTAAGAATCTAATATATACCCAATACTGTATTAGGTGCTGAGGATGAAAAAAAAATTTTTTCTGCAGCTGCCCACAAGTAGATTACATTTTATTATGAAATATAGTATATAAGTAAATAAAGTGTATTCAAAATAATTCAGAGAGCATTAGGAATTGAGGTGGGTGGGAGGAACTAGGGGTTAGAAAAGGCCTCACCATAAGAGGTGACAGGTGAGCTGGACTTCAAAAGGAGATACTAGGAATTCTAAGAGAAAAGAGTGAGGAAGATATGCATTCCAGACATGGGAAATAATCTATGCAAAAACACATTAAAGGGAAATGGAATGTTGGTATAAGAACCAATGAGTGAGCCAGTCCATTTGGAACTCTAAATGTATGAAGGGGAGCCACGTTCAATAAGCTAGGAAAGGTAAGCTAAAAAAGAATCAATAATTGAACAAGTATAGGCTAGGGGAGACCTAGCTTGACAGCAAAACAATCTAGAGATTTAAGTGGACTCCACATCTAATAAGTACCTTAACCTTTTGTTATCTACAAACTCTTTTGGCAAACTAGTGATATCTATGGACCTCTTGTCAGAATAATTTATTTTTAGAAAATAATCGAAAGAAATGTCAAATTTCATTTAGAAGTTAATGAAAATAAAAATACTGGCTGGCTTAGGTTAAGAAGCCCTCTACTGACATTATATGAGTAGGTAGTATGAGGGCCATGCTTTTTTTTTAAATATCATTTCCATTACATCATGGTCAACTTCTATTTCTTTAATGACATCTTTTATCCCACTTTTGGGGCACAATTCCTCGTTTTAAATAGGGGTAATGGGTGAATATTAAAGAGAAGCGGCTTTAAGGTTAAGGAACACAAGGAAAATTTTCTCTAATAATTACCAATGCCTAACGGTTGAATAGGTAATGGGCTCCCTGTCATGCAAGACCTTTAGGCAGAGACTGGTTGACGATATGGGAAGCAGCAGAAGAGATCCTTGCCCCCAAAAGTAGCATTAAAATAGACAATCTTTAAAGTTCCTTCCACCTCTAAGATTCTATTATAACATTAGTGCATCTACATAAAATACAAGGCATCTAGGCAGCATAGAACTAAAGAAGCAGCACATCTCAAAGACCTGGAAGGAATCTCCAAAGCCTCTAGTGTAAGCTATATTTGCACAAGACTTTCCACTAAAAATATCCAATAACAGGTCATCATCCAGTTTCTTCGAGAAAATAAGGGGTTAGATAACCTCTAAGGGCCTCTCCATCTCTCCATCTATGATCCTATGACTTAATGACCTATTTGACTTTTGGAGAGCAAGTAGTACATAAGGATTTTCTTTCTGCCAAGCCAAATAGGAAACTCTTCTTTTACCCACTGTTCCTCATTCTACCATCTGGATACAAGTTTAATCTCTCTTCCACAAAAATGTCCTCCAGATTATTTGGAGACATCTAATGTGTCTTCCTTCCCTAAGTCTTTTTTCCCCCGAACATTCCCAATTATTTCAACTAGTTCTCACATGGCATGAATTTAGTTCCTTCATCATCCTGGTTACCTTCCTCTCAGCACTCTCCGACTTATCATTGTCCTTCATAAAATGTCATACAATTGGACAATCACCTCCCTACTCCTAAACACTATGCCTCACTTAAAGCACTTAAAAAACCTCCAGGTCTTTTTCAGAATCATAAAGTTGATTTCTTTTGAACCTATGTTCACGTTTATTTTTATTAAACTTCATCTTCTTATGTTCAGCCCAAATTTCTAGCCTTGTCAAAAACCTTTTTGGATCCTGACTCTGTCATCCACAAGGAAGGATATCAGGCACCCTTCCTTCACTTATGGCACATGGAAATATGATAAGTGTGCCGGATTCCTGGGGTACTCCATTTTAGGCACTGAACCTTTAACTACTGCACTAGGGATCTGGACATAACAACCTGCTCCAAACCCACTTACCTTTGCTGTAGTCTACACTTTTTTTTGTCCACAAGTATAGCATGAGAATTTACATATTACTGTAAATTATAATTGGTAAATTTCCCTGAAACTGCCTGTGTAGTGACTGTCAAAATAGAAAATGGGATTCACTGGGATGATCATTCTTGATAGAGCACCTTTGGAACTGCCATTACCACTTCTAGATGATCACTAATCCTTCTTTTCCAAATGAATTCTAAAAGTCAAGAAGTCGAAAGTCAATTCTAGAAGTCAAGTTCAACTGACTTAGTTTATAGGGTCTGTCCTCTTCCCCTTTTGAAAATTAAGACATCTGCCCTTTCCCTACATATATTAAGCTTTTACTACTAGGTACTTCACATTGTATTGGGAATACTGAGAAGGAAAAAAAGAAAGAAAAACCAGTTCCTGTCCTCAATGGACTTAAATTCTAATCCTGCCCTGATTCACCTCTTCTAGTGTTCACAGTTTTTTTAAAGATAACTCTCAATGGGTCCTCAATCATATCTACCAGTCCTCCTAATACCCAGTTTGTAAGAGTCTGAAGTTTTTGACTTATCAAGGATAGGTATGTACTTTCTTATTCTCCTGCTTCTCTTGGGTTTTATGTCTATTGAATATTTCTTCTGTCACATTCCAAAGATCATTGTCCTTGGCAGAGGAAAAACAACGTAAAATAAGAGTCAAGCAGTTCTTCCTTCTCTCTGTCAATCATCTTAGTCAATCAACAAGTATTGATTATGTGCTTTCTATGGGTCAGGCATTGGGGATACAAATACAATGAATGAAACACTTCTCAGCAATGATCTTCCCCTTCTACCTTGAACCATGGTCCTAATTCCTCTCTGAGTCTCCTCCTTTCCCCACTATAACTTTAAGACAATAATAAAGTCCCCCACCCCCCTTTTTTGTGTCCTAAGTTCCTGACACTAGTCTCAGCTCATTGAAGCCTTTAACATTCTTGATTGTTTCCCCAGGCCACAACACACTTTTATGCCAATCCTCCATTTACCTATCCTTTGCTTCAACTTCATATACTTGTCTCTTTTAAACTAAGTTTTCTTTGAGTTCCCTGTGTATCCACATCAGCCTCTCTGAACAAGTGGCCATTTTCTCTCCATCAGAGCTGTGTCTCTTTGTGCCCTGTAGCTGTATGGAAACTTGCAAGAAGCCCAATATTCTCTTTCAGGTAAGAACCATGAGAAAAGTAGGTTAACTCTCAAGGCTTTAAAATCCTCACTTGGACTGTGATAAAACTACCATACATCTGCAAATGAATATAGGTTTGTAACTCTTTAAATCTTAGTCTATTAAATATATTATTATCATCAATTCAAATTATTTATTTATTATATTAGTATTTACAATATAATTATTAATATAAAAATATATTAATAAATTATAAATAATAAATGCTATAAGTATATAATAATAGTATTAATAAATATATTACTCTTTTTTAAATGTAATGCTAATTTTGGTACTGGTAGATTATACTTTATTAATTTAATAAAATGTTTTTTAAAGAAACATCCAATATGGAATCTTTGGCCTCCTTGCTGTTCCTCACCCAATATTCCATCTTTCCACTCTACACCCCTGCTGTGGTTGTTCCCCTCATGCCTGGAATATGCTCCCTCTTAATTCAGTTCAATCACCACTTTCAACAGGAAACTTTTCTGGGTCTCAATGCTGTTAATGCCCTCTATCCTCAAGCTACTTTGTATTTTTCACATATTCACTATTTGATTATACATGTAATGCTGTCTCCCCAGACAGAATGTAAGCTTCTTGAAATTAAGAGCTTGTTTCATTTTTGTCTTTATTGCCCCAGAATCCACCGCAGAGCTGGTACATTTTGTTCAGCAGTTTCAATCACGTCTGATGCTTCATGACCCCAGCTGGGTTTTTCTTGGCAAAGATACTAGGGTGGTTTGCTATTTTCTTCTCTAGATCACTTTTCAGATGAGGAAACTGAGGCAAACAGTATGAAGTGACTTCCCCAGGGTCACACAGTTAGTGTCAGAGGCTAGATCTAAATTCAGATCTTTTCCTAATTCCAGGCCTGGTGCTCCATCCACTGTGCCACCTAGCTGCTCTAGAGCTGGAATCACTATATAAGTGCTAAGTGAGTGATTGATTGATTGACAATGTTATAATCTGATATCCAATTAACCATACCTGTTGGCTACTTGTGACCCACAGTACCTTAACCCAGACCTGACTTGCACTCATTAGCACTGTATACATAGCAATAGCATGGAGAGTTAAATAGCTGGCCAAGTGCAAGACCAACATTACCACACAAAGAAAAAAAAATCAATTTTTTTCCATCTCTAGGTCTGTTTCTTCATCTGTAAATTGATGGGGCTAACTACATGCTCTCTAAGGTCCTTTCCTATGGCCTGCATTGACACAGATTGACTAATCAAATAAAATAAATTAAAAATACCATATCAAAGTCCTCCTACTAGGCATAGAAGAGATCCTTCAAAACAAAAAGAACTGATCCTTCAACAGTGAAAGCATACAAATGCTAAGGTTTCAGAGAAATCACCGTAATCACCATCTTTAGGATGAAAGGTAAGAAAATGAATGGATGTAAATGTCTACTAATGCCAACCCATCCAGTCAGTTCTGCTAGGATTCCACTCATATATCTGACTGAATTTTTAGCCAGGTTACCTAGATGTCTTGGTACACCTGTAGGCAACACTAGACGTTCTCTCTGTGTTGCAATTTCAGGCATAATCTTTTCTCTTCAACTGATTCCTGCCAACCACAGTGAGCGACACATTCTGCATCTCAATGAGGCTTTGGAGCCTAGCATGTGGAAGTGAACTGAAGAAAAATAACAGTAATGAAAGAGCATCCAATCCCTCCATCCATCACTCACTAACTGCACAGAGGGGTAGGTTCATGGTCATCAACAGCTGTGAATTCTGACAGCTACCAAACAAGTATAAGTATCTAGAAGAGTTCATCAAGATCCTCCACGTCTTCCATGACAGCCTTATCGTCTTGGCCCGGCCCGTAGCAGTGTCTGACAGCCTGTCTCTCATCATCAGCAAAGCCAAGCCCAAGTGAATAAAATGTTTATTATCATTGCCTCTCCTTTATCAAACCATGCTTGGGGAGACAACAAGGCAACTGGAAGCTGATGGGAGAATCTACTCTGTCGTCTGGGGAAACTCTCAACTCAAGGTTACAGGCATCAACAAGTCCTAGAACAGTCATCTGTGTTCTACCTTGATGCCTCAGGGTTATGATTAAGCTCACAGAGCAGATCCAAGAACACACAGAAAGGTTCACAGCCTGCTTCTCAGTGTCAGCAAATAGTATAGAAAAAGGCATCTAAGGATGACAAAAGTGACAGCAGCCCACAGAAACCCTACCCTACCAAAGTGTTCTAGCATCATCTTCATACTAATTATTATCATCATCATCATCACCACCACCAGTATCATCAGTTCACATCTATCTTGTACTTTACAATTTACAACTTACTACCTCATTCAATCCTCACAAGCACCCTGAGAGGTAGAGAGTGCACTATATTATGTACTATTATGTATTATAATATATCCATTTTATGGCAGGGAAAGCTGAGAGGTAAAATGATTAACCAATACAATTAGTATAACTGATCAGCTAGTCAATAAGCATTTATTAAGTGCTACAGGTGTGCAGCTCCGTGCTAAGTGTTGGGGAGATAAAGAAAGGCAAAAGATAGTCAGTGCCTTTTCCCATGGAGCTCATAGGTCAATGGGAGAGACAATACAGAAACAATTACGTACAACAAGATATAGACAGAATAAAATGGAGATACCCAGCAGAAGGAAAGCATTACTAGGTCTGACTTGAACACAATTCTTGCAATGCCAAGGCCAGTCCTTCTACTGTATCACCCTGCGTTTACTGTTAAGTGCTAAATACTGTCCCTAAATTGTTGTAGATGATATTGACTCAGAAGGAAGTAGAAAATCAAATCAGGAAGTTAGCATAACCTTTGGAAGATTCAAAGATGGAGTCTTCCAAAAAGCCTCACATTTCCCTGGTCATGAGGATAAAGGAACCCTTCCATAGGGATGCGACACCTAGAAGCAAAAGTTGGCATGTTTTGCCTCAAATTCTTCCATCAGTGCTATAGGTGTCCTGGACTAAGTATGTTACATTAAATATGACAGAAACACAAACAATGTGGAGCCAGAACACGATCACTCATGAGGCTACAACATGCCCAAACAGAACTTATTATCTTATGCCCACAACCCATCCTTCTTCTAAATTTCCTATTTCATTAAGGGTACCACTATCCAGCTACTCCTGCAGGTTCACATCTTCAGCAGTACTCTGACTCCTTATGCCTGCTCATCCCACATTTCCAATCAATCACCCAATCCTGCTGTTTCTACCTCTTCTATCTCTTCTATTGTCCCCTTCTCTCTACCCACACAGTCATCACTTTTCTTCTTTTTCATCATTTCATACGTAGACTATCCCAATAGGCTCCATGCCTCCAGTCTGACCTCATTGAAGTCCAACCTCCACAAAATCTCTAAAGGGATTTTCCTCAAGTTCGGGTTTGACTATATCAATCACCCCCTTAAATTTCATTGGCTTGTTCTTGCTTATAGGATAAAATATAAACTTCTCCGTATTTTTAAAGCCTTTCACATGCTGACCGCAATCAGCCTTTTCAGACCTGTCATATGCCTCCTTCCACGCATTGTATAGTATACCCAAAATGGTGCTCGTGCTATCTCTGGGCCATGCCTACAATGATTTTTCTCCTCACCTCCACCTTGTTTCTTTTAAAACTCAGCTCAAGTACCACCTTCTAGTTTTCCTCATCCTTTCCAAGTGCTAGCTCTCCCCCCATCCTAAAGAGCCTGTATTTATGTTGGCCATATTCTGCATTTGCTCATATAGGCATATATCGCCTTTAAAAATATAAACTATTTGCATGCAGAGATGGCTTCATTTCTGTATTTGTGTCCCCAGAGCAAGCACATAGTAGGTACTTAAATGTTTGTTGGTTTATCAATTTGAGTTCATTTTGAGATGAGAATGCCTGAGCAGCCGCTGCATGGTGGGGTCCACTGTGACATGTCCTGACTCCTTGACTTTTCACATGCTGTCCTCCATGCCAAGTAAGCTCTTCTTCCTCTCCTGGCTTCCCTGGTTTCACTCAAGCCTCAGCTAAACTCCCATCTTCTGAAAGAAGCCTTTCCTGATTCCCCTTAAATTTAGTACCTTCCTTGAATTGATCTCCAACTTTCCTTTGTTCTTTGTATATGCGCCTCCACCTGCCTCGTTGTTTTTCTCTCAGTCTCTCCTTCCTTCCTCAGCCTCTCCCTCCTTCCTCTCTCTGTGTCTCTGTCTCTCCTGCTCTCTCATGTAATTAAATACACACATACACATTGATTTTATTTGTACACAGTTCTTTGCGTTTCAGATGCCCTGGATGAGCTCCTTGAGGGCTTTCTGTCCACCTTGTTTTTGTCTTTCTTTGTATACCCTCTTCCACAGTAAGTGCTTAATAAATGCTTGTTGACTTAACAGCTTCAAAAGGTCAAAATGGAACAGGATATCAGAGAACAGTGATGGGAGAAAAGTGGACACACTTTAAACAAAGTCAGAGAGGAAAATGGGGATACAGTTCCTGGAACACCTTCAGCTGCAAATCACTAGATATATTTCTTTGCATCCTATTGAAAGATGCAGCTGGCTACATGGGGAGGGGCCACATTTTCAAAGAAGTGCTGACAGGCTGGGCATGTCCTAATGAAGGTGACCAGAAAGAGAGGGTGGGTATAGGAAACTATGTCATGGAAGGATAAATTGAAGAAACTGGGATGTTTAGCCTAGAAAAGAAAACAACATGGCTGTTGTCTTCAAGTACCCAAAGGGCTATCAGGTGATTCCAGATGTAGAAATAGAAGCAAAAGACAAACATGGCAGAGAGGCAGATGTAGGCATTATGGAAGAAAAAAAATGTTCTATTAAGCACCAAGGGTGCTTATTGAAGGGGAATCTTCAAGCAGAAGCTGGATATTCACTGATCAGGAATATGGTAGGGAGGATTCTTTCTCAGAACCGATTGACCTGATGACGTGATGAAGACCACAACTGGTGGTGGTGTTCCCGCTGTTGTTTCTGACTCTGGACCCATTTGAGGTTTTCTTGGCAAAGATACTGGAGTGGTTTGTCATTTCCTTTTTCAACTCATTTTACAGATCAAGAAACTGACGCAAACAGAGTTAAGCTTAGAGACAAACTCTAGTAAGTGTCTGAGGCCAGATTTGAACTCCAGAAGATGAGTCTTCCTGACTCCAGGACCAGTGCTCTATCCACTATCGCACCACATAGCTGCCCAGACTAAGATCACAGCAATCATTTTCAATAGCTACTGAAGAGACCATAAGATAATCTGAACATAAAACAAGGAAGTCAAAGGTCAGCAATGCCCAAAGTCACAACTGAGTCCACCCTCCTTTAGAATGGAAGCTCATCGAGGGCAGGGACCCTCATTCCAGCCTTTATTTCCCCAGTATCTGGGGCAAGGCTCAACACAGAGGAACCGATAAATGCTCCTTGAATTAAATTTAATTGAACTAAATTAACAAAGTTAGATGATTCAGGCAAGAGCTGAACTAAATAACTTCCAAATCCCTTCTACATCCAAGAGTTTAAGGTTCTAGAAGGCTGCTCCAGATGGGTATGAATTTTAAATTAACTTAGCAATTTGGAACCCTCTTCCTAGTAAAAGTTATAACCAATAGCCACATGCTCAATAGAGGGAAGCCTGCTGAGAGTGATTTCAAACTCTCCACATTACTAGACTATCAACTCCCTGAGGACAGGGATTCTGTCTTGCCTAAACTTTTGTGCACCCAGTAGCTGTGTAACAAATGTTTGTGAGGCTGAAATTCTGACGTGGAATTTGAATTTATACCATCTGGCCCAAAAATCTAGAGTATTACTCTTGTCCAATATGTGTGTGTGTGTATATGTGTATTTAATATTTATATGTAAAATATATATTGTGTGTATTTATGTGTACATATATGTACATGTATGTGTATATATATAATTTTATATTATTTTCATATGTGAATATAATTTTATACACATTGCCTTGAATTTTTCAAAGAAAAATAGCACACTCAAACAGGTCTAGAGCAATAGAAGGGAACTTAATAGATATCCAGATACTTTGCCTTCAGGGCAAATAAGGTATTATTCCCACTTCACAGATCAAGCAACTCCAGCAAAAACAACTTAAATGGTTTGCCCTTAACCTCTAAGTGAAAAAGAGAACTAGAGTCTAAACCTTGTGCTTCCCAGGGCCAGTGGTCTTTCCTAGTATGCCATCCTTCCCCTCAGAATAATGTTCATTATTATAATAGTTTAATGAACACTGTGGTGAAGTAGACTGACATCCTAAGGCTTGGGTATCATCCCTGGCTCTGCTTTTTGCTGCATCTATGTGGTTGGGAAAATCACTTAGATCTCTCTAAACCTCATTTTCTTCCTCTGTAAAATGAGGCAGGACTAAAAGAGCCTTCTGACTCTAAATCTATGGTCCCTAATTAAGTGATCTCTAAGGGGTCTTTCATTTCTAAAACCTACAATCCATAGGTCCCATAGGAAAGTGAAAAACAAAAAATATACATTTGGCCAAGCTTCAGTTGAAGTTCTCTTATCAATACTTCACCACAGTATGGTGGTAATCCTAGGTTCTCAAAAAAATACTGACAGTGGAACTGAAGCTCTATACAGATCCTACTGAGTTGGGAAGGCTACAGGTACACATGTTGCCATGGTTCATGTGTTTTTTTGATATTTGGATACATGTGTCTCCATATTCCCTGAGATCATTTTAGACAGGCTCATCATCAGAAAATTGGCCACTAGAGGATAAATTTCACTGGTCATAGCAACTCATAAAACTGTCTAAGAAAATGTAGACAGTTCACGATCTACAGCACTGGAATATTCACACTAGGGAAGTCATGGTTTTTATTTTTGAAGGTGTGAGTATTCAGAAACAGTTTATTCAACTGTCATACATATTCTAGATTTTTCTCCACCTCCACCAATTGACATTGGCTCTAAATGACTTAGGTTCATTGGCAGCACAAAACAAAAAAAAAACACACTTGATAAGAAGTTTTTGGATATCTATATGGTGAAGGGCTTGGGTTGATGAGAGACATACTTTTACCAGGTGACTAGTCACAAAGCAGAATCACTGAGTCCAAACCTTTTTATAAGAGGACATGGAAAGAATGTCCCTTATCAGGAATGGGGCCATTTAGGAAGATTGTGATGTAAATTCTGCCAGCTTCTAACACTCTTTCAGAGGTCTAGGTAGACAGACTGACAAGGCTTTCTATATCCAGATTTATCTACTCTCCCCAATGCTTATCATTCTCTGATCATCCGAAAATTCTCCCTTGTAATAACTTAAATGAGCATTTCAACTATTTCAAAGAACCATTCAGCCCACTGACAAGGTGATAAAGACAGTAGAGTAGTGACTTGGCTGGAAGAGAATCCATTTGAAGAGCCTATGGATCAGGTACATGGCTACATCACCCCCTCAAAACATGGGAGACTCAAGCTAAATACAGCTTTCAACGCCAAACAAAAATACATTTCTTTTTCGCCACATTGGTTGTTCTAAAATCTAGGGGAAAGAACTGAAAAGTGTTATTAAAAGTTCCTCATCATAGTGAATCAGTTTTTGTAGCAAACTACTTTTTGTCCACCAACTTAATTCTCTACACCTTCATTAAGTATCCACTGTGTTTTTGAAATGGACATAAAAACTACTTTCTGTAGTAGCTTTTATTCATATGTTAAAGATCATTGATACAGAAGTGGTTTAAAGAAAGCCTTTCTCAAAAAGAAGGCTTTAGAATTACGTTTGAAAGATTCAGCAGTCACTGACGAACTCTGTGCAACATTCCATGGCAAGTGCTAAGTGTTAGGGATACAATTATGAAAATAAAAATTAAACAAGGCTTGCCCTTTCTAAGAGCATACAGTCTTATTGAGAGAATGGGATATAAGACTACAACTGGACCTGTGGTCTCATTAGCACAGGGAGCTTCCAGTGGGGAAATGTCCTCTTCCAGTGCAGATCAACCACTTGTGATCTCAGAGAAAGAGTAAGTGACTTGCTCACAGTCACACCCTATGTGTCAGAAGGCTGGAATCTAGATCTTCCCGACTCTGACGGTGGTTCCTCTAACTACTAAGTCATGCTATTCTGGAGAACATTACCACAAAATTATCATGTCATCATGATGCCTTTCATATAGAAGTATAATATTAGAACACTGCTTTGTTTTCTAGACACTCAATAATACTTCCTTCAATAAACACTTGGTAGAATTTTGCCATTGGTAGAATTTTTCCAAGAATTTGAAATTAGAAATTTGAAATCTTCAACAGATTTCAACAGATCTCAGTTTACTGTGGCTATCCCTCTGGTTTCCAGTGAAACTTGCCCCCTTAAATATAACTGGAGAGGCCTACTAGGAGAGGAACAAAGAAATCCAGACAAAGCATTGATGGCACAGCAGATAAAAATGTCAGATAGGGGACTTACAGTAAGAAAGATGGGGGCTCAAATTCTCTCAGACACATATAAGTTTTGTGATCCCAGGCAAGTCACTTACTTGGCCTCAGTTTCCTCATCTATAAAAAAGGTTGATAAAAGAGCAGTAACTCTAACATTCTATGAACTCCCTAAAAATTGTAAGTAAACTTCTGTTTAGACACGCGTAGAAATATTCTGCCAACAACTTTGGATATAAATTTAAACATAAGTTTGGATATAGATTTTCTTCTAGAACTTCCACTCCATAGCATGTAGCATTCCCTCTGAACCCATTTGCCAACAATATAAACCTGTTTGCCTTAGTTTCCTCATCTGTAAAATGAGCTGGAGAAGGAAATTGCAAACCATTCCAGTATCTTTGCCAAAAATATCCCAGATGGGGTCACAAAGAGTAGGACACAACTGAAAGAACTGAACAACGAGCAATCAAGATTGCTTAAACTGAGCCCAATCCAACATCAGACCTTCATCATAATGGAACACGTAGAATTCTGGCTCTGTGATGACTCTTTAATTAGTAACAGTTCCAAGTAATGCTAGTTGCAGAGGATACCCCCTTAAGTAGTTTTGTCTAAAGTCACCTAATTTACCACCATAAATAGGGCAAAAAAAAACTAAAAAAAAAAAAAAAAACATTAGCCACTCTTTCAGTATTAAAAGTACAAGAGAAAGTTTGCTGCAATCATGTAAGGGACACCAGTGGAGCCCTTCTTAGTCCCTTCTAAATGCAGTTTCTTGAGAAGTCATTTTATGTTCACCTAAGTGGGACATTAATTTAATTCAGTCCTATCACTTAGAATGATCCCCATTTTATTTTGATTGCCTTTCAAGGTCAATCAATGCATTACAGGTCTAAAGACTTGTCTCTAAATTAGTATAGTCTTACTAAAAAAAAATGGACAAACAAATTACTCAATTTTACACTTGGAAATTCACATGCCAACAAATAACTCACATAACTTAATCATTCTTGATAATAAGTTTGGTCAACATATTAGTTTCTCCTTGTACAATGCATAATGTAGACAAAGGTAATAAAAATGTTGAAGCAGGTCATGTTCCAGTCATGCAATTCAAACATTTTTATAATAACAAAGTAAATACCTATTGCTACAGGAGACCCATGACAGGCATTACACATCTAGTACAATTGCCTTGGACCACAGAAGTGATTATTACTGGATCCTGTCCATTTTCTGAACTTGAGGATGAACTTTGAGGTACTTAACTAGTCCCAAGGGACCTCTTAATAGTTCTATACAGTGACTCTAATTACAAATGATAAGGAGGCAATAAGGCTAGACAGCAGTTTATCTTTAAAAGATCTGAGGGTTTTAGTGGACTGCAAGCTGTGTATGTGCCAAGAGCATGGTATAGCCACTACAAAAAAAAAAAGGCTAATGCTATCTTGGACTATACTAAGAGAGCTTTAACTTCTAGGAATAAAGTGATAATCTCAATGTTTTCTATTTTGACCATATCGCATCTAGAATATTGTGTTCTGAGCACTACAATTGAGAAAGGACATTAATATGCTGGAGACATCCAAAGAATAGCTACCAAGAAGGTAAAGGGACTATAAGAGGATAAGAAGGAACAGATGATGTATACAATGGAGAAGGGAAGACTTTTTCTGTCTGACTCCAAACAGCAGAACCAAGGTCAATGGATGAAATAATCAAACAGACAAATTTGGACTTCATGTTAGGGGAAACCTCCTAACAGTAAGAGGTATACATAAGAGGAGTGGGCTGCTTTGAGTAGTGAGGTCCTCCTTCACTGGAGATCTTCAAGCAGAAGTTGGATGACCACTTATTAGAAATGGCATAATAGAGATTCATTTTCCAGTTAGATGCCTTTCAATTCCAAATTATGTCATTTTGTGGAGAGGCATTGAAGTTTTGACAATCCAGTTTCCAAATTTCCAAGAGAAAGAATACGAAACCTCTTAATATACACCCTTCTCATGTCTTCGTATTCCATTTGTTTCTCATGTCAAGGTCAGTAGGCCTTGAGGTGGTTTGTGTCCTGAGAGGGAGAGGGAATAAGAGTGGAACAAGACATACATTCCATATTCTAGTATATGGGAAGTAAGCTCCTTGGGAGCAGAGACTTTCATTTTTGTGACCCTGGTGCTTGGGCTAAAGGCCTATTTCAATCCTTATTCTGTTGTGGAGATGACCCTTAAAGGCTGTACATGTTGTTAGTGCACACATATGTGTTTATGTGTGTATACACCGTGTATGTGTGTGTATGTGTGTGTATAGACACACATAGATATATACATGGATATGGATATGGACACAGACACAGACATAGACATAGACAGAAGGAAATTAGTGATGATGAATTAGTGATGATGAAATTAGTGATGAAATTACGAGTTTTACTATAGTATTAGGATACTAATTAATATTCCTAGGACTAATAATAGTGTATTATATAGTCCCAGTAATCCCAGCACTAATAATTGCAATAAAAGCATTTAATAAATGTTCATCTCAATTGATAAAAAGATGTTTCCCTTTTCTAAAAAGCCATTGAATTGATGTACACCTTCACTGCCTACTATGAAATTTGGAATGGGAAGGGATCCGAGAAATAATTTAATCTAAAATCTACATTTTATAGATGAAGAAATTTAAGATTAAGTGGATTGCAGAGCTGAAATTTGAACCCAGGACCCAACTCCAAATTCAGTTTTCTTTCCATTATACAATTCTGCCTCTCTTCCATAAGTTCATAAAATCACAGAATCTAAGAGTTGGAGGAGACTTCAGAGGCCAACCAGTCCAAGCCAGACCTAAAGAAGAATAGGCTGGTATACTTCAGGTTTTGCTTGAAGGCTTGTGAAGGGGAGTCCATTATCTCCCAAGGCAGTCCATTCCACTTTTCAATAGTTCTTATTAGGAAGATTTTTCTTGATATCAAGACTTCTCTACAACTTTCTCCCACTGTTCCTGGTCTTGACATCTGAAGTCAAGCAGAAGTTGAATCCTTCTTCCACACTTAGTCTTAGTCTTTTCAGACATGTCCAACTCTGTGACACTATTTGGGGGTTTCTTGGCAAAGACAGTAGGGTGGTTTGCCATTTCCTTCTCCAGCTCATTTTACAGATGAGAAACTGAGGTAAACACAACTTGTAAGTGTTTGAGGCCAGATTTGAACTCAGGAAGATGAGTCTTCCTAACTCCAGGCCTGGCACTATCCACTGTGCCACCCAGATGCCCTAACTCTTCCACTTGAATGTCTTTAAATACTTGAAGTTATTCATCATGTCCCCCTTGAATTTCTTCTTTACCACACTGAACATCCCCAGTTCACAGAATCAAAATTTGGTAGCTAGAAGGGACCTCAAAGGCCATTGAATCCACTCCATTTGCTTCTTAAGGGCAGAGATTGTCTTTTGTTTCTTTTGTATCTCCAGCACTTAGTACAGTGCCTGACACATAGTAGCACTTAAGAAAAGTTCATTGAATTGAAGATTTTAAAAAATGAGGTCCAAAGAGATTTCCAAAGAGATGAGATGACTTGCCCAGGGTCTTAAACAACTAGTTTTAACTGGGATTCAAATGCAGGTCTTCCTGACGCCAAGTTCAGCACTCCAACCACCAAACTGCACTGACTTGACCCAGGCTTCATATGGCATAGTCTATAGTCCCTTCCCCCTCCTGGTAGCCCTCCTCTGAATGCTCTACAGCTTATTAACACCATTCCTAAGACATGACACTCAGAAATTAACACAACATTCCACATATAGTCTGGTCAAGGCAGAATACAATGGAATTATCACTTCCTTATTCCTAGAAGATATACTTCTTTCTTTGCTGTTGACTGATATTGAGTTTACAATCTACTAATGCTCCCAGATCTTATTCCTATGAACTATAATATAATCACATAGATCACAGATTAAGATTGAGAATTGGAAAGCCCTTCAGAAATCATGTAGTCCAACTCTCTCATTTTGCAGAGGAGAAAATTGAGAGCAAGAGAGATTTAAATGACTCATCCAAGGCCACAAGAGTAGTAAATACTAGAACCAAGATGCCAAATGGAGTTCTACCTAGATTCCAAATTCTGTATTCTTTTCACTATCATGTTGTCTCTTTCATGATCCATCCTGGACTCTGAAGTTGTTTTTTTAATCCAAATACAAGACTTTACATTTATTCCATTAATTTGGAATCAGCTTAACTTCCTTGTCAAGAGTTTTAGATACGGCCCTCATAACTTAAGTTGTTAGTTATTCCTTTGAGCTTTGGGTCATCTACAAATCTGATAAACATGCGTTCTAACTCTAAATGCCTGTACCAAGTCACTGACAAAAGTGTTCAGAAACATAGACTACTAGGACACTTTATTAGGGGCCTCCTTCAAAACTTTCATTGAACCATTAATGACCCTTTTTGGGTCCAGCTTTAGACCAGTTCTGAATTCATTTATTTGTATGACTATCTAATCCAACACTTCATCTTTTTCTAATAAAAACAGCATGCTTTGTCAAAATGTAGGTAAAACATTTTTACAACATTCCTTTGAACTATCCAATCTAATAATCTTGCCTCCAAAAGGAAATGAGATTATTCTGACATGGCCAATTTCTGAAGCCATTCTGGATCTTTGTGATCCCTGATTCCTGGTCTAGTAACAATCCCTTCAGTATAGTCTAAAATTCTGCCAGGAATCCCTATCAAATCTCTCTTTGCTTTCGCTGGCTCTTGGGTCAACAATAATTGCCACAGCCTATCAATCCAATTGTTTTGCTACAAGGTCCAGATGGCTCCTACACATTTTCTACATCAGAGAATAAAAGGAAGGGTAACTTTTCTGTTCCTTTGGGAAAAGTCAGCAAAGGATCCATCTCACCTCCTCCCACTGTCATGGAGACCACCACTGATCCACTTAAGCCTACCAGATGTCTAGAAGGCCTTCCTAAAAAAGGAAGCTATATAGCTTGGTCCTTTCATGTTGGCAACTCTCTTTTCAATATCAACCAACCAAAACATCTTCTGGAAAAGCTTCAACTTTCTGAGTAAGCCCAAGTTAATATGTAGGATGGGTGTATGGACCTCAGTAGCATAAAAACTTGAAGTCTGTAAAGGCATCTATGGAAGTGCCTTCCCAATTAGATAGAAAAAAACAGGCCATCCAGACAGAGGTCTTCCCATGATTCAGACAGGGTTTGGAACTCTGCTAGGACAGGGAGGATCAAGGAAGTGGTCTTCATCTCTTCTGATAATGAGGACTTCTCATGTGCTCAAGCATATTGCACTAATTATCCATAGAACTTTGGATTGAAAATCCTAACTAAAGTCCAGCAACTTCCCTTCTAAGAGGTAATCTGTAGTAGTAGACACTGCTGGTCAGGAAGCCCGGGGTTCAAATACTTGGGGATGAGAGATCTGAGCAAATCACTTACACTTTTAGTACTTGAGGCAAATCTCTAAGCCCCTAAATTGCAGAAAAGATGTTGATCGGTATTGGTAGAGATGGCCTCACCTGGGGTTCCCTCTAGTAATGAAATCACAGATCCGGTCCCCACCTCTAAATACTCTCCTTTGTCAGGCTCTGGTCTCCCACCAAGGAGGAAGGAAAGAAGGAAGGCATAATCCTGAATGGGTGTAAGAACGTCCTGCACAGACTGGGACCCAGGGCCCCACCAGGCGCCAAGACCAAGGTCTCCGCCTCAATTCGCAAGTTCTTCAGATGTCCGAAAACTTTCCCCGGCCGACCATCCCATGCTTCTGTGCCCCCAGCCCGGGGGACAGGCCCCAAGGCCGAAGTCCCAGCTCCACCACAGGCCCCCGCCCATCCCCCTCCGCTGGCTCCTCACTGGGTGTGGCACCCAAAAACACACCTCCACGTCCCCGGGAGCCTCGAGGCCTGCCAGGGGCAGCAGGTGTGGGGAGGTGCGGGGCCCGAGCCCCCCTGCTGTGCAGGGGGTCCTCCCGAGCCCCCGTCCCCGTCCCAGCCCCCGGACCCGGCTGGCCGGCCGTCCAGGAGGGGCATGTCCGGAGGAGGAGCTCCCGGGGGCCCCCCGCTCCCGGCCAAGGCAGAGGCGCGGAGGGGATCCGCCTGACCCCCACGTCGCGCTGCACCCCCGGCCTCCGCGCAGCCCTCATCTGCAAATCGGGCACGTCCAGCTCCGACTTTACCTGGACTTTCTGCGCTCCAGCCGCCGCGGCTCCTCGTAGTAACACCTCCCGCAGGACCGCTAACTCTCCCTCCTCCCTCCTCCTCCTCCTCCTCCTCCTCCTCCTCCCCCCCCTCGCAAGGCCTGGGGCTGGCGCAAAGTAGCCTGAGTTCGAGAGTGGGGAAGAGAAAGCGGGAGCAAGAGAAGGAGAGGGAGGGAGCGAGGCAGGGAGGGAGCAGGGAGGAGGGCGGGGAGGAGGGCGCCGGCCCTGGCCGGCACGAGTCCGGAGGTCCCCGCGCGCCCCCCGCCGCGCCCGCGGCCCCCTGCCGCGCCCTACCTCGTAGAGGTCCCCCGAAGCCATGCTGGGCTGCGGAACTTGGCCGGCGGCGGTGCGTGTGCCCGCGGCTGCCCGCGCCCTGCGCCCCGCGCTCGGCGGCTCCCCCGCTCCGCCGCTGGCTCTGCTCGCGGAGTGTGAGTGCGAGTGTGTGCGTGTGCGTGCGCGCGCGAGGGTGCGAGTGTGTGTGCGCCAGTGTGTGTTGAGTAAACTGTGTTTTTGCAGAATGACAGGCTCCGGGGCTGCCTATGCGCAGAATCAGAGCGAGAGGCGGCGAGGCTGGCGTAACAGCAGAGGCGGCAGCGGCGGCCCCCCCTCCCCGCCCCCCGCCCCGCGCGAGCGGAGAGCGCAGCCCACCCGGCCCGGCGCGGCGCCCCCGCCCCGGCCCCCCGCCCGGCGGCCCCCCGCCCGGCCCGGGCCGCTCGCAGACACGCGCCCCCACGGGGAAGGGGAGGAAGGAAAGGCGAGAGCGCCCCGCCCCGCCCTGCCGGCCGCCGCCTCCTCCTCCTCCCCTCCTTCCCCTCCCCCAGCGGGCCAAGCCCCCCACCCCCACCCCACCCCAGGGACTGGCCGAGGCCGGCTGGCCCTCCCGGGGCTGTGCGAGGCGGGCAGGACGCCCGGGGGGCAAGAGCTCGGGACGCGGGGGGTGGAATCCCGCGGGTCTGCCCCGGGCTAGCCCCGTGACCTTGGGAAAGTCACTTTCGGTCTGTGCGCCCCAAAATGAGCCTGGGGTGACCTGGAAGGCCCCCCTCCGCCCCAACGCCTGAGGCGCCAGGGGCCTGTTCAGCAGCTGCATTTCCACGTTGCGGGGTCCCTCGGAACTCCGGCCGTCCACGTTCTAAAATGCCGTCCACTGTGGGTCCAGAGATCTCGGCCTGGCCCTGACGCTGCGCTCTGAGGGACCTTTCCTAGCCTACCCGGACCGTCCCACTCGCGGACCTCCCGTCCCAAGTTCTACGGTCCTCTCCTGGGGCTACAAAGTAACACTGCAGCGTGGCCGGGGAGGGGCCGCCGGGGTCCGGCCGGGACGTCTCGAACCCTTGGCTCCCAGCAGGAGGAAGGAGAGAAGAGGGGGGACAGCAAGGGCTCATCCCCTACAAACATGCCCAAGACCCTGAGGGAACCCCACGGTTAGAGGGCTGATCCTTAGTGGTCCGCCAGAGGGAAGGAGAAGAGTGTGCTGGAGGCAGTGCTGGACTTGGGCAGGGGGCACAGGTTAGAGTTCCTGCCTTGTCACTAGTAGCAGTGTGGCCTTCTGCAAATCACTTCCTGTGGTTGAACTTCAGTTTCCTGATCTGTAACATAAGGGAACTCCAAAGTGGCAGGATGCTCTCCCAAGCTCTTTTGGGTTTCGCCATTCTAGGGAAGAATTTGGAAACAAGGTGTGGGGTACCAGCCTCCCTAGCACCTGAGTCCAGAATCCAGGTGAGAGCGCCCCAGGGAAAGTACCCTGAACTTGAAGACCGCTAGGGGAAGGCTTCTCCCATGGGGCAAGTAAAGAGAAGGGGCTGGAGTTTTTATCATCACCATAGTTATTCTTTAAATTCAACAAATGTTTAGGCAGCCTCCCCTTGTGCCAAGTGATGAGCCTGGCACTAAAGGGAAAAAAGGAAGGAAAAAAAATGCTGTTCCTGCCCTCAGAGAGCAAACAATCTAGCAGGGAAGAGAGGCTAACAAACAAAACTAAGGACAGCAGAATGAAATAGACTACATGACCTCCAAGACCACCGCTAAATGTTGATCCTCTGAGGGGTAAATAGAGACATAGTCAAAACTTTGGGGAGACAGAAACTATTTATTTTTAAATATCTATAGAAGTTTGGCAGTCAAAGTTTCAATGATACATATATCTAAATAATAATAAAATTATATTTTTCAGTTAGTCCTAAAATCCATTGAAGAGGATGAAGAGTTAATGATAAATGATGGTGATAAGTACGGTAATAATATAATAGTAATGAAAGAGATCCCCCTACTCCCATCATTAAAGTCCTCTCCAAATGCCTCATTGAGTGATGGGTTCTCAAAAGTCATGTAAGAGGAGCAAAAGTTCTGCCAGGTGCTACCAATATGGAAAGGCTTCCCAGGTCCAATAACCACATGGCTTGTTCAAAGACCAGCCTAGTCAAGTGTAAAGAGTAAAATCAACAAACTGGATGTGGGTTGTAGAATTGTTGAGGTGCAAACCTTCCAGAAAGCCATCCCCTAAATCACAGACTCTATATTCTGAATCAGTGGAGAAAGTTCCTATACTGAAGAAATCACAGATCCCTAAAGGATTGAAGTCATGGATAGGGTGGTTATAATAAAATTTCTCCATTATGACTGTTCTTCTCTCTTTAGAATAACCCCCCTCAAAAAAATACAAGATTTTTTTTTTGAGAGACAATCATTCAATTCAATAGACATCAATCAGTTTCATACTATAGTTAAGATTTTGTAATAGACGATAGGTGAAACAGAGGTAAGGGAAAAACAGCTTGGTGAAAAAGAAAAAAAAAAGTTGGATATGGAATTAGAAGACCTGAGTTCAGTTCTGGATTCTGGCCTTGAGCAAGTAGCTTAATCTCTTTGGTTCTCTATTTCTTAAATTGTAAAATGGGGAGGTTGGACAAGATTCAACTAGGTGACTTCTTAGGTCACTTCCAGCTCTAAATCTGTGATCCTGTAATCTTAAACTATAGGACCTCCCATCATGGAATTCACATCCTGGAGGAGGTTGGGAATATAATACAAAATAGAATATGAGTGCACGTGATATCTATGAACGTTATTATTTATACATAAGCTCCCTGGGGGCAGGAATCGTGTCATTTCACAAAATGGTAAGATTCTAGATTTGTGAGGGACCTCAGAGTCCATCGCACATCCAAACAGGAATCTCCTCTATAACACAGAAAAGTGGTCAACGTACCCCTGGTTTAAAGAGATCTAGTAATCTACTCACTACCCCCAAAGATGACCAGTTCCAAATTTTTACAGTTCTGATTGTTTCAGTGACCAGCTTTTTCAATGCACACCCCGAAAAGGATCTGCACTACCACATACTCTACAAACAGTCCTTCAGTCTCTGCTTGAAGACTATCAATGGAGAGGTAGCCTTTTCTACTTTTGTATATAATTCTATTATGGGGAAAACTTTTCTTCCCCTTACATAAGTCTGTTTCTCTTTTACTGCAACCAATTGTTCTTAATCCTGCCCCTGGGGCGAAACAGAACTTTCTTCTCCATGTCAGCCCTTCAAATAAATAAAGAGAGCTATCATGTCCTACATAAGCCTTTTCTATTCCAGTTTTAAACATCCTCATTTTTTTTAACTGATCTCCATGTGACATGATCACAAGTCCATTGCACATCCTGGTCACCATCTTCTGGGGCAAATTAGATTGTCAGTTACCTTCCTCAAAAGAGCTACCTCAGACCACCACAATACTTCAGATGTAATCTGACCAGAGCAGAAAATAGTATAGGTCTCACCTCCAGAGTCATGGAAGTTATACCCTCCAAAACAATCCAAAAAATCACTTACTGTGTGCCAAGTTCTATGCTAGGCATGATGTAAAAACATAAGTAAAATCATCTCTCTCTTCAAGAAGCTAACATTTCAGTCGGAAAGATGACATGTACATGTAGAGAGAGGTATATGCAAAATACAAAACACACAAGGTTACCTTGGATAGGAATCACATCAGATCTTGGTGGCCATATTCCACTGTGGACTCATTAGGTTTACAATACCCTGAAAACCGCAGACTCTTTCACCCGACTATTATCTAGACATGTCTTCTTTTTACTTCTGCAAATATTTATTGCATTTTTAAGTCCCATATCCCCAGTTTGCAAAATAGGAATAATATTTACATTACTTTCATGAAAAAAAAATCACAATGTGAGGAAAGTGCTTTGCAAGTCTTAAAACACTATGTTAATATAAATTATTATCATTCTTTACAGGTAAAGTATTATTTATTTTTAATCCCTTTGTAGGACTTTATGTTTATTTCTATTAAATTTATCATGCATAATTGACCCAACTTGTTTAGACTGTTGAGATGTTTTTGGATCCTGACTCCATCACCAAATTTGTTAGCTTTTTTATCCCTGTCAGTTTTGTTTTGTTTTCACATTTGATAATCACACCCTCTGTTTCATTGGTCAAGTTGGGTCATCTAAGTGGTCCAGAGGATGAAGCACAGGACTTGGAATCAGGAAGACCTGAGTTGAAATCCTACCTCAAACACTAGCTGTGTGACACTGGGCAAATATCTTAATCACTCTGTGACTAAGTTTCCCTATTTGTAAGAGAAGGATAATAGTAGCATCTCTCCTCACAAGGCAGTTCTAAGGATCAAATGAGTTAATATATGTAAAGTGCTTCATAAACCTGAAACAGTCATAGGGATGCTACCTTTTATTATTGATGAAAATGTTAAAATAGCAAAGGGCGAAAAGTAAATAGCTGCAGAAATCCATTAACAATCTATCTCCAAGTTGTTGGGACCCATGAATGACTATACTGTGGAAGTTTTGAAAAATAATTCAAAGAATTATGAATTCAGCTAACTATACTGTTAGCTGTCCCACATCTCTCCATCTCATCCACAATGATATTAGAAACATAAAATATTTTGTTGAAAGTTGTCCATACTATGTCAATATCATTACCTAATCTCCCAGTATAGTGTCCTTGTCAAAAAAGGAAATGAGATTAGTTTGGTATAATCTGCTTTTGATGAAGACATGCTAGTATAGTGATGCCCATTTCCCTTTATAAACACTCATGAACCTTCTCTAAATATATTAGAGTTTTGCCAATAATAAGAGTCAAGTTCATTGACCTATAAATGGGATCAACATTTCTTCTGTCGTCCTGGAGGCACCTTTCCTGTTTTTCACAATCTTATCAATCTTTTTATTTATTTCATTTATAGATCGCATTTTTTTTGCATCAACTGTGTGTGTGTGTATGTGTGTATCCTCCCTCATTTCCCTAAAAGGAAGGAAAGAAAGAAGGAAGGAAAGAAGGAAGGAAGGAAGGAAGGAAGGAAGGAAGGAAGGAAGGAAGGAAGGAAGGAAGGAAGGAAGGAAGGAAGGAAGGAGGGAAGGAAGGAAAAAAGAACATCAGGAAAACCAGCTAATGCTTTAATTTAGTTTGACAATGTATGCATATTTCATATGCAGAGTCACCTTAGCTCTACAAAGAAGAGAGAAGCTGAATGTCTCAACTCTTCCCCAGGACCAAGCTCTTTGGTCAATAACTACACAATATTCATTTATCTTTTTACTGTTTTTCCTACTCATGTTATTGTAGTAACTGTGTATATTGTCTTCTTGGTCAGCTTACCTTTGATCTGCATTACTTCATATAAATCTTTTTCTTCCTTCTCTAATACTTCACAGTAATAATTTTTACAGTGCAATTATATTCTGTAGTATTTATCTGCCACAATATTTTTAGCCATTCCCCATTCTGCAGACATCTATTTTGTTTTCAGGTCTTTGCTATCAATTTTTGGTGTATGTGGGACCTTTCTCTATGTCTTTTTCTTCTCTAGAGTTCATTGCTAGCAGTGGGATCTTTGGGTCAAAATATATGGACATTTTTTATCACTTATATAATTCCAAATTTTGTTGTAGAATGATCAGACCTATTCATAGCTTTCCTAAAAGTGTACTGGGGTCCATGTCTTTCCTCAGCTTTTTCAATATTAATTACTTCCATTTTTAATATTGTTTTCTAATTTGCTAGGAATAAGGTAAAACCACAGAGGTTGGTCTGTGGGTGTGTGAGTGTGTGTGTGAGCATGTGTGTATGTGTGTGTGTGTATATTTGACATTTTTTATTAGTAATTTGGAGCAATATTTTATATTGTCATTAATAGTTTACAATTCTTTTGAGAGTTATTTGTTCATACAATTTAGCCAGTTATCCTTATATTAATTCCCTATAAATCCTGGATATCCAAAGCTTATTAGATGTCTCTGACATAGAGAGCTTTTTTTTTAAACAGTACTTTCCTTTCTTATTCCAGCTGCATCGGTTTTGTTCATGCAAAATCATTTCAAGTATGTGTAAGCAAAATTATTGATCTTTTGTGACTGCACCAACCCTTTTTTGTGGGTAAGAATTCTTCTAGTCACAACTCTAAAATACGTCTGATTCTATTCTTTCAAATTATTTAGTTATGACCTTTATATTCATATATCATTTTTGAGATTATTAGGGTTCTGTGATATAAGATGTGTGAACTCCTTGAGGAAAAGAATTACCTTCTGCCTTTCTTTGTATCCTCAATGCTTAACACAGTGCCTAGCATGTGGTAGGTGCTTTATAAATGCATGTTTGTGTCCTTGACTTTATCAAACTCTGAACAATTGTTTGATTATTTCTGTTTCTTCTATATCTCTTTTCCTTGGTCTACCTATTTTTATACAAGTCCTTATGAGGCCAAGCAAAGTAGCATCTTTTGCTATTTTTTTAATATAATCAAGAAGTATTATGCCCCTATTTGAATGTGATTAAAGAAGATCTTCCTCACCCATTGATGAGCCTGCCCATTGAGGGAACTTGATTAGGCAAGTTGTTTTGTAGTAGGATTCCTGACTACCTTTTTTTTTTTCTATTGAGTCACTGGGCCAGAGGGTCATGCCCTCTGACTCTGAAAGGTATATAAGTACTCTGAGGGTGAGGTTTTACTTTGGAGCTTAGTTTTGGAAGAAGGTCTATGTGCCGGATGAGACTCTGGGAAGCTACTAAGCAGCCCTCCTGGCTTTGAAAACCAAGATATGGTGCATCCCTCTCCTAAAAAGATGTGTGTATGTGAATGGTCAGGCAGTTTGGAAGGGCTGTAGAAGGCAATAGAAGACCTTAAAAAACAAGTTAGCAGCTTACTAAAGGAGAACCAAAAAAATGCTGAGGAAAATAACAGGTTTAAAAGGAGGATAACTCAATTGGAAAAAGAGGTCCAAAAAAGTCAATGAGGAGAAGGAGATTTTTAAAAAGCAGAATTAGCCAAATGGAGGAGAAGGTTCAAAAGCTCACAGAAATATTTAGAGGTCTTTTTGTGGTAACAAAGAATTAGAAACCAAGAGTCTGCCCATCAGTTGGGGATGGCTGAACAGGTTGTGATACATAATTGTGACAGAATATTATTGTGCTATAAGAAATGATTATCAGGATACCTTCAGAAAAACCTGCAAAAATTTATACAAACTGATGTAAAGTGAAGTAAGCAGAACCAGGAGAACATTGTACAGGTTAAAGCAATATCTATGGTGATCAACTGTGAATGAGAGTTATCCTCAGCAATATTATCATCTTATACAATTTTAAGGACTCATGATGAAAAAATACTATTCACCTCCACAGAAAGAACTAATGGAATCTGAATTCATATCAAAATCATACTTTTTTACTATTTTTTTCTTTTCTTTTTGGTCTATGTTTTCTTTTACAACATGATTAGTATGGAGGTGTTTCTTTTTTTATGACAACACATATATATAGCCTGTATCAGGTTATGGACCTTCCCAATGAGAGGAGAGAGAGGGAAGGGAGGAGGAGGGTTTGGAACTCAAATTCTTTTAAAAAAAGAATTTTAAAAGTTGTTTTTTCAGATGTAATTGCAAAACAAATTTAAATAAGCAAATAACTAGTATCAAATGGAGACTCAGCATTCCATATAAATATTCCCTGTATCCTCTTTTGTGTATTGATCTTCCTATGGAAATGATCTTTTCTTGGTGTTTTAAGTTCATACTTTCTAAAAAATGTTAAAAAGTAGAAAAAAGGAGAGAAGGGAAGGGAAGGAAATGGAAGGGAAGGGAAAGAAGACTATGCTTCTTTTATATGAGCATTTATTTTCTCTCCCTTCTACTCCTCCTACCCACATGGAAAAACCACAAAAAGATAAAAAAAAAAAACAAACCCATCCTCATAGCTAATATGCCTAACCAAGCAAAATAAATTACTACATTGACAGTGTAGGATATGGACATTACTAAGGGATATTTTTGCTTTGCAAAAATGTATATCATAGACTGCAATTTAAGCCCATCATCTATCTGACAAAAGATGGGTAGCATGCTTCATTGGTCCTCTGGAATCACATTTTGTCCTTGCATTGGTCAGAGTTCTAAGGTTTTCAAAGTTACTTTTCTTTATAATGTTTTCTTCATATAAAATTTTCTTCTAGTTTTACTTACTTCACTCTACATCACTTCATACAAGTCTTTCCTGTTCCCTCTGAAACTGTACATTTGTGTCTTATGACACTATAAACTTACATTATATAAATGTACCATAATTTGTACAGGTATTTTCTTACTAGTGGGAACTCCTTTAATGTCTAGAGCTTTTTTGCTACTGTGAAAATAAGTGTCGGCGGAGTCAAGATGGTGGAGTAGAAGGACACACATTTACGAGCTCTGAAACCAAAGCCCATAGAATTAATGTAAAAAGAGACCCCCATAACTTCTGGACCACTGAAAGGGGTACAGAAATGGAGTGGAAGAGATTTCCGTGCCAGAGAGCCCTGGAGAGCTGTCCCCAGGGTCCGTCGCGCCCCAGAAAGCGGACCCCACCCCAACGCTGCCCTGGCCGCGGCCCCAGAGAAGCTGACCCGAGCAGGCTTCAGAGACGGAAGCTCCGGCAGCTGGGAAAGTCCCTCCGCCCACAGAAGCTACAGGTCAGTGAGAGAGGCTGGGTTGGAAGAGGGGAGCGGAGCGTCTCCATGACTCGGGCCCCCTCGGGAGGAAGCCATGGCGGCAGAGACGGGGGCAGGAAGTGGCAGAGGCAGAGGCGAGGGCGGCGGCTGAGGCAGCAGTGGCAGCAGGCAAGATCTTCATTACTGAAAGTCTCTGCATAAGCGACCTGAGGGAGCTGAGCCTGGGAGACAGCCCTGCCCCACTCCACTCTATTATTGAAGTCCTCTGCATAAAGCCCCTGAGGGAACTGAGCCTGGGAGGTGGCCCTGCCCCCACCCCAGCAACAGAACTAAAGTTCACATTGATTAGCAGCCGGTGGCGGGGAAAGTCCATTTGAACCTCAGACCCTAAGCACTAGCTGGGCGGATCTAGGCGGAGGTGGACAGGAATCTCAGAAGTCAAGTAACTGGCTGGGAAAATTCCTAGAAAAGGGAAGAAAAATAAGACTATAGAGACTTTTTTCAAACAAATGCAAATGATCCCGACTTCCAGATCTGACGAGGAAATATTCTCGCCATCAGGGAAAGATGTGGAGGGCGGGGCCTCAGTACCCCAGACAACCCAGGGGGATGTCAGGTGGGCTCAGGCCTTGGAAGAGCTCAAAAAGGATTTTGAAAAGCAAGTTAGACAGGTGGAGGAAAAACTGGGAAGAGAAATGAGAGAGATACAAGAAAAATATGAAAAACGGGTCAATACCTTGGTAAAGGAGTCCCAAAAAAATGCTGAGGAAATTAACACCTTGAAAAATAGACTCACTCAATTGGCAAAAGAGGTTCAAAAAGCCAATGAGGAGAAGAATGCTTTCAAAAGCAGAATTAGCCAAATGGAAAAAGAGGTTCAAAAGCTCACTGAAGATAATAGTTCTCTCAAAATTAAAATGGAACAGATGGAGTCTAATGACTTTACGAGAAACCAAGAAATCACCAAACAAAACCAAAAGAATGAAAAAATGGAAGAGAATGTGAAATATCTCATGGGAAAAACAACTGACCTGGAAAATAGATCCAGGAGAGACAATTTAAAAATTATGGGACTACCTGAAACTCATGATCAAAAAAAGAGTCTAGATATCATCTTCCATGAAATTATCAAGGAAAACTGCCCTGAAATTCTAGAACCAGAGGGCAAAATAAGTATTGAAAGAATTCATCAACCACCACCTGAAAGAGATCCAAAAAGAGAAACTCCTAGGAACATTGTGGCCAAATTCCAGAACTCCCAGGTCAAGGAGAAAATCTTACAAGCAGCTAGAAAGAAACAATTCCAGTACTGTGGAAATACAATCAGGATAACTCAAGATCTAGCAGCTTCTACATTAAGGGATCGAAGGGCGTGGAATAGGATATTCCAGAAGTCAAAGGAACTAGGACTTAAACCAAGAATCACCTACCCAGCTAAACTGAGTATAATATTTCAGGGGAAAATATGGTCTTTCAATAAAACAGAGGACTTTCAATCATTCTTGATGAAAAGACCAGAGCTGAAAAGAAAATTTGACTTTCAAACACAAGAATGAGAAGAAGCATGAAAAAGTAAACAGCAAAGAGAAGTCTTAAGGGACTTACCATAAGTGAACTGTTTACATTCCTACATGGAAAGACAATATTTGTAACTCTTAAAACTTTTCAGTATCTGGGTAGTTGGTGGGTCCATACACACATATGTACATGCATGCACGCGCACACACATACACACATGCACGCACATGCAGAGACAGAGAGCACAGAGTGAATTGAATAGGATGGGACCATATCTTAAAAGAAACTAAGGTAAATGGTGAGAGAGAAATGTAGTGGGAGGAAAGAGGGTGAAATGGAAGGGGGGTAACTATATATCATTTAAGAGGCAAGTAGGAGACTTTTTTAGTGGAGGGAAAAAGAGGAGAGCTGAGAAAAAAAAAACAAAAACAAAAAACAAGAAGTTTACCCTCATCACATTTGACTAAAGGAAGGAATAAAATGCACACTCATTTTGGTAAGAAAACCTATCTTACAGTATAAGAAAGTGGGGGAGAAGGAGATAATGCAAGGGGGGGATGATGGAAGGGAGGGAAAAGGGAGGAGGGAGCAATTTGAAGTCAACACTTGGGAAGGGACAGGATCATAAGACAGAAGAGAAACAATGAGGGGCAGGTTAGGAGGGATGGTAATTCAGTTAGTCTTACACAACACGACTATCAGGGAAGTCATTGGCAAAATTACACAGATATGGCCTATGTTGAATTGCCTGCCTTCCCAAAGGGAATGGGTGGGGAGGGAGGTATGGGGAGAATTTGGAACGCAAAGTTTTAGGAACAACTGTTTAGTATTGTTGTTGCTACTAGGAAAGAAGACATACAGTTAATGAGGAATAGAAAGTCATCTGGCCCTACAGGAGAAAAGAGAAGATGGAGACAAGAGAAGGGAGGGATGACAGAAGAGAGGGCAGATTGGAGATAGGGAAAATTAGATTGCTTGGGGTATTGGGGCAGGGGGAGGGGAGAAAAGGGGAGAAAATTTGGAATCCAAAATTTTGTGAAAATGAATGTAAAAAGTTAAATAAATAAATAAATTTTAAAAAAAATAAGTGATTTTCATACAGATGAGTGGTTTTTTTTTTCTCTTCCTTTGACCCCTTTGAGGTATATCACTTGTAATTGCATCACAGGAGCAGAGAATATACACAGGTTTGTGACCTTTGATGAATAGTTCCAAATTGATTTCCAGAATAGGTAGACTAAATCATGCTCTAGCAACAATATACCAATGTGCCTGTTTTCCCATACAACCTCAAAAATGTCATTTTTTTCTCTTTTGGCATTTTTATCGATCTGATGGGAGTAAAATGGAATGTCAAAGTTGTTTTAGCTTGCATTTGCCTCATTGTTAGTAATTTGGAGCCTTTTTTATATAACTGTAACTAGTTTGGATTGCTTCCCTTGAGAATTCCCTGTTCATGACCTTTGATAATTCAACTATTGGAAATGATTCCCACTCTTAAAAATTGAAGTCAGTTTCTTACATATCTTGGAAAGAGATCCAACTCAGAGAAACAATACAAAGATTTCCCCCCTCCTACCTGTTTTGCATCTATTTTTAGCTGCATTAGTTTTGTTTATGCAAACTATTTTAAATTTTATATAATTAAAAGCAAGCATTTATCTTCCATAATCATCCTTATTCCTTAATTGGCCATACTCTTTCGGTCTGAAAAGTTATTTTTGTCTAACTTTTACAAATTTGCTTATGATATCACTTTGTCTGAGACATGTAGCTATTTGGAGTTTATCTTGGTATGTGGTATGAAATGTTGATTTAAATTTAATTTCTGCCAGACTGCTGTCCAGATTTCTCAGTAGTTTTTTGTCAAATAATGAGTCCTTTCATCAGAAACTGGAGTCTTAAATTTATGAAACACTATACTACTGTGTTGTTTTGTCTCTATATGTTGTCCCTAGTCTCTCTATTTTTAACCAGTATTAAATAATTTTTATGATTATTACATTGTAGTATAGTTTGAGATGTGGCACTGCTAGGTCCCCTTACTTCCTACTTTTTTTCCACTATTTTTTTTGAGATACTAAACTTCCTTCATGTTTATATTAGGTTAGATTTGTCTAGATTTAAAAATAATATAAGGAGGTACCCTACTATTATGCTTTTATTATCTATTTTTTTATAATTTGATGAACTTTTCCACTAAGTATTTAGAGATTGTCCTCCCGATCCATATATTTAAATATTGAATTTTCTGTATTTCAACTTGTAGTTTTAAGAATGCCGTTCCCCCGCTTATTGTATTTATCCTGTCTAAATTGACTCTAGCCTTATCTGAAATCATCTTCAATATCCCTACTTTTTTTTCCATGTTCAGCTGAAGCATAATAGATATTGGTATAAAATCTATGTAAATCTTTATTTTTTTTTCAAGTATATTTCTTGTAAATGAAGTGTTGTTGGATTATGTTTTCTAATTCATTCTCCTAACCCCTTCTGTTTTATGGGTGAATTTATCCCATTCACATTCAGAACTAAAATTATTAATCATGTATTTACCTCATCCTTTTCCTTTGTATTTTTCTCTCCCTTTGCTTCTACTTATCTCCTTGGAACTAAGAAAGACATAGAAAAAGAGATTTTGCCTAACACTTGTGATCTATAAAAGAAGCAGCATTTTTCTACTATATTACTCCTCTTTTCCTTGCCCTGTGCCTGACTCTACACTTCTATTTTCTTTATCTCTCTTTCTTTTCCTTCCTTCCTTTCTATCTTCTCTCCTTCCCTCCTTTCCACCTTCTCTTCCTATTTTCCTTCATTTCTTTTTTTCCTTCCTCTCTTTCTCCCTCCTTTCTTTCTTTCCTTTCTTCCTTCTTCTTTCCATCATTCTCTCCTTTCTTTCTCTTATCCCTCTTTAATGTTTTCTAATTGTGGAAGTTTTTATTGTTATTATTTATAACTATTCTTTTATGTATGTTGTGTTGTCACTGTTCAGTCATTCAGTCACGTCTGACTCTTTATGGATCATAGCATGCTAAGCCCTTCTATCCCCCACTATCTTTTGTAGTCTGTCAAATTCATGTTCATTGTTTTCATGACACTATCTAGTCATCCCATCTGAGGCCAATTCCTTTTTCTATGCCTTCAGTCTTTCCTGGCATTGGAGTTTTTTCCAATGAGTCCTTTTCATTATGTGATCTAAGTATTTAAATTTCAGCCTTAGTATTTGACCTTTCAAGTGAATAGCCTAAATTAATTTCTTTAAGCACTGATTAAGTTGATCTCCTCACTGTCTAGGGGACTCTCAGAAATTTTCTCCAGCATCACAATTTGAAAGCTTTGATTTTGTAGCACTCAGCTTTCTTTACTGTTCATCTCTCATAGTCATGCATTGCTACTGAAAAAACATAACTTTGACTATACAGACCTTAGCAAGGTGATGTCTTTGCTTTTTAGAATGGTGTCCAGATTTGTCATAACTTTCCTTCCAAAGAACAAGTGTCTTTTAATTTCATAGCTGCATTTGCCATCTGCAGTTATCTTTGAGCCTAAAAATATAAAATCTGACATTGCTTCATTTTCTTCTCCCTTTTTTGCCAGGAAGTGATGGAACCACTTGTAAATATCTTAAGTTTTTGTCTTTTTTTAATGTTAAGCTTCAAGCTATCTTCTACACTCTCTTTCACCCTCATCAAGAGACTTCTTAATTCCTTTTCTCCTGCTGTTGGAATTGTATCATCTGCATATCTCAGATTGTTAACATTTCTCCCAGCAACTTTAATTCCAACTTTTAATTTGTCTAGCCTGGTATTTCCCACGATGTACTCTGCATATAAGTTGAATGAATAAGGTGACAATATATAGCTTTGATATAGTCTTCTTCAATCTTAAACCAATCACTTGTTCTATTTAGGTTCTAACTATTGCTTCTTGGCCTACATACAGGTTCCTCAGGAGACAAGTAAAATGATCTTGTATTCCCATCTCTGAGGATTTAGCACATTTTGTTGTGATCCACACAGTCAAAGGCTTTAGTGTAGTCAATGAAGCAGAAGCACATTTTTTAACACGAAACTCCCTTCCTTTCTCCATAATTCAGAAAATGTTGATCTCACTCTTAAATTCCCTTCTTACTTTTCCCTCTCCCTAACCCTTCCTTTTTGCTTTTTGAATTTAATGTATTTCTATACTATCATATACTTACTATAATGTTTACAAGTATATGTTTGCATGCGTGCATGTGTGTGTGTGTGTGTTTGTGTGTGTGTAATTGTGTTCAATTTTCCTCCAGGCAGTTCAAATGAAAGTGATGTTCATAGGATACCCATTTCCCCCTCCTCTTCCTTTACATATGAATACTCTTCACTGCATGCAGCACTATCATGTGAAATGTTTCTCCTGCCCACCTTCCTTCTTTACTCAACCATTTCTGTCTTTTCCTGAGACCACAGAAACAGAACAAATCCAGCCTCTGTCTGTTTTATTTAACTTTTTTCATGATTCCTTAAGATATTAGAGTTTCAAGAAGACATGTGTTTCTTATGACCCTATTAATAAATAAGCAATTCATCACAAAGTAATCATTTTCCATTGAACACTTGTGTTACCTTTCAATGTCACTCTTGACTCTGGCATTTATGTCTACTCAGTTTCAACCTTTTTATCAGGAATTCTTAGAAATTTTCTATTTAATTAAAGGCCCATTTCTCAGCAGCATGATGATACTTAGTTTTTTTTTTCCCAGATCAGTTATTTTTTTTCTTCTAATTAAACATCTTTTGCCTTTTGGAATCACAAGCTCTCTTCTTTTTCTTCACTGTGGCACCTTCCAAGTTTTGTATGATCTTGGCTGTGACTTCTTCATGGTCAAACTTTTTCTTTTTGTCTGGTTGTAAAATTTAATTTTTCTTTGAACTGAAAGCTTGAAATTGTGGATATGGCACTCCAAGAAGTTTTCATTTGGGGCTTTCTTTTAGAATATGACCATTAAATTCTTTCTATTTTTGACAATTTATAATTTATAAACAACTTATAAATTTACAATTTATTTGTAAATAAATTATAAATGTGTATGTTTTTTCACTCGTTGAGGCAATTCCAATGAAAGTAAGGTTCAAGTGTTCCCCACCATCTCCCTCATCTTCCCTTCCACTATAAAATCTCTTTTGTGCTGGATTATTTATTATTTATTATTCTACCTCTTCTTTTCACCTAGTGCATTCCTCTTTCTTACCCCTTAATTTCATTTTTTAGATATCATTCCTTCATATTCAACTCACAACTGTGCACCAATAATAACAAAGTTTTAGTAAGTATCATCTACCTCTCCATAGATCATCATCTACTGAGAGCCAGTATGGCTTCAGAAAGAGTCAAGAAACAGTCAATATGATGTTTATCAGCTGACAACTCCAGGAGAAATGTCAAGAGCAGAACAGAGGTCTATATATACATGGTTATAGATCTTGCCAAGGCCTTTGATACTGCCAGTTGTGAGGGCTTATGAAAAATTATATCAAAATTTGGTTGCCCAGAGAAGTTCATCAGCATTGTACATCAATTTCATGATGGCATGCTTGACAGGTTCTGGATAATGGACAATGCTCTCATGCTTTCCCAGTCACTATGCTTGCTCCCACGGTTTTAAGCATGATGTTTTCAGCCATGTTGTCAAATGCTTTCAATGAGGATGAATATGGCATCAAGGTCAGCAACCACACTGATGGTAAATTTTTCAACTTGAAAAGGCTACAAGCTAAGACCAAAGCGGAGTGAGCATTAGTGCATGATTTTCCATTTTCAGATGATTGTGCACTCAATGCATCCTCTGAAGCCAAGATGCAATAAAGTATGGATCAATTCTTTGATGCTTGTGCAAATTTTGACCTAACAATCAATACCAAGAAAACATCAGTCACCACCACCCCATTCAAACTTGGAAGCATGAGTTACAGCAAATGGAGTTTTGAATGCTGTGGATAAGTTCATTTACCTTGGTAGTGTACTTTCTAGGGATGTACACATCGATAATGAGGTTGATGCATGCATTGTCAGAGCTAGCTCAGTGTTTGGGAGGCTCCCAAGGAAAACATGGAAGAGAAGAGGTACTAGACTGACTACCAAACTGAAGGTCTACAGAGCCATTGTGCTGACCTCATTGTTGCATGCCTGTGAAACATGAACAGTATATCAGTGCCATACCAGGACACTGAATCACTTCCACTTCAATTGTCTTAGGAAGATTCTGAAGATTACCTGGCAGTACACGATACCAGACACTGAGGCCCTTTCTCTAACTAAAATGTCAAGCATTCAAATTCTGCTTCAGGGAGCACAACTCTGATGGGTTGCCATGCAAAACATAGATTTGCCAAAAAGACTATTTTATGCAGAACTGTCACAGGGCAAATGTTCACATGGTCATCAGAAGAAGTGATAAAAGGACACTCTGAAGAGTTCTCTTAAGAACTTTGGAATTGATTGTGTGAATGGGAGACACTGTCACAGGACTGTTTAGCATGGGAGACCTACATCAGATGAGGTGCTATGCTCAAAGAGCAAAGCAGAATTGAAATAGCCAAAGAAAACAGTATGTGCAGATTTGGAGAATCCACCCTAAATGTTTGCACAGACTATTTGTGCTTGACCTGTGGTAAAGCATTCCAAGCTTGTATTGGTCTGATCAGTCACAACTGGACTCACTGAAACTTTACTCTAGCATAGTGATGTCATTTTGTTCCTCTTTGAGAATGAAGGGCGACAACCAACCAACCATCATCTTTCCATGTAGGAATGAAAACAGTTTAAACTCATTAAGTCCCTTATGATTTACCTTTCCTGTTTACCTTTTTATGCATCTCTTGAGCTGTGTATTTGGATGTGAAAATTTCTATTCAGCTCTGGTCTTTTCCTCAAGAATGCTTGAAAGGCCTCTATTTTATCAAATGTCCATTTTTCCCCTGAAGGATTATACCCAGTTTTTCTGGGTAAGTGATTCATAGTTGTAATCCTAGCTCCTTTGCCTTCCAGAATATTATATCCCAAGCCCTCTGATCCTTTAAGGTGGAAGCTACTAAATCTTGTGTAATCCTGACTGTAGTTCCATGATATTTGAATTATTTCTTTTTTGAAGACTGAATTATTCCAGGGTGGTAGAGCTGGAAAGCACCAACACCAGACACCCCACATGCCTTTGCACAGCCAGGGGAATCAACAGACACCAGAGCAGAGATCCACCACTTGCACTATGAAGGGGCTTCCACCAGTGACTGAACATACCTTGTGCTGTAGAGTAGCCCTCAAGGAGGAGGACTCTTCCAGCCACCAGACCACCCCCCACCCCCACCACGCACACCTCATGCTGTAGACTTCAACATAACCTCGGGAAACCCAGAAAGACCTCACCTGACCTCAGCACACTTCAGTCAACTTCAGTTCGACACCAGGTAAACTACATATTATACAGCTTCCAGCTGTCAGAACAGGAGGAAACAGCAAACAAAGCCAGTAACTAGACCCCTACCCCCCAGTAGAACTAACATCTAAAACCTCTAAAGGGAATGTGAACTGGTCTTAAGCCCAAAATTCCTTCTTGACCAAAGATTCTTACTATGGGGCAGAAAGATCAAAATAAAAATTCAGAAGATGACAGCATTGCCACTATACTAACATCTAAAACCTCTAAAGGGAATGTGAACTGGTCTTAAGCCCAAAATTCCTTCTTGAAGGAACTCAAGGGGAATTTTAAAAGTTGGATTAGAGAGGTAGAAGAAAAAATGAACAATTTCTTCTAAAATAGAATTGACAAAATGAAAAAAAGTCACTGAATAAAACAATTCCTTAAAAAGAAAAATTGGTCAAATAGAAAAGGAGGCACAAAAGCTAACTGAAAGAAACAATTTATTAAAAATTAGAATTGGGCAAGTGGAAGCTAATGACTCCATGAGGCATCAAGAATCAGTCAAATAAAATCAAAAGAATGGAAAAAAGAAAACATAAAATACCTCATTGGAAAAACAACTAATCTGGAAATCAGATCCAAGAGAAATAATTTAGGAACTATTGGTCTATCAGAGAGTCATGATGGAAAAAAAAAGAGCTGGGCAGTATCTTCCAAGAAATCATCAAGGAAAATTGCCCTGAGGTCCTAGAACCAGAGAACAAAATAGTCAGTGAAAGAATCCACTGATCACCTCCTTAAGGAGATACCAAGTTGAAAGCAACAAGGAATATTATAGTCAATTTCCAAAATTATCAAGTCAAGGAGATACTGCAAACATCAAGAAAGAATCAACTCGAACATCATGGAACTACAGTCAGGAATACACAGGACCTTGTGATTTCTACATTAAAAGATATGAGGGATTGGAATATGATATTACATAAGGCAAAGAAGCTTGGATTGCAACCAAGGATTAATTACCCAGCAAAATTGAGCATAATCTGTCAGGCAAGAAGATAGAAATGCAGGGAAATAGGGGACTTCCAGATCTTCTTGATGAAAAGATCAGAGTTCAATGGAAAATTAAGATTCAAGAGAGGCATAAAAAAGTAAATAGGAAAGAAACCAAAAACATGTTATTCAACAATGTCAAAATGTTTATATCTCTACATGGAAGGTGATACTTATAAAGTTTGTGAATTGTATCTTTATTACAGTGTTTAAAGGAATATACATAGACAAGGAATGTGGGTATAAATTAACTGATGTGATGACAAAAAACCTCATTAGGAGGTGAAAAGGGATTGTAATAGGAGAAGAGGAAAGGAGGAGGCAATCACATGAAGAACCATAAAAACATATTATAGTGGAAGGAAATAAGGGAGGGTGATGAACATTAAACTTTACTCTCATTGAATCTGGTTCAAGGAGGGAAGAATACACTCAGTTAGATATAGAAATCTAATCTGTCCTGCAGAAAATAGAAGGGGAAAGGAGAAAGAATAGGGAGGGGGTGATTAGAAGGGAGGGATGAAGTAGTAAGAGAAAAGGGAAAGAAAAGGGAGGGGTATGATGCAAGGGAGAGAAAATTGAGCAAGGCAGTAGTCAACATCAAAACTCTTTTGAGGAGGGAAAGAGAGAAGGGAGAAATAAAAACATAAATGGGGGGGATAGGATGGAGAGAAAGACACAGATACTAATCATAACTGTGAATGTGAAAGTGAGGAACTCTCCATAAAACAGAGTCAGACAGAAGAATGGATAAAAATGTTGTTTATAAGAAACACATTTGAAACGGGGATACACACAGGGTAAAAGTAAAAGGCTGGAGCAGAATATATTATGCTTCAGTTGAAGTAAAGAAGAAACAGGAGTAGCAATCCTAATTTCAGACAAAGCAAAAGCAAAACACATCTAATCAAAACAGATAAGGAAGGAAACTACATCCTGTTAAAAGGCACCATAGACAATGAAGTAACATCATTAGTAAACATATATGCACCACATGGTATAGCATGCAGATTCTTAGAGGAGAAGTTAAGGGAGTTACAGAAAGAAATAGACAGCAAAACTATACTAGTGGGGGACCTCAAGCTCCCCAACCCTGAACTTGATAAATCTAACTTCAAAATGAATGAAAAAATATTAAGGAGGTGAGTAGAATTCTGGAAAAGGGAGATATGATAGACCTTTAGAGGAAATTGAAAGGAGATAGAAAGAAATATACCTTTTTCTCAGTGGTATATGGCACATACACAAAAATTGATCATGTATTAAGGCATAAAAACCTCACAAGCCACTGTAGAAAGGCAGAAATATTAAATGTATCCTTTTCAGATCATGATGCAATAAAAATTATATGTAATAAAGGACCACAGAAATATAAATTAAAAATTAATTAGAAAAATCTAATCTAAAGAATGAGTGGTTCAAACAGCATATTATAGAATCAATGAATAACTTCATTCAAGAGAATGACAATAATGAAGCAACTTACCAAAACTTATGAGATTCAGCAAAAGCAGTTCTTAGGGGAAGTTTCGCATTGATTAATTCTTACATGAATAAAATAGAGAAAGAAGAAATCAATGAATTGGGCATGCAACTGAAAAAGCTAGAAAAAAAACAAATTTAAAATCCTCCATTAAACAATTAATAAATACAATTAAAAATACTGAAAACTTAAGGAGAGGTTAATAAAATTGAAATTAAGAAAACTATCGAACTAATAAATAAAGCTAAGAGCTGGTGTTATGAAAATACCTATAAAATAGATAAAACTTTGGTTGATTTGATTTAAAAATAAAGAATTAAACCAAATTGTCAGTATCAAAAATGAAAAGGATAAATTAACCACCCATGAAGAGAAAATTAAAGCAATAATTAGAAACTGTTTTGACCAGCTATATGCCAATACATTTGATAATCTTAGTGACACGGATAAATATTTATAAATATATAAGTTGCCCAGATTAACAGAAGAGAAAGTAAAATACTTAAATAACCCCATCTCAGAAAAAGAAATCAAATAAGCCATCAATGAACTCCCTAGGAAAAATCTCCAAGGTCAGATGGATTTAAAAGCAAATTCTATCAAACATTTTAAGAAGAATTAATTGCAATACTGTATAGACTACTTGGGAAAATAGGCGGAGTGCCACTAAATTCTTTTTATGATACAAATATGGTACTGATACCTAGACTAGGAAGGGTCAAAACAGAGGAATAAAATTGTACAGCAATTTCTCTAATGAATATAGATGCAGAAATTTTGAATAAAATATTAGCAAAAAGATTATAGCAACTTTTCATGAGAATAATACACTTTGTTTAGGTAGGATTTATACCTGGAATGCAGGGTTGGTTCAATATTAGGAAAACTATCAGAATAAGTGATTGTATCAGCAACAAAACTAAGAGAAATCATATAATTATCTCAATAGATGCAGAAAAATCTTTTGACAAGATATAACACTCATTCCCATTATAAACACTAGAGAGCATAGGAATAAATGGAGCCTTTCTTAAAAGGATAAGTTGAATCTACCTAAAACCATCAGCAAGCATTATATTTAATGGGGATAAGCTAGATGTATTTCCAATAACAGCGGAGGTGAAAGAAGGATGTTTTTATCACCACTGTTATTAAATATGCTACTAGAAACGTTAACTTTAGCAATAAGAGAAGAAAAAGGAATTGAAGGAATTAGAATAGGCAAAGAAGAAACTAAGTTATCACTCTTTGAAGATGCTATGCTGATATACTTAAAAATCCTAGAGAATCAAGTAAAAACTACTTGAAAAAATAAACTTTAGCAAAGTTGCAGGTTGTAAAATAAACCCATACAAATCATTGGTATTTTTATACATTGCTAACAAAGGCCAATAGCAACAGACATAAAGAGAATTTGCATTTAAAGTTACTGAAGACATTATAAAATATTTGGGCATCTAACTGCCAAAATAAACCCAGGGACTATATGAACACAATTACAAAAGACTTTTCACACAAACAATGTCAGATCTAAATAACTGGAAACACATCACTTGCTCATGGGTAGACTGAGCTAATATAATGAAAATGACCATTCTACTTAAATTAATTTACTTATTCAGTGCCATATCAAACTAAGAAAAATTATTTTATGGAGTTAGAAAATATAATAACAAAATTCATATGGAAGAAAAAGGTCCAGAATATCAAGAAAACTAATGAAAAGAAATGCTAGGGAAGGTGGACTAGTCATACCAGATCTTAAATTGTATTATAAAGCAGCAATCATCAAAACTAATCAGTATTGGCTAAGAAACAAGAGTGGTAGATCAATGGAATAAGTTAAGTACCCAAGATACAGTAGTCAATGAATATAGTAATCTACTGTTACGTGAATCCAAAGATGCCAGTGAGAAAACAGTATAGCAGAAACTGGGCATAGACCAACGTCTGTTACTGTATAGCAAAATAAAGTCCAAATGGATGCACAAGTTAGATATAAAGTCTGATACTATAAACAAATTGGGAGAACAATGAATAATTTCTCTGTCAGATCTATGGAGAAAGGAGGAAGTTAGGATGAAACAAGTGACAGAGAACATTACAAAAGTCAAAATGGATATTTCGATTACATTAAAATGAAATTTTTTCCCCACAAACAAAGCCAATGCAACCAAGATTAGAAGGGAAATAGAAAACTGGGAAAGAATTTTTACAACCAGTGTCTCTGATAGGGGCCTCATTTCTAAAATATATAGAGAACTGATGCAAATTTGTAAGAATACAATTTTCTATTCGGCTCTGGTCTTTTCATCAAGAATGCTTGGAAGTCCCTCTATTTCATTGAATAACCAATTTTCCCCCTGAAGTATTATACTCAACTTTGTTGGGTAGGTGATTCTTGGTTTTAATTCTAGCTCCTTTGACTTCTGGAATATCATATTCCAAGCCCACTGATCCCTTAATGTAGAAGCTACTAGATCTTCTGTTATCTTGATTGTGTTTCCACAATACTTGAATTGTTTCTTTCTAGCTGCTTGCAATATTTTATTCTTGACCTGGAATTTGGCTAAAATGTTCCAAGGAGTTTTCTTTTTTGGGAATCTCTTCCAGGTGGTGATCAGTGAATTCTTTCCCTATTTATTTTACCCTCTGGCTCTAGAATATCAGGGCAGTTTTCCTTTATAATTTCTTGAACGATGCTGTCTGGGCTTTTTTTTTTTTTTTGATCATGGTTTTCAGAGAGTCGAATAATTTTAAAATCATCTCTCCAGGATCTATTTTCCAGATCAGTTACTTTCCCAATGAGATATTTCACATTGTCTGCTACTTTTTAATTTCTTTGGTTTTGTTTTATAATTTCTTGATTTTTCAAAAAATCATTAGCTTCTATCTGCTCCATTCTAATCTTTAAAGCATTCTTTTCTTTTTTTATTATTTTATTTGTTTTCAGTGTTCTACAATCACTTCCATATATATCTTAGATTTTTCCCCTCCCATACCCCCTTCTCCCCTACCTCCTCACTCCTTCCCTGAGAAAGCATACAGTTTTATATAGATTCTACTCATACATTCCTACTCAATACATTTTCACCTTAGTCATGTTGCATAGAATTCAAATGAATGGGAGAAATCATAAAACAAACCAAAACATAATATGAAAGAAAATGATCTGCTACATTCTGTGATCGTATTCCATACTTCTTTCCCTGAATGTGAAAGGCATTTTGCCTTGAGACCATTGGGAATTATTTAAGTCCTTGCATTGCAATGAAGTACTAAGTCCACCAGAAAAATTCCTCGCACACTGTGGTTGTTGCTGTGTACGAAGTTCTCCTGCTTCTGCTCCTTCCACTCTAAGCATCACTTCATATAAATCTTTCCAGGCCTCTCTGAAGTCTTCCTGTTCAACATTCTTTATAGTGCAATAGTATTCCATTACATTCATATGTCATAATTCATTCAGCCATTCCCCATCGATTTCCAGTTTTTGGCCACCACAAAGAGATCTGCTATAACTATTTTTGTACATGTGGGACCTTTTTCCTTTTTTGTGATCTCTTGGGGATACAGTCCTAGAAGTGGTATTGCTGGGTAGAAATTAATTTTTTTCTTTTTTAAATTAATTTATTTAACTTTTAACATTCATTTTCACAAAATATTGGGTTTCAGATTTTCTCCCCATTTCTCCCTTCCCCCCACCCCAAAACGCCGAGCATTCTAATTGCCCCTATCACCAATCTGCCCTCCCTTCCAACCTCCCTCCCTTCCCTTATCCCCATCTCTTTTGTCCTGTAGGGCAAACCCTATACCTATACCCCATTACCTGTATTTCTTATTTCCTGGTAGTAAGAACAAAACTCGACAGTTGTTCCTACAACTTTGACTTCCAATTTCTCTTCATCCCTCCTTCCCCACCCATTCCCTTTGGGAAGCAAGCAATTCAATACAGGCCATATCTGTGTAGTTTTGCAAATGACTTCCATAATAGTCGTGTTGTGTAAGACTAAATATATTTCCCTCCATCCTATCCTGCCCCACATTGCTTCTATTCTCTCTTTGGATCCTGTCCTTCCCCAAGACAGTTGACATCTAATTGCTCCATCCTCCCACTGCCCTCCCTTTCATCATCCCCCTCACCCTTCTGATCCCCTTCTCCCCCACTTTCTTTTATTGTAAGATAGGTTTTAATACCAAAATCAGTATGCATTTTATTCCTTCCTTTAGGCAAATGTGACGAGAGTAAGCTTCATGTTTTTTCTCTCACTTCCCGTCTTTTTCCTTCCACTGAAAAGCCTTTTCCTTGCCTCTTTTGTGAGAGATGATTTACCCCATTCCATTTCTCCCTTTCTCCTCCCAATATAATTCTCTCTCACCCCTTAATTTTATTTTTTTAAAGATACAATCCCATCCTATTCAATTCACCCTGTGCTCTCTGTCTCTCTCTGACTCTGTCTGTCTCTGTCTCTCTCTCTTTCTGTCTCTCTCTCTCTGTCTCTCTCTCTCTCTCTCTCTCTCTGTGTGTGTGTGTGTGTGTGTGTGTAATTCCACCAACTACCCAGATACTGAAAAGTTTCAAGAGTTACAAATATTGTCTTTCCATGTAGGAATGTAAACGGTTCAACTTTAGTAAGTCCCTTATGACTTCTCTTTGCTGTTTACTTTTTCATGCTTCTCTTGATTCTTGTGTTTGAAGGTCAAATTTTCTTTTCAGGTCTGATCTTTTCATCAAGAATGCTTGAAAGTCCTCTGTTTCATTGAAAAACCATTTTTTCCCCTGAAGTATTATACTCAGCTTTGCTGGATAGGTGATTCTTGGTTTTAGTCCTAGTTCCTTTGACTTCTAGAATATCCTATTCCACACCCTTCAATCCCTTAATGTAGAAGCTGCTAGATCTTGTGTTATCCTGATTGTATTTTCACAATACTTGAATTGTTTCATTTTAGCTGCTTGCAATATTTTCTCCTTGACCTGGGAATTCTGGAATTTGGCCACAATATTCCTAGGAGTTTCTCTTTTTGGATCTCTTTCAGGTGGTGATCAATGGATTCTTTCAATACTTATTTTGCCCTCTGGTTGTAGAATATCAGGGCAGTTTTCCTTGATAATTTCATGGAAGGCGATGTCTAGGCTCTTTTTTTGATCATGGCTTTCAGGTAGTCCCATAATTTTTAAATTGTCTCTCTTAGATCAATTTTCCAAGTCACTTGTTTTTCCAATGAGATATTTCACGTTCTCTTCCATTTTTTCATTCTTTTGGTTTTGTTTTGTGATTTCTTGGTTTCTCATAAAGTTATTAGCCTCCATCTGCTCCATTCTAATTTTTAAAGAACTATTTTCTTCAGGAACCTTTTGGACTTCCTTTTCCATTTGGCCAATTCTGCTTTTTAAAGCATTCTTCTCCTCAGTGGCTTTTTGAACCTCTTTTGCCAATTGAGTTAGTCTATTTTTCAAGGTGTTATTTTCTTCAGCACTTTTTTGGATCTCCTTTAGTAAGCTGTTGACCCGTTTTTCATGCTTTTCTTGCATCTCTCTCATTTCTCTTCCCAATTTTTCCTCCACCTCTCTTACTTGATTTTCAAAATCCTTTTTGAGTTCTTCCATGCCTGAGACCATTTAATGTTTATTTTGGTTGTTTGGGATACAGAAGCCTTAACTTTTATGTCTTTCCCTGATGGTAAGAATGGGAGAAGATATCTGTTCACCAAGAAAGTAACCTTCTATAGTCTTGTTTTTTCCCTTTTTTTGGGCACTTTCCCAACCAGTTACTTGACTTTTGTGTCCTTTGCCAAGAGCAGGGTATACTCTGGGAATCTGTGAGATCTCAGTTCCTCCAAGGTGGCATAATCAAGTGTGTACTGGTCTGGACACAGAGAGGGATTTTTGTGCCCAGAATCTTAGCAGATACCTCTCCACAGCCACTTGGCCTCCAGTTCCACCAAGCAAGCACTGGGGGTAGATTTTCAGATAAGGTGGATGGGCAGGGCCACCATTCAGTTTGATACAAAGACCAGCTTGGCCAGGGCCTCCACCCAGGGCTGAGGTAAGATTCAACTCTTCAATGCCCCCAGGGGTTTTTATGCTCCAACAATGAAGCTTTCATACCAGGTGCTGTGTAGGCTTTGTCGCTGCTGCCTGCTGCCAGAGCTATGGGAAGCCCCTTCTCCCTTCCTGGCCAGCTGGTAAAACCCTGTCACTGACCTTTGGCGCTTGTATCTGAGGAGCCGCTACTGTGACTGCAGATTCTGTCCCCGAGGTGTCCTCCTCCTAGAGTCTCATCACGCCTTGCTGCTCCTCAGCTAAGGCTGGGCTGGGCTCCACACTCAGCTCCAGGTGTGGTGCAGCCTTTCCCAGATCTGATTGATCTCTGATTTACTTCCTTTCAGCTCCACCTCTTCCTGCTCCACACCTTCCTGTTTCATGTTACTTAGACTCACGTGACTCAGGCTTCCATGTGACTTAAGCAGGTCACACAGGTCTATTAATGAATGTGAAAGATCTTCCCATTAAGAAACAAAATTATATTAACAATAAACAAAAATGCATTATCAATACAAATACATACTTCTATTGATCAGTTCTTTCTCTGGAAGTGGATAGCATCTTCCTTTATGTCCTTTGTAGTTGATTTGAGTATTTGTAATGTTCAAAATGATTTAGTCATTCAAAGTTGTTCTTAGAATGATGCTGTTACTGTGCACAACATTCAGAGCATATTCATCAACTGGGGAGTGGATGAAGAAATTGTAATTCAAGATTGTGATGGAACACTATTGTGCAATAAGAAATGAAGAGCAGGATACTTTCAGAAAAAACCTGGAAAGATTTACATAGATTGATGCAAAATGAAGTGAGCATTCCAGTGCAAGCCATGCCAGTGTAGTAAATTGCCAGCCCAAGTCAGCCTGGAAATTCAATGGGAAGTGGCTATTGCACCAGGCTGGGATTTTAGCATGGGCCACACCAGCACAGGTAGGACCTGAGAAGGCCTTGGGAGGACTGAATCTCTGGCATCTGTAATGGTTTCCAGACTTCACAACTCCAAAATACTGAGGAAAAAATGGAAGGTCAGTGGAAAAAAACCTGTTTGACTGAAGTGAGAAGGTAGAATGATCAAGCCCCAGCCCCAGGTCAGTAGAGGGGGTGGGAAGAGCCCATGGTGGCATCAGCTGTTTTTGGAAGTCTCAGTCTCACAGAGTGTAGCGGGATTAATTGGCTGATAATATATTCCCCAGTCTCACTAGAAGTAGAGAACAACATTGACAAAGAGCTCAAAAGTCAAGTAAATGGCTCAGGAAATGTTTTTGTGATTGTCATACTCAAAGAGGACCATGATATCAAGAGGATGACTTGCCTTGCAGTTGACTTTGACTTCAGTGGGGGAGGGAGGGCTGTGCAAGGTCACCAACCTCATTTTCTTCTCCAGAATCATCTGGATCTAGTGGCCTAATATTCATCAGAATGACTAGAGATGGCCCAAGATGCAATGGGAGAACCTGGCCCTTTTAAGCTTAGTGAGATATATCCATTCAATGAATAGGCTTCAAGTAGTTACTCAAGGGATGGTCCCTTTAAAAAAAAATCAAACTGGGGGGTGGAGCCAAGATGGCAGAGTAGAAAGACTCACTTATGCTAGCTCTGAACACACAGCCCATATATTTCCTGCAAGAAGAATTCCCCACAAATTCTGGATCACTGAAAGGTGTGTAGAAACACAGTGGAAAAGATTTCCATTCCAGAGAGCCCTGGAGAGTGGTCCCCAGGGTCTGTTGCACCCCGGAAAGTGGAGCCCACCCCTGAGCTGCCCTGGCCACAGCCCCAGAGGAGCAGATCCGAGCAGGCTTCAGGGATGGAATCTTCGGAGGCCGGAAGGTCCCTCTGCCCACAGATGCTACAGGTCAGTGAGAGAGACTTCTGGGCTGGCTGAGAGGGGAGCAGGGTGTCTCTGTGGCTCGGGGCCCCCCCCCCAGGAAGTGGTGGAGGGAGCAGCAGAAACAGCGGCAGAGGCAGCGGTGGCCGGGACTCCTCAAGCAGGCAGAAGCTCCATTACCGAAGATCTCTGCATAAACCCCCTGAGGAAACTGAGCCTGGGAGGCGGGCCCTGCCCCCACCTGAGCACCAGAACTTAAGCTCACATTGAATAGCAGCCACACCTGCCTCGGAAAGCCCATTTGAGTCTCAGACACCAAGCACTAGCTGGGCGGATCTAGGTGGGGGTGCAGAGGAATCTCAGAAGTCAAGTAACTAGCTGGGAAAATACCCAGAAAAAGGAAGCAAAATAAGACCATAGAGAGCTACTTTGATGGGGTGCACATGTTCCCACCTTTCAATTCTGATGATGAGAAACTATTCTTACCATCAGGGAAAGACGTGGAGATCGGGGACTCTGCATCCCAGACATCCCAGGTGGATGTCCAGTGGGCTCAGGCCTTGGAAGAGCTCAAAAAGGATTTTGAAAAGCAAGTTAGACAGGTGGAAGAAAAACTGGGAAGAGAAATGAGAGAGATGCAAGAAAAGCATGAAAAACGGGTCAATACCCTGCTAAAGGAGACCCAAAAAAATGCTGAAGAAAATAACACCTTGAAAAGTAGGCTCACTCAATTGGCAAAAGAGGTTCAAAAAGCCAATGAGGAGAAGAATGCTTTCAAAAGCAGAATTGGCCAAATGGAAAAAGAGGTTCAAAAGCTCACTGAATTTAATAGTTCTCTCAAAATGAGAATGGAACAGATGGAGTCTAATGACTTTCTGAGAAACCAAGAAATCACCAAACAAAACCAAAAGAATGAAAAAATGGAAGAGAATGTGAAATATCTCATGGGAAAAACAACTGACCTGGAAAATAGATGCAGGAAAGACAATTTAAAAATCATGGGACTACCTGAAAGTCATGATCAAAAAAAGAGCCTAGACATCGCCTTCCATGAAATTATCAAGGAAAACTGCCCTGATATTCTACAACCAGAGGGCAAAATAAGTATTGAAAGAATCCATTGATCACCACCTGAAAGAGATCCAAAAAGAGAAACTCCTAGGAATATTGTGGCCAAATTCCAGAATTCCCAGGTCAAGGAGAAAATATTGCAAGCAGCTAAAATGAAACAATTCAAGTATTGTGAAAATACAATCAGGATAACACAAGATCTAGCAGCTTCTACATTAAGGGATCAAAAGGCGTGGAATAGGATATTCCAGAAGTCAGAGGAACTAGGACTCAAACCAAGAATCACCTACCCAGCAAAACTGAGTATAATACTTCAGGGGAAAATATGGTCTTTCAATGAAACAGAGGACTTTCAAGCATTCTTGATGAAAAGATCAGACCTGAAAAGAAAATTTGACTTTCAAACACAAGAATGAGAAGAAGCATGAAAAAGTAAACAGCAAAGAGAAGTCATAAGGGACTTACCAAAGGTGAACTGTTTACATTCCTACATGGCAAGACAATATTTGTAACTCTTAAAACTTTTCAGTATCTGGGTAGTTGGTGGGACCACACACACACATACACACACACACACGTACACGCATGCATGCACACACACATACACACATGCATACACATACAGAGACAGAGAGCACAGAGTGAATTGAATAGGATGGGACCATATCTTAAAAGAAATTAAGGTAAATGGTGAGAGAGAAATGCAGTGGGAGGAAAGAGGGTGAAATGGAATGGGGTAAATTATATCTCATTCAAGAGGCAAGTAGGAGACTTTTTAGTGGAGGGAAAAAGAGGAGAGCTGAGAAAAAAACAAAAAAAAATCATACTGATAGGGAAAGACCCTTAGGGCTCCTGGGAAAAAGACAAACAGTTACTATTTTGTATTTACATTCACTCTGTGATAGGAAAGTGGGGATCTATTGTCCAGCCTATAAGCTCCAGAGTAAATTGGGTTTAAGGCTTAGTCTTTGAGTAAGCAATCTAGCCAGTAAACCCAAAGGAAAAAAGGCAGCTTTTGGCATAGAAGCATAGCTTCCCCTGGGTAGAACACCCGAGGAAAGGAGAGACCAAAGAACTGAGCAAAAAACAGAAAAAGAATCACACTCGTCTGTGATTTTATAACAAAAACAACCCCATAAATCTTTTCATTCATGAATGTAGAGCTAGAAGGAATCTTAGAGCCCACATCCAGTTCCCTCATGTCAGAGGCGGAAGCTGAGACCCACAGCAAAGTACTGACTTTGCCTAAGGTAGTCAGAAAACAGTCTGTAGGAGACACAGGCTGGTTGCTAGAGGCAGTTGCCAGGCAAGATATTACTGTGTTTAAACCCAAGCAGCTAGAAATGCCTGTTGAGAAGAAGTGTCTTTCTTCATTAGAGAAAACATGAAAACAACCACTTTGAAAAGGTAAAAAAAAAAAAAAAAAGATAATTGACTTCCCCATAGGAGCATAGGCATGCTCAATAGAAACAGAGGATGTAGAAAAAGTAATTGCTGCTATGGAGGTTGAAAAATAGTGTGGAATGCAATATTGAATTTAGAGCCAAAGGATGTGAGTTTGAATCTCAATTCTTCCGCTGAAGCTAGCTGCTTCCTCTTTAAGGAAGGGGATGTGTATTGGACTAGATTTCAATTCTATGGAGGGAGTTCCTGCTAAGGTAATTCAAGTGTCCAGAACTGGAGGCTGGCTGCTCACCTTCCACATGTCTACTCCAATAAAAAACTTTGAAGTTCATAACAGACCAAAAAAAAAAATGATCAAGAAATTCAATGAAACACTACAGCAATTGATTCTTTTCACTTCAGCAGTTCACAAAAGTTCCCTGCCATGAAAGCCAGCACAAGACAGCAACCTCAATCAATTGGGTCCTCAAGTGCAACCTTTTGACAGAGTACAAGTTTTACAAAATGAATCATTTTATTAAAGGGATTTGTTCTGTGAAGTTTGGATTTAGTTAAAGGGCCACACTTGAGGACTTAGAGTACCACATGTGACCACGAGGCCACAGGTTCCCCATCCCCAGCCTAGCCCATTACATTTGTTCCTGGTTGTCCCTAGTTGGATGGAGCATACTCTCTTGTGCTGGTTTTCCTTGTAGGGAACTTTGGGGAGTCTCTCCAGTTCTTAGTGCAGAACAACTCAGACTCAGGGTCTCTGAGGTCCTTAACACTCTGTCTAAAGAAGACAGAGAAGGCCCTTAGTATCAAACATTGAGTCTCAAAGATCTATTAGGGACTGAACCTTGGGTGGGAAGATTAGGATCTGGGGACCTGAGGTAATACCAGGCAGAACCAACTATCCCACCAAAAAGTTCACTGGGGATGCTGGCCAGAAGGCCCTTAGTATCAAACAATGAGTCTCAAAGATCTATTAGGGACTGAACCTTGAGTGGGAAGATTAGGATCTGGGGACCTGGGGTAATACCAGGCAGAACCAACTATCCCACCAAAAAGTTCATTGGGGATGCTAGCCCTGGCAAAAAATTCCTAATTCAACAACTAAAACTAGAGATAGTCAATTTAAAGAACATATGAATAATATGAAAGAATATTACAAATTTAACTCTTGGTTGAATGATGAGGTCAGAAGCCAATTGCAGAGTAAGATGAGAGGAAGTGGAGATATGGGGTGTAGATGGTCATGATAGCAGAGTAGAGAAGCTATCTAAAAACTATCCAAAACTCCAAGCTGCTAGGTCAAAGAAAAAAATTCTGAAAACAGTAAGAGATTAAGTATCAAGGAATTACAGTAAAGATCAAGCAAGAATATACAACAACTACATTAAGGAAAGTAAAGCCAGGGATGTGATCTAGTAAAAGAAAAAGAAAAAGGCCTATTACCAAAAACAACCTGAAAAACTAAGCATAATCTTAAAAGGAAAAAAATAGACCATATATAGATGAGAGTACTTTCAAAACATTCTAGTTGAGAAAACTAGAGCTGAATAAAATGTATATGTACCACATGCTCCAAGGTCCTTATTCCAAATCCTACTTGCCCAGTACATGGTTTTTATTCCTTTCCAGTCTTTGCATGTATGACTGAAGGGTTGGAGAGTTATCCTTATAGAATTACAACCTACAATAGCTTGTAAGCCCCGACTGGTTTGCTTTTCAACATGATCATCAATTGAGAATCATTAATCAGCCACATGTAAGTAGCTTTTAAAAAGAGACATTTACTAAGGTGGTACAGAAAAATAGTTGGCACAAAATAATCCCACAAAGTCTGTGACATTCTCCCCCAGGACACAGAGAGTCAGGGGAAATCTAGGGGACAGCATTGGTTGTAAGGGGCTAAATTATAGCTCCTGCTTGCTAAAAGTTCTTTTCTCTCTTTTATGAGGGTATTTGAAAATTACCCTTAAGTATGGTTAACTTCTCTGATTAGGTCTTCATAGATTTGCGAATCTGAGTCTAGTTGGTTCTTGTCTCCCAATACACATGAAAAATTTTCTGGTTTTCCAAAATTCATATCTTCCTTTCACCAGGGGAATAGGGGACAGGGAAAGAGATCAAGGCTGAGGACAAAATGCTCTCTTCTTTCCCAAGTGACTTCTGGTGGGGCAAAGGGGTTAGACGTAATGTTCTCTACTTATTTACTACTCTTTGGAATCTATCTCTGTCAAATTTTTAAAAGATAACTTGGACTTTGAATTGGTAGATAACCCAATGGGCATAACTGAATTTCCTTAGCTAATCTGAAGATTCTTCCTATAAATATCAGTATAGGTCATCCAATGGCATTTTGCGCATTATCTGGTAGTGTTTATTTAATTTGTTGATTAAGATATCTTCTCACTTTATTATGATTCAGGGCACTTTATTAATCATTTTGGGTGGGGTAGAGGGACTTCATAGATTTTCTCAGTCAACTCCACTTTTACGTTTAAAACAATACAAGTGAAGAAATTTTAAAAAATAAATTAATTTTAGCAATTTGAAGGTATTAAGTGGTGACAGAGTGCTTCTATCTAATAAAGGTGTCCATTCAGAATCCTTTTAACCAAAGAGGGAGCAAAGAAAAACTCAGGTGCACGTAGTTTTCTGCTCCTTGTTTTGTTTAATGGAGTTAAGAATATAGGGGAGAGTAAAGAAATATAGAGGGATGAAATGAGAAAGAGGGAACAATCTACTGTTTTACATAATTGGGTCAAAATATGTAAAGCATGGATGTGGAGATGGAAGGAGGAGGAATCTAATGAAACTAGAGCTTATCAAAGCTGGGGAAATAATCATACATACAGCATTTAATATAAATATACTTTAATGTTAATGGAGAAATAGGTGGGGATAAGAAAAGGAAAAGAAGGAATTAAGAGAAAAGATAGTTGGAAGGTAATATGCAGAAACAAAATAAACTTCATTTATACAGAATTGATTATAGAAAGAAGGAAAGAAAAGAAGAAAGGAAGGAAGGAAGGAAAAGTTAATTTTTATACCATATTTATAAAAGAGGAGATTAGAAGGAGAAAAAAAGTATGACGAGTTTGGGCTAAGTGAATAAAGCAAGGATGGTGGAATAAGATTTGACTATTCCAATTACAGTTTGTTAACACGAATTCCATTTGCTTTCTTTCTCCACTCTCTTTATTTAAAGGCGAGTGGAGGGCATGGAGAAGAAATAATATTATAGAAAACTATAGGGGGAAAGAAAACACATCTAGTTATCATAAGCATGAATGTTACTGGGATGAATTCTCCCATAAAACCTAAAATTGCAAAATATATTAGAAAATAGAATATGAAAATGTTTTGTTTTCAAGAAAGATACTTGAAACATTAAGATTCACACAGTCAAATTAATGAGTTAGAATAGAATCTATTACACATTAAGTTAATCCAAAATTTGAAGAGTAAACAATATATATTTTTAAAAGGCAGTATTGAAAATAAACATGATTAAAAGAGATAATCAGGGCATCTACATTATCTAAAAAGCATCATAGGTAATAGAACAACTTTAATATTAAATATATATATGAACCAATTGGCAGAGCATCTAGATACTTAGTGGAAAAGCTGATATGTAAAGTGAATCTACTTAACAGAAGAACTATTATAGACAAAACAATAGTTTTGAGGTGTTTCAATTCTCCCCATTTAGATCTAGATATATCTAACCCAAGATGAACAAGAAAGAAGTCAAAAGTCTGAATGGAATTTTAAAATATATATACATATATATATTAAAATAATATATCAAATTTATATAGCACTTAAATGGTTGCAAAATACTTTATGTATATTATCTCTTTTGGTTCATACAACTGTGAGACAGTACTATTCTTCATGCCAAGTGTAATAAACAAAAAATGGAGAACATTTGCATAATAACACAGTAATTATGTGGGGAAAAAACAGCTTTGAAAACTGAAGAATTCAGAATGTGAACTAATCAACATTCTATGTACCAAGGACTGTGCTAGGTACTGGGGATATAAATACAAAAAAAAAAAAAAAGAAATAATCTCAACTCTTAAGGAGCTTACATTCTAATGGAATATATATATATAGACACACATATATACACCTATATACATATTCATGTAAATATATACATATGTACATATATAGAGTATATAAGTACAAAATAGTTAAATACGTAGGTAGTTTGGGAAGATGGTCACTAGCAGTTACAGGAATAAGAAAGGAATGTGGAAGAGTTTTTTGAGCTCAGTCTTGAAAGAAGAGAAGGATTCTCTGTGGTTGAAATTAGGAGCCATGATTTCAAAAAATTAAAGATGAAACACACCTCCCACCTTTTGTCATAGGGGTGATGAAATAAAGGTACAGAATAAAATTTGCATTCTCTGAAATTTTGATGTGTTGGATTGTCTTGTTTCACTACAGATTTTTGTTGTAAAATAAGTGATACATATACCCCATAAATAGAACATTTTAAAATGCACAGAAGAAATTTAAAAAAGTGTTTAAAAGTTCACAAAAAAAATCAAATTTGTTACTAACCTGTTAAATTACTACGGGTAATGAGTTAACCAGTGTCAGAAGGATCGATGGTGGCATGTGTTGTAGGAATTTACACAGAGAGGTGAACAAATCTGGTATCAGGAATGCCTCATTCTAAGTTTCCAAATTCCACCTTTGGTCAGAGAAGGAAGGGTGCCACAGCTAGACTATCACTTTTGCCTTCTCCTATCTTCAAGAGGAGTATTGGATTAGAATTTGATCTGTTTACCAGTTAATCAGGTGACTAGCATTATTTAAATGTTTACTAGGAGCTAGACACTGGGCTAAATGCTGGGTAGTTATACTTAGTGTGTTCGTCCTTCGTTGCCAAAGAAGACCATGCCATCAGAGAAATGATGATATGACTTGCACTTGACTTTGTATTGGGTGAGGGAGAGCTATGCAGGTCACCAGCCTCACTTCTCCTCCAGAGCCATCTGAATCCAGTGACCACATATTCATCAAGAAGACTGGAGATGACCCAGGATGAGGCAAATGGGGTTGAATGACTTGCCCAAGGTCACACAGCTAGTGAGGGTCAAGTGTCTGGGGTGAGATTTGAATTCAGGTCCTCCTGACTCCTGCACTGGTGCTCTATCCACTGCACCACCTAGCTGCCCAAATGCTGGGAATACAAAGGCAAATGGTCCCTGCCCTCCAGGGTCTCATGTTCTAATAGGAGGAGACAACAAATCAGATATTTTCAGCCTAAGGGTGCAAAGTTTTTTAAAAGGTTTTGAGGGGAAAAAACTGCTTTCCAAGGTTACTATATAAGGGAAGGTAACTATTAGTTTACTCTCAGCCAGCTTAGCTCCTTTCTACCAAGTGTTTATTAGACAAGTGATAATCAAAGATAGTGAGCAAATATATTTATCCAAGCAAACAGTAAAGATAAATTAGAGATGCTATAGAGATTAGTTTAGACAATAAAACATATGATTGATATATATTATGAGATATATATTGTGTATGATATATGTATGTACACATACATATATACATATACATTTATATGTGTGTATATACACATATATGTATATATAAACTATGTGAGTAAATGACTCAGAAGCCAGATAAAATCTCAGTTCAGCCAAGAAGAGAAAAATCTCCCAAACCTGCCTGTAGAAGGCTCTGGGATTGAAGGTACTAGGAATCAAGGGACATTTTGGGAGGCCAGGTTTCCTCACATGCCTCTGTCTCCAGATCAGCCCGTTAGCCATCCCAAAAGAAGCTCACACCTCTCTCTTCAATTTCCATTTCTCTCTTTTCTTTCTCATATATGCAATGTCAAAAGCACAGAGGTCTGAGATTATACACACATGTATGTATGAGTACATGTGTGTACATGTATATGCATGTGTTTATATATCTTTTAAAAACTTACTGAAATTCAGTTTCTCATACAATCTTCTTTTTCTTTTTATAATGTAATATTTGTATTTCTTAATGATTGCTAGCTACATTCACAGAAAATCTTCCTGAAGCCCAGGTCTTTCTAATTAGCCCACTCCTTTATTCAATAATCTCTAGGGGCTCCCAACCACAATATAAAATCCTCTGTTTAGCGTTCGAAGCCTTTCATCACATAACCCCACTTTTCATTCTTCTTACAAGTCTGCCCAACACACACACACACACACACACACACACACACACATTTTGTGATCTAGTGGCACTGGCTTCCTCAATGGTCCTCATGAAAGACATTTAACAACTCTTGATGCTGGGAATTTTCACCTGCTATCTCTCTATGCCTGAAATGATCTCGTTTTTCATCTCCATTTCTTGGCTTCCCTGGTTCTTAATGTTAGTACCTTCAGGCTATTGATTATCTCCAATTTATCCTGCAAACAGATTATGTGCACAAGGTTGTTTGTGTATTATATCCCCTATTAGATCCTAAGCTCTTCCAGGGCAGGAACTCTCTTTTACCTTTCTTTATGTTCCCAGTGCTTATCATAAGGCTTGGCATATAGTAGGCGCTTAAAAAATGTTTGTTGACTGATCAAAAACAAGTGAAAGATGTGGTTTTGTTACAGGGAGAAGTTTGGGATCATCTAAAAGACTACCTAATCTCCCAGATGCAATCTAACCTGTTCTCCTTTCCTACCTGAAGTCTCAGTTCAGTTCACTGTCCATTCTATAGTATGGCCAGGACACTGTATATATTCTGAAGGACCGGTTTTTGGGGGTCTACAAGACTATGCAACTACTGTGTACCTCAGTCTAGACAACAGGCACTCTTGATCCTTTTAAGTTTTTCTTTTTAAATATAATTTAGGCTGAAATCTTTTGAGTGATTGTTGATCTCATTTTGAAAGTGCTGCTGTGTTCTGAGACTTGACACAATCAGCATGATGTTATCTACCAATGAGAGCATTTGGAGAATCTCACCATTACAGGGAATTGCTTTAAGATTTATACTCCACTTCACCTATTTCATGACAATGATAATTGCCTTTGGCAAGCATACACCTGACTTAATTTAACTTTAATTAAAGTTAGTATTGTAATAGGAGGGTTGTCTAACAGTTATCTCCATTGTTACATCTTTCAAGGAATCTTGCATGATTTTATCTGTGCATGGGAGACATCATGTTAGAAGACCTTTGAAAGCAACACCAACCTTTTTAATGCTTCATTGATAATGTTTGTGAGTTTTATTTTTTTAAACTATAGTCATTTCTAGATACACCACCTCCTAAAGAAACTTTGTATGTTCCTATGAGAAGCAAAGGAAAGCCAACATCACAAAGACCACATCAGACAGCATGTACAACATTCTGAGCCCAAAGCCTCTCAAGAGAAAGCAAGTGTATTACAAGAAGATTGGTCAGGGGGGCGGAGTCAAGATGGTGGAGTAGAAAGACACACATATGCTGGCTTTCTGCACACAGCCCATAAAATACCTGTAGAGAGGGACTCTCAACAAATTCTGGAGCAGCAGAAGTGGAGAACAACAGAGTGGAAGAGATTTCCAGCCCAGGGTGACCTGAAAGGCCCATGGGAAACATCTGCTGCACCTGACTCAGAGGGGAGCCCAGCCCAACCTTGGCCATGGGGCTCACAAACAGACCTTGGGGACAGAATCCCCAGTTGTAGTAGGAGCGGTTCACAGATCCCTCAACCCACAGGTGCCAAAGGTCAATGACAAGGTTTTATCAGCTGGCTGGGAAGGGAGAAGGGCCTTCCCATAGCTCTGGCCTCAGGTAGTGGCTGCAGAGGCCACATCGGGCAGGTGGCAGCAGTTCTCACAGCAGGCCCTACAGCAGTCCACATCTGTTGTTGGATCGTAAAAACGCGGGGGGCACTGAGACCTCAGCCTGTGTAGAGGCCCTGAGAGAACTGACCTTTATCTCACACTGAATGGCGGCCCTGGCCATGTAGCTTATATGAATCTCAGCCCTCAGTGCTGGCTTAGTGGAACTGGAGGTCAGGTGGCTGTGGAGAGGAAATTCCACTGATTCTGGGCACAAAAATCCCTCTCTGTGTCCAGACCAGTACATGCTTGATTATGCCACCTTGGAGGAACTGAAATCTCACAGATTCCCAGAGTATACCCTACTCTTGACAAAGGACCCAAAAGTCAAGTAACTGGTTGGGAAAATGCCCAAAAAAGGGGAAAAAACAAGACTATAGAAGGTTACTTTCTTGGTGAACAGATATCTTCTCCTATTCTTACCATCAGGGAAAGACATAAAAGTTAAGGGTTCTGTATCCCAAACATCCAAAATAAACATTCAATGGTCTCAGGCATGGAAGAGCTCAAAAAGGATTTTGAAAATCAAGTAAGAGAGGTGGAGGAAAAATTGGGAAGAGAAATGAGAGAGATGCAAGAAAAGCATGAAAAACAGGTCAACAGCTTACTAAAAAAAGTGCTGAAGAAAATAACACCTTGAAAAATAGACTAACTCAATTGGCAAAAGAGGTTCAAAAAGCCACTGAGGAGAAGAATGCTTTAAAAAGCAGAATTGGCCAAATGGAAAAGGAAGTCCAAAAGGTTACTGAAGAAAATAGTTCTTTAAAAATTAGAATGGAGCAGATGGAGGCTAATGACTTTATGAGAAACCAAGAAATCACAAAACAAAACCAAAAGAATGAAAAAATGGAAGAGAATGTGAAATATTTCATTGGAAAAACAAGTGACCTGGAAAATTGATCTAGGAGGGACAATTTAAAAATTATGGGACTACCTGAAAGCCATGATCAAAAAAAGAGCCTAGACATCATCTTTCATGAAATTATCAAGGAAAACTGCCCTGATATTCTAGAACCAGAGGGCAAAATAATACTCAAGGAATCAACTGATCACTGCCTGAAAGAGATCCAAAAAGAGAAACTCCTAGGAACATTGTGGCCAAATTCTAGAGTTCCCAGGTCAAGGAGAAAATATTGCAAGCAGCTAGAAAGTAACAATTCAAGTATTGTGGAAATACAGTCAGGATAACACAAGATCTAACAACTTCTACATTAAGGGATTGAAGGGCTTGGAATAGGATATTCTAGAAGTCAGAGGAACTAGGACTAAAAGCAAGAATCACCTATCCAGCAAAACTGAGTATAATACTTCAGGAGAAAAAAATGGTCTTTCAATGAAATAGAAGACTTTCAAGCATTCTTGATGAAAAGACCAGAGCTGAAAAGAAAATCTGACTTTCAAACACAAGAATCAAGAGAAGAATGAAAAGGTAAACAGCAAAGAGAAATCATAAGGGACTTTCTAAAGTTGAATTGTTTACATTCCTACATGGAAAGACAACATTTGTAACTCTTGAAACTTTTTTCAGTAGCTGGGTAGTTGGTGGGATTTTACACACACACACACACACACACATACACACACACACATAGACAGAGAGAGACAGAGAGCACAGGGTGAATTGAATAGGATGGGATCATATCTTTAAAAAATGAAATTAAGGGGTGAGAGAAATATTTTGGGAGGAGGAAGGCAGAAATGGAATGGGGCAAATCATCTCTCATAAAAGAGGCAAGCAAAAGACTTTTCAGTGGAAGGAAAAAGAGGGGAAGTGAGAGAAAAAGAATGAAGCTTACTCTCATCACATTCGACTAAAGGAAGGAATAAAATGCACACTCATTTTGGTATTAAAACCTATCTTACAAAACAGGAAGGTGGGGGAGAAGGAGATAAGCAGGGTGTGGGGGATGATGGAAGGGAGGGCAATGGGAGGAGGGAGCAATTTGAAGTCAACACTCTTGGGGAGGTACAAGGTCAAAAGAGAGAATAGAAGCAATGTGGGGCAGGATAGGATGGAGGGAAATATATTTAGTCTTACACAACATGACTATTATGGAAGTCATTTGCAAAACTACACAGATATGACCTATATTGAATTGCTTGCTTCCCCAAAGGGGATGGCTGGGGAGGGAGGAAGGAAGAGAAGTTGGAACTCAAAGTCTTGGGAACAATTGTTGAATATTGTTCTTGCATACAACTAGAAAATAAGAAATACGGGTAATGGGGTATAGAAAGTTGTCTGGCCCTACAGGACAAAAGAGAAGATGGGGATAAGGGAAGGGAGGGATGTTGGAAGGGAGGGCAGATTGGTGATAGGGGTAATTAGAATGCTCAGCGTTTTGGGGTGGGGGGAGGGGAGAAATGGGGAGAAAATCTGAAACCCAAAATTTTGTGGAAATGAATGTTGAAAACTTAAATAAATAAATTTAAATACAAAAAAAAGAAGATTGGTCATTTCATTTTATCTGAGTTCAGCTACTTATAAGAGTTGCTTTCTTTTAATTACTGTACTAATTGTATGTGTTGTTCTCCTTATCCTGCTTGGTTTGGTTCGCATCAGTTCCTCCCTTTTTGTCTTCCCCTTTGTCTCTCCATATCTTATATCTGTTGTTTCTTTAAAGCAAACATATTCCATTGCATTCACATATCACAATTTACTCAGTCGAACCCTATTTGTTCAGTACCCATTTCGTTTATTTTTTTTTGTCACTAATAAAACAAAAGCAAAATTGCTGTGAAAATTCTGTCTTTGACCTCCTAGGGCTATGTGCCTTGTACTGAGATGTTTCAGTCAAAGGATTATTTCATTATTCTTCTTAGAAAATTCTAAACTGATTTACAGAAGAGTTGGATAAACATACAGGTTCCACCAAGAGCACATTAGAGTGTGTTTTTTCCCTTAACTCCCTCATTATTAATTATTTCCATCTTTTATCATCTTTACCAATTTGAAACTTCATGATTGCTTTAGCTGTGTTTGAATCATTAATATATTTCTTTTATAACTATTAGTCTTTTTAGAGAAAATTTCACATAATTTTAATCATTTACTTTTACTCATTTGAAACTCTTTATATTCTTTTCCACTTATTTACAAGGGAATGAATTTTTATGTTTATCATATCCTGGGGTTAACTCCCCGTATACTTTGGATATCAGACTTGTTTTCAGAGATCTGTGGTGTGAGGATTGTTGTCCACCCTCAGGAGTTACTCTTCTTAGTTTTAATTCTTTTATTCTTGCAAAAGCATTTTAATTTTGTGGAATCAAAATGCATGTGTTATCTTTTATTGATCAAAAAGCAGCTATTAAGCAATAGCTATGTTACAGGTACCATAATAAGCACTGGGCATACAAAAAGGGGCAAAAGACAGCCCCAGACTTCAAGGAGCTTAGAGTGTAGGTAATAATTACTTCTATCCTTTGTTCTGTCCTTTTGTCAAGAATGCTCCCTTAGCTTGTGAATGATATCAACTTTTCTACTTTATAAAAATTTTACATTGAGATAGTGTAACTATTGGGAGCTTATTGGTATAGTAGCCTAAGTCAAATTTTTATAAAGGTTCTTCCTAGTTTTCCCAACCATTCTTATTGAATAGGAAGTCATTCTTTCGGAATTGTTTATGTTGGAGTTATATCTTAGAGACAGCTAGATGAGTCAGTTGGTAGAGTCAGGGCAACCTGAGTTCAAATCCAGACTCAGACATTTACTAGCAATGTGACCTTGGGCAAGTTATTTCACCTCTATCTGTCTCAATTTCTTCATTTTAAAACGCGAATAATAATGGTACCTGCTTCCCAGGTTGGTATGAAATAATATGTGTAAAATACTTTGCAAATCTTAAAGAACTATATAGATGCTATTATTATTATTAAACATTGAGCTATGGTTCTGGGCCTTGCTTCCCTCTCTGCTCTATTTTTCTATTTTTTAAATAATATCAAATAGGTTTATTATTATTGCTTATAGTATTATTTGAGGTCTACTAATACTCAACCTCCTCCAGTCCTACTTTCTTTTTCCCATCATTTCCCTTGAGCCTAGAGACCTTTTGTTTTTGTAAATGAATTGTGATAGGATTGTGTCTAGATCTATAAACAATAATATGTTTGATTAGATTGGAATAACAAGAATTTTGTGTATTAATTTACACAGTATCATCATTTATATTATAGTGATGTGATCATGCCATAAACAATATTATCTTCCCAATTACCTGTTTTCTTTTAATTTCCATAAAATATTTTGTTGTTGTATTTACATAAATTCTGAATCTATCTTGCTAGGCTGACTCTCAGATAGTTTATGAACCGTGTAGTTATTTTAAATGGGATTTCCCTTTCTCTTTTACTTCCTCCTACTTTTTATTGGTGATATATAGAAATGATGATGGATGTTGTACATTTATTATAGATTCTACTGCGTTGCTGAAGGGAAGCAACATAGTGCAGCAGTTGGAGCCTCCAAGTCAGGAACATCTAAATTCAAATTTAGCCTCCATAAACCTGGGTAAGCCACTTGTCTGAATTTTCAATGTCCTAGGCAATTTTCTAAGACTTCAAGTGACAGAAAAGCTGCTTATTTGAATTGAGGAGTTTCTTTGTTGGGAGTGTCCTGGACTATTGAAAACAGGTCCAAATGCAGACCACTCCCTTTCCCCAAACTTTACTGAGGTTATTAAACATTTTATTCAGTTTTTCATTTATGATTCTTTGAGACTCCTTAAGCAAATCATAATGTCATCTGGAAGCAGAGATCATTTTGTTTCCTTTTTTAATTCCTTTAATTTATGTCTCCTATTATAGCTAGCATTTCTATTATGTGAAATAACAGGAAAGGTTGTATCATTTATTTATTCCTCTGTTATTGAGAAAGCTTTAAGTGTTTCTGCAATAAAGTTAGTTCAATCCATCAATATTTATTAAGTGCCTACTATATGCCAGACACATTTCTAAGTGCTAGGGATACAAAAAGAGGCAAAAGATAGTCCTGTTCCCCCAGATCTTACCATCTAATAGGGGAGTCAAAACACAAATAAATATATACAAAACAAGTCATATAGAGGATAAATGGGAAATAATTAAGAGGAAAGGCACTGGGATTAAGAGGGATTGTGAAAGACTTTGATAATATTAAAGATGAGCTTTTTCCATGTTTGTGACTTCTGAGATTTTTTTTAATTCAAATGACTGCAATATTTTGTAAAGGGCCATCTCTTCATCTTTTGATATAATCATGTGTTTTTATTGTACATATGATTAATTATGCTACTTATTTTCTAAGTACTTAACTTTTTTTTAAACTCTGGAACAAATCCAACCTAGTCCAAAATAAGTATTTTTGTTAAGATTAACATAATTTCTTCGCTAAAGTTTCATTTTAAAATATGTTTAAAAATCAATTAGTGATCCTGGTCTACAGTTCTTTTTATCTGTTTTATTCCGACCTGCTTTGGACATCCAAAAAAATGAGACCAAACTTGTGTAATAAATGTAACTTGCCTTCTTTCTCTACTTTTAAGAGTAATTTGGAAGCCTATATATGTGTGTATTGCTCTGTAAAAAAAAATAAAAGAGTTCACTTGCCATCACCTCAATCAGTAAATTTCCCCATCTGGGAGTTCATAGATGGCTAATTTATCTTTTGAGCTTTGGTCCCAGTCTTTTGCCACTACTTTCTAGGAACTTGGACATTTAGACACAAATAATAAAGAAACATTTTATTACAGGTTCACTTTGCCTCAGACAATCAAAGGTGCTTAACTTTATAGACCAAGTGTGAGAAAAGAAGCAATAGAAGAGGCAGCAAAGATATATCGGGCTGTGACCTGAAAGACAAAGATATACCCAGATCTCATGAAGGGGCAGGATTCACAGGACACAGGTCTTAGATTAATCAGTTTAAGCCTAATGGGAAAAAAGAGAATCAAGGATCCAGCTACAAGGCACCTTGCTGCCTTGGCATTCAGGTTATGCCAGGCTGTCAGACTAAAAAAAAAAGAAGAAGAAACAAGCACAGCAACAGAAACAAACTTTTTTCTCATCTTCTCTCTAGCATTGCCTGGTTTAAAATGCCTCTCTCTCTCTCTCTCTCTCTCTCTCTCTCTCTCTCTCTCTCTCTCTCTCTCTCTCTCTCTCTCTCTCTCCCCTCTCCCCCCATCCTCTCTTTCAAACTAAGCATTTCCCTGTGTATTACCTATCCCTCCAAATATTCATGCATTATGGAGGATGAATTTTGGTTTTAGTTTAGTCAGCATTTTAGTTTAATATATGAGTTTTAGTTCGCTGAATATTGTCAATTCTTTTTCCTCTTCTCTCAACTTTTTAAAAAGGAGAGAAAAGTTAGACAAAAAAAAAGCTGAACATTTCAGTATAAGTCCAACTCCCACTCATAAAAACAAGTAGGGAAATTCATAAAGAAAAATAGGAAAAATGAACAAAATTCTAGAAAGGAATTAAAACATTATATACTGATGAGAAGTGACTTAGCTGCCAAAAGAGAGTACAACAAATGCCCCTAGCCCCTAGAAATAACAAGACAAAATCAAGACATTCTAAAATTATTTGAAAGAGATAGACATTAAAAGATTAACTTAAAGAAGAAATAAGTTAAAAATCAGCATTACAGTTTAAAACACAATCACAGGCAAATGGCACATGTAAAGGTAAAAATTAAGAGAATGGAAGGAAATTTAATGGAATGGGATATTAAAACAATAGTACTGGAGGAATATATGAGATCTATGTGAGCCGGTAGAGAGCTAATTGAAAGATAGAAAAGCAAAATAAAATTTCCTAGGAAAAATACAATGAATTAAAAACCCTGAATATCATATTTCATGAAACAATCAAGAAAATGTCCAGAGAGATTGAAAAAATAGGGTAAAGTATAAATCAAAAGAACCCAAAGATCCCTGACCAAACTTGAGATTTAATTACCAAGAAATTTGTTGGTTACTAAAATTTAGAATTTCAAAGTCAAACAGCAAATATGACACATGTAGCACTCCCCTGGAGCCACTATCCCAATTGTGCACTCCAGAAAGCAACTCACTAGTTCTACTCCTTGGGATTTTAATGAGTATGTAATCTGGAAGAGTTGGTGTACTCCCCATTAATCAACAAATTGACTCCATTAACTTTTAGAAAAGAATTTAACTGAGAATATAAAGCAGGAATACACTTTCTCAAACCTGAAGTGCATTTTCCCCTTATACACTTAAGTTCTCTGGAAAGAGTAGAATCACACTTAAGATAAAAAGCAATGAGAGTTACTTGTGGAGAATATGTAGAACAAGGAGTACCACTCAGCTCCTAGCACTAAGATTGCTTTTTTTTTCTTTTTGCCCTTATTGGGCAAATTCCACTAAGGTATGAGGAAGTGACTCAGCTGATCTCTGAAAGTTCAACTCTGCTGAGTCTATAACTGACACCTCTCCAGGTTAATGCTTCCTGAAGTTCTCTACTCAGGTGGCTATTGCTCCCCATCAATTTATCCTCAGTGTCTCTCTTTTCCTCCATACTATACTGCTGACATCTAGTGACACTCCAGTGGAGGCTTCAGATATCATTCATCTCCAGGTGCTATTGCTACCTATAGATCCTCCAAGGTCTGCCTCAAGGTTGCTCCTTGGTCACCTAGTCAGAGAAGGAAATACAAAAGAAAGGCAGTCACATCCCAAGCAGACACTTGACTAGGTAGGCCATATACTTGAGGATTCCACCCTTTTACCTGGTTCATGGGAGGTAACTTAATGCAGTCCTCCTGCTTCCAAGCTAGGACAAGATTGGGAGTGGAAGGGAGCAGAGGGAGAGACAAAGACAGAGGGAGAGACAGAAACAGAGATACAGAGGAGATAGTGGCAAAGAGATAGAGACAGGGACAGAGAGAGACAAAGAGATAATGATGGGCAGGTCACCTTTTTTGTATACCCATTAGAGAGCTCTTCATCATAACATAGAACAACACAAAACAAAAGCACTGAATGATCATGGTCAGAAGTAGGCTCAACCCAAGCTTCCACTTGGGCAATTGGACTGGGCCCAAGTAATATCATCATGAGTTCTAATAACTCCCCTATCCCCCTTGCCCACTGGTCAGCCTCCTCATTTATATAGGAGAAATATATATATATGCAAGGAGAAATATACATATATATATATATACAGGAGAAATATATATATTATACACACACAGGAGAAATACTTTAAATTATCAAGGAAAACTAGTCAGGATCACTCTTCATGTCTGAAAAATCAGAGGGGACAGAAATGTGCTATTTTGAAAAATAAAGAAGATTGGAATACATCTCAAGTAACACATCTTACAAAACTGAGTTCAATTATCAATGAAAAAAGGGATTTCAGCTTTTCAACTAGTGACAAATATTTGAATCATTCCATAGGTGAGTAGGGTATTTGGTAAACAAATTTGTTAAGTAAGAGAAACAGACTCATGAAAAGATAATTAAATATACTTATTAAGAGAATGTTAATAAATGATAGCAATTCTATCACATTTATTGGGTAAAACAAGATATTCTTAAATAAAAACAAAAAATTTCTTACATTAGCCAAAGGTCAAAGAAAAACAAAGAGAGAAATCATAGTAGAAAAATTGTCTAAGGGGTCAAAGATTTAATAGTGTTAAAAACAACAGTAGAAATAAAAGTGGAAAGATTGAATTAATATTCCACTGACTAAGACTCATGTTCTGTAATAAATGAACCAATGTTTTCTTGGCATAAGATATGATAGTTAACACAAAGGCAAGTCAGTAAGGCAGTAAAAATGGGAGGTTAGAAACAAATTGTAACTAGATATTCATATCTACCCAGCCTAAGTTTTAGAACAAAAAACTTTCATCTGGCCTTGCATGTGTGTTTGTGGGGGAGTAGGGTATGAGAACTATGTGTGTGGAGACTTACTAATAGGAGTTAAGTCTTGCCCAAAGAAGGGAACAACTGGAGACATTAAAACTGTTCTTCTATTGAGAGGAGAGACGCAACCTGGCTTGACCTGTCTGCTGAAATGGTTTACTCAGGTGTGGCTACTGTGCATGCTGCAGCTTCTTGGAGCCACAGGTGAGAGTTAGATGGAACAGGTGGACACCAAAGGTGGAAAGAGCCCTGAAAAGTGCTCGGCAGCTATCACACCAAAGGTACTGGTCCTCCCTGAACACACCCGACACCTCATAGACCTAGTAGTGATATTGCGGATCAAAGGGTATGCATAGTTTTATAGCCCTTTGGGAACAGGTCCAAATTGCTCTCCAGAATGGTTGGATCAGTTCACAATTTCACATGTTAATGTCCCAGTCTTCCCACATCCACTACAACTTTTACTATTTTCCTTTTTTCTCACAGTAGCCACTCTGACAAAAGTGAGGTGGTAACTCAGAGTTGTTTTAATTTGCATTTCTCTAATCAATAGTAATTTAGAGCACTTTTTCATATGACTAAAGATGGCTTTGATTCCTTTGTCTGAAAATTGCCTGTTTATATCCTTTGACCATTTCTCTAATGGAGAATAACTTATATTTTTATACATTTGACTCAGTTTTCTAAATATTTAAGAAATATAACACTCCTTGCTAGGATCTTATTTAAAATTTTAACATCAATATTCATTAAGGAAGTTGATCTATAATTTTCTTTCTCTGTTTTGGCACTTCCTGATTTAGGTATCAGCAGAATATTTGTGTTATGAAAGGAATTTCATAGGACTCTTTCTCTGCCTATTTTCCCAAATAGTTTATATAGGATTGGTATTAATTGTTCTTTAAATGTTTGGTAGGATTCATTTGTGAATTCATTTAACCCTGGGGATTGTTTTCTTAGGAAGTTCATTAATGGCTTGTTCAACTTCTTTTTTTAAGATTAAGTTATTTAAGTATTCTATTTCTTCTGTTTATTTGGGTAATTTGTGCTTTTTTTGTAGATATTCATTCATTTCATTTGGAGTGTTAAATTTATTGGCATATAATTGGGCAAAATAACTCCTAATTATTATTTTCATTCATCCCTTTCATTTTTGATACTGGTAATTTGATTTTATTTTTAAAAAACAAATTAACCATTGGTTTATTTTATCATTGTTTCCCCACTCCCTATAAAATCCACTTCTAGTTTTACTTATTAGTTTAATAATTAAATAAATAATAAATAGCAGTTGTTTTTCCAATTAGAAATTTCACATTTTCTTTTATTTTTTTATTTTGTTTTATCATATCTTGATATCCCATGGAGTCATTATCTTTCACTTGTCCAATTCTAAATTTTAAGGAATCATTTTCTTCAGTGAGCTTTTGTACTTCCTTTTCCATTTGTCCAATTCTGTTTTTAAGGAGTTGTTTTGTATATCTTTTCCTGTGCTGTTGACTCTTTTTTTAAATGAGTCTCTTACCCTACTCTCATTTCTTTTCTCAATTTTTCTTCTACTTCTCCAATTTGCTTTTGAAAATCTTTTTTAAGCTGTCCCAGGAGTTCCTTTTTGGACCTGAGACTAAACTACATTTTTCTCTAAGGTTTCACATGTAGCCATTTTGAGAATGTTGTCATCTTCTAAGTTTGTGCCTTGATCTTCCCGTCACCATAACAACTTTCTATATGTAGTCAAGTCCTTTTTGTTGTTTGGTGTTTGCTCATTTTTTTTCTGCCCGTTTAGCAACTTGATATTTTTATGTGAGAGTTGAGCTGTAATCCTGTACTGTCTCACTGCCACTTTCATTGGGCCTCATGATCTAGCTACTGGTCTGCCCCAGGGATTGGGCCATGCTGCTGTGTTGCTATGGAAACAGGACCTCTTTGTTGTCTGACCCCCAGAGGATGGTCTTGCTGCTGGCTGGCCTGAAGGGTAGGATCTCACTACTGGTCAGCAATGGTACTGAGGCTTAGCCAGTTCTGGGGGTGGGATTTTGCTGTACTGCATAAACTGCTGGCTTGCAGGAGGGTAAGGCCTCACTGATGGAATGGCCCAGGCTTGGAGCCTTGCTGCAGGCCCCTACTGTGAGACTAGCTGTTGCTGCTCTCAGACCTCACTCCCCTCTCACTCCAGTGAGACAGACCTTTCTGCCTTTACTTGATGCTTCCCCACTCTTAAATCAGTTCTGAAATTGTTTTCAAATTCTCTGAAGGGTAATTTGAGAGGGCTTCAGTGGGTTCCTTCCTCACTCCAACACATTGCAGTGGAAGTGACTTAAAATTAGAATTTAAATTGGAAAAGAAGGTAGAAAAGTTTCCTAAGTAGTAGAATTGAAAAATGGAGTATTCAAGTCAATGAACTGAAGACAAAATGAGATGGGACAAATTGAAATGATTCAAAAACAGAAGAAAATTATAAAGAGGAGGGAGAGTAGCAAATACTACTATTTTAAAACATCGACCTGGGAAGCAGAATCATTGGACTTCCTGAAACCATAACCAATTAAAAAACCTGGAAGTATTTTTTAAAAAAAGGTTTTTTTTTTTAAGTATTGAGATCTAGCAGAACCAGAGAGCAAAGCAAAGTTAGAAAGAATTCGTTGATTCTCTCTTGAAAGAAAACTCAATTTGGAAACACCTCAGAATATCTAAATCAAAATCCAGAGCTTCAAAATTGAAAAAAAAAGTCACATTCAGAAAGAATTCAAGTATCAAGAAGTCAGTCAAGATCACAGAAGACTAAGCTACAATAACACTGAAGAAGACAAAATCTTGGAATAAGATATTTCCAAAGAGAAATGATAAAGGCTTATTGCCAGAAAAAAAAAAACCTTCTCTGAAAAACTCAGTATAATCCCTACATGGAGAAAAATAGACTTTTGACATAATTGAAGATTTTCATGCATTCGTGATGAAAAGACGAAAATTAGGTAAAAACTTTGCAATGCAAACAAAGGAATAGAAACTGAAATAGAATAAATTTAAGAAGTAGGTTAGCACTGGAGAGGAGGGAAAAGACACAAATTAATTTGAACTTCAGAGCATGTAATATAAAGGAGAAATTAAAAAGTGATTAAAAAACATAAAAGTCAAAGTTTGGTGTCTAGGTTTGATGAAGGAAAGAACAGACTACTTCAAATACAGATTGCTAGTGTTGATTAGACTTCTCTTTCTCCATTAATTTCTTCTTTGTAAAGAGTGGGGTAAAAAGAAGAAGAATGAAATGGCATAATGGAAGGAGAAATAATTGAGGAGACACAATAAATGTGATGGAATGATCTTATCATCAAGTCCATGAAAAGGATTAGGGCAATAGAATGGTTTCAAATGAGAAATCTAGGAAAATTTGTTTATAAGAAATACATATGAAACAGATTTATACAAAGTAAAAATAATGGACTAGAGAACTATTTATTATTCTTCAGGTGACTTGAAAAAGGTAAAGAAAGCAACTATGACAGAAATTCAACAATAAATATGGCCATGATTAACAGAGATAAGTAGGAAAAACAGAGAAACTGCATTATCCTTAAAGAACCACAAATAATAAAATATCAGTATTTCTATATATGCATAAAATGACATAATATCTAAGTGCTGATAAGAAAAGATAATCTAATTACAGGAAGAAATAGAAAGCAAAATTAAAATAGTTAAGGCCTCAATATGCTTCTTTAAACCTAGACAAATTAATAAAAATATAAATGAGAAAGGAGTTAAGGACCTGAACAAAATTTTAGAAAAATTAGATATTGTGTGTCTCTTGTGATTACTGAGTGAGAATAAAAAACAAATATACAATCAAAGCTATCTATAATCCTATAAAAATGTTCTAATTCACTGTTCATTAGAGAAATTAAAATTAAAGCAACTTTGAGGTACCACCACGTATCTATGAGAAAAAATGGAAAATCACAAGTATCATAGGGGATTTGGGAAGACTGGGACACTAATGTACTATTAGTGGAATTGTGAACTGCTCCAGCTATTCTGAAACTATGCCCAAGGAACTATAAAACCGCATACCCATTGGCTCAACAATACCAGTACTATGTCTGTATCCCAAAGAAATTTTTTTTAAAAAAAGGAAATGAACCTATATGTACAAAAGCATTTATAGCAGTTCTTTTTGTGGTGGCAAAGAATTGGAAGCCAAGGGGATACTCATCAATCGGGACATGGCTAAACAAGTTGTGGTATATGATTGTGACGTAATGTTATTATGCTATAAGAAATGATGATCAGGAAGCTTTTAGAAAAACGTGGAAAGACTTACACAAACTGATGCACAGTGAAGTGAGCAGAATCAGGAGAACATTGTGCATAGTAACAGCAATATTGTACAATGGTCAATTGCTAATGTTTAGCTATTTTCTTCAATACAAAGATCCAAGACAATTCTAAAGGGACTATGATGAAAAATGCTATCCATCTCCAGAGAAAGATGAAAACTGAATGCAGACTGAAGCATACTGGGCATTTTGTTTTCTTTATTTTTCTTATTTCTTTTTTTTTGGTATTTTTTTTACAACATGACTAATATAGAAATACATTTTGCATAAGTGTACCCATGTAAACTTTATCCACTTTCTTGCCTTCTCAATGATGGGGGAGAGGATAGAGATTGGGGGAAAATTTGGAACTCAAAGTTATAAAAAAAAATTAAGGTTAGAATTGTTTCTACATATAATTGGAAAAACAAAATTTTTTAAGTTTAAAGAAGAAGATAATTTTTCTAAGTTGTAAAAGGCAGTTTTGTAAAAAAAACAAAACAAACAAAAAAAAAAACCCCAAAAAACAACCAAATTCTAGGGAATAAAAATATCCTGAATAAATGCAGAAGAGCATAAAATACATGCCTTACTGATACGAATTCTATGAAATAACTAATAAAGGTCATGAAAAGAATGACTCAAAGAAAGAAACTGAATTTAAGTGGAAACTAAATTATTTAATCTTAAAGAATACATGGAACAAAGAACAAATCATGAAAATAATAGACCGTTGAATCAAATGAAAGGACAACAAAGAAACAGCATACCAAAACTTTGTGAATGCATCCAGCACAGTCCTTGGGGGCAATTGTATGTCTTTAGTTCATTCATCAACAAAAGAAAAAAAAAGAACAAGTCAGTGGACATACAACTTTAAAAAACTGTATAAATAAAAAACACCAACTAAATAAAAATTCTGAAATATTCACTGATTAAAATTGAAAAGAAAAATAACCTTGAACACTTACAACTAAGAGTCTTTTTCTCCCAAAAAATAAAATATACAAACTAATGCCTGAGTGGTGATGGAATTCTAGTTAAGCCATTTGAAATCCTAAAAGAAGATGCTGTTAAAGTGCTTCACTCAATATACCATCAAATTTGGAAAATTCAACAATGGTCACTAGATTGGAAAAGATCCACTTATGTCCTAAACCTAAAGAAGAATAAGGCCAAGGAATGTTCAGATTACTGAACATTTGTACTCATTTCACAGGCCAGCAAAGTTATGCTTAAGATTCTGCAAGCTGGAATTTGGAACTATGCCCAAAGGGCTATAAAAATGTGCATACCCTTTGATCCAGCAATATCACTTCTAGGACTGTATCCCAAAGAGATCATAAAAATGGGAAAAGGTTTCACATGTACAAAAATATTTATAGCAACTCTTTTTCTGGTGGCCAAGAACTGGAAATCAAGGGAATGCCCATCAATTGGGGAATGGCTGAACAAGCTGTGCTTTATTAATGTAATGAAATACTATTGTGCTATTAAAAAAAAGATGAACAGGTGGACTTCAGAAAAACCTGGAAAGACTAATATGAACCGATGTTGAGTAAAATGAACAGAACCAGGAAAACATTATACACAGTAATAACTACAGTGTTCGAGGACTGTGTCTGATAGACTTAGTCCTTTATGAAACATAAGGACCTAAAACATTTCTTGATGCAAAATGCCACCCACATCCCGACAAAGAACTATAGAATTGGAATGCAGAATGAAGCAGACGATTTTCTCTTTTGCGATGTTTGTTTTGTTTCAGTTTTTCTCATGGTTTCTCTCATTCATTTTAATTCTTCTATGCGATATGACTAATGTGAAAATGTGTTTAATAAGAATACATGGGTAGAACCCATATAAGATTCCATGCCATCTTGGGGAGGGAAAGTAAAGGAGGAGAACAAAAATTTAAAACACATAGAAATGATTGCTGGAAACTGAAAACAAATAAAGTAATAATAATAAAAAGATTTTGCAAGCTATACTTCAGCAAAATGTGAGCAAAGAATTACTAGAAGTGCAGATTGGGTTTTTTGTTTAGTTTAGTTTGTAGCAGGCTGGTTTTTTAACAGATAGAGGAACTAGAGACCAAATTGCCAACACTTGTTGAATTATAGAAAAAGGAAACATGTTCCCAGGGAAAAAAAAAATCTGCTTTCTTGACTACAGTAAAACCTTTGATCATGTGAAGCACAACAAAATGTGCCAAGTCTTCAAAGAAATGGAGGTAAAAGATCATCTTACTTTTCTTTTGAGGAACCTGTATATCTGCCAAGAGGCAACAATTAGAACTGAACATGGAAAAACTGACTGGATTAAGATTGGGAAAGGAGCATGACAAGGTTGTCACCTTATTCAATTTACATGCAGACTATATCATGCAAAATGCCAGGCTGGATGAATCAAAAGCTTGGATTAAGGCTACTGGCAGAAATATCAACAATTTCAGCTATGCAGATGATACCACTATGATGGTAGAAAGTGAAGAGGAATTAAGAATCCTCTTGATGAGGGTGAAAGAAAAGAGTAAAAAAAGTGGCTTAAAACTTAACATAAAAAAAATAACTAAGATCTTGGCAATTGGTCACATCACGTCCTGGCAAATAGAGGGAGAAGAAATGGAAGCAATGTAAGATTTTATATTCTTGGGCTCAAAGATCACTGCAGATGGTGACTGCAGACATGAAAATAAAAGACACTTGCTCCTTGGAAGGAAAACTATGGCAAATCTGGACAGCATACTAAAAAGGAGAGCCATCACCTTGTCAACTAAGGTCTGTATAGTCAAAGCTTTGGTTTTTCTCCAGTAAGAATGTATGGCCATGAGACTTTAACTAAAAGGAAAGCTGAGAGCCACAGAATTGATGCTTTCAAATTGCGTTGCTGGAGAAGACTTTTGAGAGTCCTTTGTACAGCAAGGAGGTCAAATTAGTCAATTCTTTATTTTTTTTTTTTTTTTTTTTTATCGGGAAAAACTTTATTGTAGGTGCAGTGAGACAGCTGGACAGTTTTTAGATGATTCCAATTTTGTTGGCAACATGCAAAGCATCATAGTCTGGAGCAAGACGGACATAAGCTTTCTTCTCTCCATCGGGCCGGATCAGCGTGTTGACCTTGGCCACGTCCATGTCGTACAGCTTCTTTACCGCCTGCTTGATCTGATGCTTGTTGGCCTTGACGTCCACGATGAAAACTAGGGTGTTGTTGTCCTCAATCTTCTTCATAGCAGACTCAGTGGTCAGGGGGAACTTAATGATGGCATAGTGATCAAGCTTGTTTCTCCGAGGGGCACTTTTCTGAGGGTATTTGGGCTGCCTTCTGAGTCTCAGTGTCTTGGGTCGCCGGAAGGTGGGGGATGTTCGGATCTTCTTCTTCTTGTGGCTGTGGACACCCTTCAACACCGCCTTCTTGGCCTTCAAGGCCTTGGATTTGGCTTCTGTCTTGGGGGGGACAACAGCTTCCTTCTTCGCTTTCGGCGCCATCTTGGGGGAAAGGGCCAAATTAGTCAATTCTTAAAGAAAATAATTCAGGCTATTCACTGAAGGGTCAAATATTCAAGTTTCAGCTTAAAAACTTTGACCACATAATGAAAAGATATGACTCAATGGAGAAAACACTGATGTTGGGAAAGATTGAAGGCAAAAGAAAGAAACGCCAACAAAGGATGAGAGGGATAGATGGTGTCATGGAAACAATGAATGCGAACTTGGACAAGCTTTGAGAGAGAGTGGAGGATAGGAGGGACTGACATGTTATGATCCATGCAGTCATAAAGAGTGGGTATGACTGAAGGACTAAACAGAAACAACAAAAAAATCTGATTTCTTAGAAGAGAGAGGAAAACCAAATCACCATTTAAAAAAAATTAGAATGGAGAATTTATATCAAATGAAGAAGAATAAAGGAAACTTTTAGAATCTTTTTTGTCCAATTATGTACCAATAAACTGAAAAATTAAATGAAATAAATGAATATTTACAAAAATATGCAATGCACTGATTAGAAGAAATACAACATCTAAATAGACCAGACATAAAAATAAACCAGGCATAAAGAAATTTAATTAAATAAAATAGAATAACAAAATTGCTAAGAAAGTAAGATGAAAGTAATGAACAAAATGGACTTCGATTCATGTTATGCTAAAAAAAAAACCTCTGAAATATCAATTATGATTTCAGATAAGTCAACAATAAAAATTCAAACTTAAGATAGAGGAACTGCATTACACTTCAAAGAATCATAGTTAATGAGATAATATTATTATTAAATATTGTCAGCATAATAGGGCCATGTCAGTAGAGCTCTGGCTTCAGATTATGCTGTACCTAGTCCCAGGTCATGTTGATGAAGCAGGAGAGCTTACCTCCAGAACAATGTGTTAATATTTAATGGAAGGACCTAACTCACTGACACAGAACAAGTTCAGGCATTCTGTTTCTGTTCCCCTTTCCAAATAAAGAGGATTCTTTCAATTGGTTGCTGACCTAGAACTTAGAATGTATTTAAAAGGTAGTAAATATTCAAACCATTTTCCCTTTTCTGAATGGCTATGTTAGGAGTCTAAGATTGCTATAAGTTTCTGGATGGACCATCAGGTCCTTCCTCACCTTGAGCTAGCTTGAAGCTGAAGCACCTGGCTGTTGATGAAAGATATAGTAGCAATGATGCTCTGACCGCCAATTTTACCCCCTGGACCATGATGCACTATGAATATAGACCTTTTCTTTCCTTTTGGGGGAAATTACAGCCTTGCTCAGAGATTAATTCACCAATTTGAACTGGGACAAGATTATCTGAACTACATGAATATGCCTCAAATAGTACTGCATTACAATTTAAAAATTAAATGTAATTGACTTATAAAAAGGTATGTAGCAAGACAAGTGCTCCTCTTTTTAGAAATGGGTAAATCTAGTAAAAAGATAAAAGAAAACTAGAGATGGATAAACTACTGGAGAGTATTAAAGAATTTATATGTTTCTTAGCATTCCAAGATATCTTTACAAAAACTCATATTCTAGACCACACTGACACCAGAAATAATTGTAAAAGAAAAGATTTGGTAATTGTGTCTTTACACATGAAGGTGCATTAAAATAGTAATGAGTACTGGGAACAAAGGCAAGAGATTCATGCTGAAATGGAAACTATGTAATCGCATGCTAAATAACGAGTGGGCCCAAGAACTTATCATAGAAACCATGAATAACTCTATTTTAGAAACTGACAACAATGAGGAAATATAACAAAGTTTGGGAGATGTAGGTAAAGCAATTCTTGGAGTAAAAAAAAGGAATTGGCCACTGAATAATTTAAGAACATTTCATAAGAAAATAGATAATTGTATTAAAGCTCACATGGAAGATTGAAGACAACTTGCCAAAATTTTGGCAATAGAGCCAAAGTAGTCCTTATGTGAAAATTTCTCTCTTCAAATATTTTAATTGTCAAAAGAGAAAGAATAGATCAACAAATTGGGCGTGCCACTTAAAAAAAAACCTAGGAAACCATTAATTTAAAAAAAAAAACCTAAATAACAAAATTAGAAATCCTGGAAAACAAAGATGAGATTAACAAAATTAAAAGCATAAAAAGTAGTGGATGTAGTAATTATTAAAACTAAGGCTTAGTTCTTAAAATATAGACATATAGATAAAACATTAGCAAATTTGATTTTTTTTAATTGAAATGAAAAGGGTGAAATCACCAAAAATGAGGAAGGAAAAGTGATTTTATTAGAAACCATATTCCTTAACTTTATGCAAATAAAATTGAAAATCTAAATTAAATTGATGAATATTTTACAAAAATAAAATATTCTCAGATTAACAGAAAGATAGAATAGTGTCAAAAAATGAAATTAAATAAGCAATGAATGAGGTCCCAAAGGGAAGAAAAAAAATCCTGGAACAGGGTGGATTTATAAGCAAATTCTATCAAACAACTAAGAAACAATTCATGCAAACTTTATATATATATAGTTTGAAATACAGTTGAAAGTTCTTACTTTTCTTTCTATGTTACAGATACAGTTTTGATATCTAAACTAGGAAGAGTCATATCACAGAAAGAAAACTATAAACCAATATTCCTAATGAGTATTGAGGCATAATTTTTAAATAAAATATTAGCAAGGAGACTACACCAAGATCACAAAGATTATATAATATGATGAGGTTTTAATTGCTCCAGGATGAAATAGATGAATAAATGTTAAGAAAATTATTGGGGAGGAGCCAAGATGGTGGAGTAGAAAGACTCACGTATGCTAGCTCTGAATCCACAGCCCAGAAATTTTCTGTAAAAAGAACTCCCCACAAATTCTGGAGCACTGCAAGCTGCACAGAAACACAGTGGAAGAGATTTCCATTCCAGAGAGCCCTGAAAAGCCATCCCCAGGGGTCCGTTGTGCTCCGGCCATGGAGCCCAGCCCTGCGCTGCCCTGGCCACATGACCCCAGAGGAGCAGATCCGAGCAGGCATCAGGGATGGAACCTCTGGCAGCTGCGAAGGTCCCTCCACCCACAGGCGCTACAGGTCAGTGAGAGAGACTTCTGGGCTGGCTGAGAGGGGAGCAGGGTGTCTCCGTGACTTGGGCCCCATTGGGAGGCAGCGGGGAATGGAGCAGCAGAGGCAATGGCGGCCCGGAACTCCTGGAGAAGCAGTCAGGAGCTCAGGGCCATTACCAAAGATCTCTGCATAAACCCCCTGAGGAAACTGAGCCTGGGAGGCAGCCCTGCCCCCACCTGAGCACCAGAATTTAAGCTCACATTTAATAGCAGTCACGCCCGCCCCTGAAAGCCCTGAGGCTGGGGAGCAGCATTTGAATCTCAGACCCCAAGCACTAGCTGGGCAGATCTAGGCAGGGGTGGACAGGAATCTCAGAAGTCAAGGAACTGGCTGGGAAAATGCCCAGAAAAAGGAAGAAAAATAAGACCATAGAAAGCTACTTTCTGGGGGGACAGATGTTCCCACCTGTCAATTCTGATGACGAGGAACAATTCTTACCATCAGAGAAAGACGGGGAGGTCGGGGCCTCTGTATCCCAGACATCCAAGGTGGATGTCCGGCAGGCTCAGACCATGGAAGAGCTCAAAAAGGATTTTGAAAATCAAGTTAGACAGGTGGAGGAAAAACTGGGAAGAGAAATGAGAGAGATGCAAGAAAAGCATAAAAAACAGGTCAATACCTTGGTAAAGGAGACCCAAAAAAAAATGCTGAAGAAAATAACACTTTGAAAAATAGGCTCACTCAATTGGCAAAAGAGGTTCAAAAAGCCAATGAGGAGAAGAATGCTTTCAAAAGCAGAATTAGCCAAATGGAAAAAGAGGTTCAAAAGCTCACTGAAGAGAATAGTTCTCTCAAAATTAGAATGGAACAGATGGAGTCTAATGACTTTCTGAGAAACCAAGGAATCACAAAACAAAACCAAAAGAATGAAAAAAATGGAAGAGAATGTGAAATATCTCATGGGAAAAACAACTGACCTGGAAAATAGATCCAGGAGAAACAATTTAAAAATTATGGGGACTACTTGAAAGTCATGATGAAAAAAAGAGCCTAGGCATCATCTTCCATGAAATTATCAAGGAAAACTGCCCTGACATTCTAGAACCAGAGGGCAAAATAAGTATTGAAAGAATCCATCAATCAGCACCTGAAAGAGATCCAAAAAGAGAAACTCCTAGGAACATTGTGGCCAAATTCCAGAATTCCCAGGTCAAGGAGAAAATATTGCAAGCAGCTAGAAAGAAATAATTCCAGTATTGTGAAAATACAATCAGGATAACACAAGATCTAGCAGCTTCTACATTAAGGGATCGAAGGGCATGGAATAGGATATTCCAGAAGTCAAAGGAACTAGGACTCAAACCAAGAATCACCTACCCAGCAAAACTGAGTATAATACTTCAGGGGAAAAAATGGTTTTTCAATGAAATAGAGGACTTTCAGGCATTCTTGATGAAAAGACCAGAGCTGAAAAGAAAATGTGACTTTCAAACACAAGAATGAGAAGTAGCATGAAAAAGTAAACAGCAAAGAGAAGTCATAAGGGACTTACCAAAGGTGAACTGTTTACATTCCTACATGGCAAGACAATATTTGTAACTCTTAAAACTTTTCAGTATCTGGGTAGTTGGTGGGACCACACACACACACATACACACACACACGCATGCACACACACACACATGTACATGCATGCATGCGCACACATACATGCATGCATGCACATACAGAGACAGAGAGCACAGAGTGAATTGAATAGGATGGGACCATATCTTAAAAGAAATTAACGTAAATGGTGAGAGAGAAATATAGTGGGAGGAAAGAGGGTGAAATGGAATGGGGTAAATTATATCTCATTCAAGAGGCAAGCAGGAGACTTTTTAGTGGAGGGAAAAAAGAGGAGAGCTGAGAAAAAAGCAAGAAGTTTACCCTCATCACATTCGACTAAAGGAAGGAATAAAATGCACACTCATTTTGGTATGAAAACCTATCTTACAATACAGGAAAGTGGGGGAGAAGGAGATAAGCAGGGTGGGGGGGGATGATGGAAGGGACGGCAATGGGAGGAGGGAGCAATTTGAAGTCAACACTCTTGGGGAGGGACAGGATCAAAAGACAGAATAGAAACAATGGGGGGCAGGATAGGATGGAGGGAAATACAATTAGTCTTACACAACATGACTTCTATCAAAGTCATTTGCAAAACTACACAGATAGGGCCTATATTGAATTGCCTGCCTTCCCAAAGGGGAATGGGTGGGGAGGGAGGGATGGGGAGAATTTGGAACTCAAAGTTTTAGGAACAACTGTCGAGTATTGTTGTTGCTACTAGGAAATAAGAAATACAGTCAATGGGGAATAGAAAGTCATCTGGCCCCTACAGGACAAAAGAGAAGATGGGGATAAGAGAAGGGAGGGATGATAGAAGAGAGGGCAGATTGGTGATAGGGAAAATTAGAATGCTTGGTGTATTGGGGTGGGGGAAAAGGACAAATGGGGAGAAAATTTGGAACCCAAAATTTTGTGAAAATGGATGTAAAAAGTTAAATAAATAAATATAAAAAAGATTAATTTCCATTTACACTGTACATCTCTTATATGTACATGGAGTTGCTTGCATATTATATATTGCATATTATATAATATATAATATATATTACATTACACAAAATGTAAGCCCTTTGAAGGGAGGGATCATTTTTGCCTTTTTTTTGTCTCTAGCACTTAGCACAGTGCCTCACACATCATGAAAATTAATAAACGTTTCTTCTTGATCATAGTGAGTTCTCAAAAGAAGAAAAGCCAGATATCAACAACCTAAAACAATTTCAAATCACTTAATAAAGTCATAGAAAATCACTTAATAGTTAATTAAAATTAGGTTTATATGAGATTATTATATTAAACATCTTCCAACTTGTAACTTATTTCACTAAAATGTTTTTACATTCAATATAATTTCTAACAAATAAATTCAATATGAAACAAAAAAATAGAAAATTATCAACATTTTTTTGTGGTGGTTCAGTCATTTTCAGTTGTATGTCTCTTAGTGACTTCATTTGGGGTTTTCTTGGCAGAAACACTGGAGTGATTTACCATTTCTTTCTCCAATTCATTTTACAGATGAGGAAACTAAGGCAAATAGAATTCAGTGATGTGCCCAGGGTCATACAGCTAGTAAGTGTCTGAAGCCAGATTTGAACTCACAAAGATCAGTCTTTTTTCAGGCCCAACACTTTCTTTATCCACTGTACCACTTACCTTCCCCAGCAATATATCAGAACATATTATTAATGAGAACAAGAAAAATCATATGATTATTTAAGCATTTACAGAGAACCTTTTGATAAGATTCAACATAGTTTCCTGTTGAAAACACTAGAAAACAAAGGAATATATGGATCTTACCTTACTAGGATAAGCAATATCAGCCTAAAACCAAGAGCCAGCATTATTTGTTATGGGTATAAACTAGAGGCCTTCACAATAAGACCAGGGGTAAAGCAAAGATATCTATTATCACCATTACTATTTGATTAGAGGCAAGTAGCTATTATTGTTCGTAGCCAGAACGGCTAGCTAGAGCAATGACAAGAAAAGAAATTTGAGGGAATAAACATGGAAAAAAGGAAATGAAAGTATTGCTGTTTGTAGACAATATGGTGGTTTACTTACAGGACCCTGGAGAGAAAACTAAAAAAAAAAAAATTATTGAAACAATTCTAATTCTTCAGCAAAGTTGCTAGATATAAAAGAAACACCAGCATTTATGTATATTACCTGCCCCCCCCAAAAAAAGCAGGAAGAAATAGAGAAATTTCATTTAAAATCACTATAAAATATATAAAATATGTAGGAGTCTATCTGCTAAGGCACATATAGGAACTACATGGATGCAAATACAAAACATTCTTTACACAAATAAAGGCAGATATAAATATTTTGGAACATGTTAATTGCTCATGGGTAATTCAAACCAATATAATAAAAATTATACTGCTACTCAAATTAATTTACTTATTTTGCACCATATCTCCATACAAAAGATTACTTTATAGAGCTAGAATATATAACAGCTTTCATCTGGAGAGACAAAAAGCCAAGACCTTCAATGGAAATAACAATAAAAAGTGGGAAATAAGGGGACCAAGCAGTACCAGATCTTAAAATGTGCTACAAACCAGTAATGATCAAAACTGGACAGATTAGATATAGAGAGGTCATGAAGTGGAAAAGATAAGGTATATAGACCTATATAGAAACCAACAAGCATAGTAACCTACTGTTAGATAAACTCAAAGATCCCTGCTACAAGGATCATCATTCAACAATGAAAACAACAAATGCTGAGAAAATTGAGTAAGCATAATGTCAGTATCTAGACCAAGACTTCATACTGCTCACCAAAGCAAGCTCAAAATGGGTTGATGATTCTTAGACTGCAGTCTTAATGCAAGGTTAATGGTGGGTGGGGGAATAGTTAAAGATCTTCTCCTCCCATTAATAGGCTTCAGTATCTTTTGTTAATTTCTATTGAGGCACTGGGTCAGAGGGTTGGGTGTATAAGTAATCTGAGGTGAGGTTTTACTTTGGGGCTTACTCATTGGAAGTGTTCCTTTGGCCAGATGAGACTCTGGGTAGCCACTAAGGAGTCTCCTGGCTTTGAAAACCCAGATGTTAGTGCTTCCCTCTCTGGTAACTATGTGTGTATATATAATGGTAAGACAGCTGCATCTATTGATCTGCAATGTATGTATTGCTTATGGTCAGTTAGAAACCCTGTCTGTTGGTCTTTATTTCTCTGTTTGTATTTTCTCTGAAGTTCAAGGTGCTGACTTTTTCCCCTGACCTAAGTGAATGATATATGTGCTTGATTAAAGTAGATAGTTGAACCCCAAAAATTACTTTCCTTTTATAAAAGCAGATCTAAGAACCTGTACAGCAGGCCTGTCTGTGTATGCCAGGGTCTTTGCTGTTACATAGACCTAAAAGAAGACACCATGGAGGAGTAAGGAAAAAAGTCACCTGTCAGATCTGTGAATAAGGTGAGACTTTTTTGACCCAACAAAGGGATGGTAGAAGATAAAAAAGATAATTCTGATTATGTAAAATTATAATTTTTTAATGAATGAATGCAGCTAAGCTTAGAATGGAAGTGGAAAAAATTGTAGTAGGTTTCTCTGATAAAGATCTAATTTTTGAGATATATAGGGAACTGATTCAGATTGATTAAACTAGGTAGAAGATAGTAGATAGAGATAGTAGATAGAGCACCAGACAGAGAGATAGAGTAGATAGAGAAGTAGATAGAGCACCAGACCTGGAGTCAGAGAGACTTCAAATTCATCTTCAGATATTTGCTAGCAGTTTGATCCTGGCCAAGTCATTTAAATTTCCCTTGCCTCAGTTTCCTTATCTGTTAAATGGAGATAATACTACCTAACTCCTAGGGTTGTTGTGAGGCTCAGATGAGACCATAATTACAAAGCACTTAGTACAATGCCTAGCATATGGCAAGTGCTACAGAAACAGCTATACCTGTTGTTAAATTTATAAATATAAAAGGTATTCCCACAATTATTAAATGACCAAAGGGTGTCAATAGGTAGTTTTCAGAAGAATACATCCAAGGTATCAATATCCAAGTAGAAAAAAATGTTCAAAATCAGTTATAATTGGAAAAATGCAAATTCAAGCAACTGAGGTTCGACTTCACACTCATCATACCAGCAGAGTTGACAAAAAAAGAAAATGACAAATGTTGGAGGGGCAATGGAAAAAACAGGTACCTTAATTCACTACTGGTAGAATTTTGAACTGATCCAATCATTCTGGAAAGCAAGGGAAAGGGAAGGGAATAAGTGTTTTATATAGTGTCTATTAAGTGCCAAGCATTGTACAAAGCATTTTACAATTATCTCATTTGGTCCTCATGACTACGCTGCAAGGTAGGTACTGCTATATTCCCCATGTTACAGTTGAGAAAACTGAGGCATACAGAGATGAAGTGATTTGCAGAGGATCACACAGTAAGTTGTCTGACACTAGATTTGAGCTCATCTTCCTGATTCCAGGTGCAGTGCTCTATCCATTGCACCACCTAGCTACCTTTGCCCCAAATGTTATCAGATTATGCATACTTTGGAACTAGCAAAACCGAAAAAATCAAAGAAGGAGGAAAAGAACCCATATATACAAAAATATTTATAGTAGTTCTTTCTATGGTAGCAAAGAGCTGAAAAGTTAAGAGAGTGCCCATAGATTGCAGAATGGTTGAGTGAATTATTGCACATGAATGTAATGGAATACTGTCATCCTGTAAGAAACAATGAAGGGGGATGGATAGCTTTAGAGAAACATGTGAAGACTTGTATGAACTGATGCAGAATGAAATGAGAATACAGTGGAAAACCATTTCTACAATCACAATAACATTGTAAAAACAAGCAACTTGAAAGATTGGATTCAATGACCACCCACAACTCCCAGAGACCTAGAATAAAACTCACTTACTGACAAAGATGTGATGGACTCGGTATGGATTGAAACAATTTTGGATATGGCTAATTTTTGCTTGACTATACATATTTGTTGCAAGTATTTTGTTTTTCTGGGTTTTTTCCCCCTGTGAGATAGGAGAGGTGGGTGAAAGAAAAGATAATTTTCGTCAGCTGAAAAAAAAAAAGACAGTCCAAGCAGGCTAATCCAACAGCTGCCAATGCCTTCCTCTCTAAGGTTAACATATACCTACTTTGTATAGATATTTATAAACATGCCTGTCTTCCCTCCATCATTACTTTGCATCGGTTTTCCATGAGCCTATATAAGTATGCATGTTGTCTCCCATGTTAAAATGTAAGCTCTTGAAAAGGAGGGACTATTTGGCTTTTTATTTGCATTTTCCCAGTATGTAGCATGGTATCTGACACATAGGAAATGCTTAAAAATGTTAATAGATCAATTAAAGAATATATTTTAATTAATAAAATGCAGGGGACTAAGAAATAAGGAATATGAAGAATTGACAGGAAACATAGGAAGAACTGTATGCACTGAGGCATAGTAAAGTAACTGGAATGCGGGAAACAATATATACATGAAAATACTAAAAGGAAGATGAAATCTGCATAGTTGTTCCTAGAAAAGAGAATTAAACATATTTCCCACTTTAGGTGGAAAGGTGGGAGATTCTAGATGTAGAATGTTACATAATCTTTTAGATACTGTCACTATGTCACTTTTGTTACAAATGAGTGTTCAAACAGTTAGATGGAGTAAGAAATGGTTTATTTGAAAATGTTATCATATACAATTTAAAAATATCAATATAACTCCTTTAAAAAAGAAATTCTATTGAAAGCAACTTAAGTTCTGAGTGAGTGCTGGTAGTTTAACTTCCAAATGTTTCACACATGTTGATTTAAATATAACTTTAATTTATTCTTCATAGAAATCAAGAGAGGCAAAAAACAGGCAAAATGTTCATTGTTAACGATTTCACTGTGCCAGCGTGATAACAATGTTCATAGGATCAAAGATCTAAAACTGGAAAGGACCTTATTCTGAAGAAGATGAAACTGAAACCAGGGGAGGTTTCATCACTTGTCTGAGTTGACACAGATAGAAAACATCAGAGGCAGAATTCTTAGCCAGGTCCTTTAATCCCAGGGCCAATGTCATTTCCACTGTACCACATGACCTCATTACAGTATAAATTAATTTGTAAATTTAATGCTACTAGATGAAACAATAACAAAATTCACTTAGAGGGACAAAATGTCTAGCATCTCAAGAGTAATGATGAAAAAGTAGTTATGAAGAACGTAACATCATTAGACCACAACCTCTATGACAAAGTAATAATTATCAAAACCATTTGGTACTGGTTAGAATATTTTTTTAAAAAATAGATCAGTAAAATAGACTACACGACTATGATCAAGAAACACTAGAGAACAATAATCTAATATTTGAAAAATATAAGGTCACAAACTGGGAGAGTGCTTAAGAAAACCTTCCTGTTTCCTACTGGTATCCCCCATCAAGGATGCCCATGATTATTATGCAGATTATTTTCATTAAAATTTTATGTTGATGAGAAATTAAACATACATTTTAGGCCTGTTGTTGCTGAATGTTCTCCCTGTCACTTTTTCAGTTAAATATCTAGACTTTTCCCACACTTTTGGTTTTTTTTCCTACTTCATATACATTATGAATATATCCAGGGGAATGCTATTTATAAATGTTTGCCAATCAGTTCTCTGAAAATAATGTACATATGACACACATCTAAATTTAGTTGGCACTATTAACAACTTTATCACTTCCTCAAATTTATGCAATCAATAAAGCAATAAATTTTATAGTCTTGATTTTCAGCATTTGTCAATTTCAGAGACATAACTGATCACATTGAAAATAACAATCACTCTCTTCTCTCTCTCTCTCTCTCTCTCTCTCTCTCTCTCTCTCTCTCTCTCTCTCTCTCCCTCCATCCCTCTCTACACACACATCAGATCTATATGAACAATATAGAGTGAAGTGGAGTGAAGGAAACAATATACGCAACAATTAAACAATGTAAATTATAATAATGACATACCAAAATAACAAAAGCAAATGTAACAAAAGTATAAAGAATTTGTGGAATTTGAATGGAAAGATAGCAAAAGACATCCCCAAACTACCCCTTCCTGCAATTGGGAGATCAACAGGTTTTACACACTGAAAATGTTTTCAGAATTTTTCAATGTGTCAATCAGTTGGGCTGACTTTTTTTCCCCTCTCAAAAAAAATACTTCGTCATATGGGATGACCATTGGAGAAGCACAAAGGGAGAGGGAGGGATACATTGGATATTATAGTGATATAAAAACAGATGTCTGCAAGAATTTTTTTTTTCAAAGTAAGATTGAAGGGAAGCTCACTCCTCATCCCACCTCCATTCCTTCATTTTTTCTTTAGATTTTATTTGTGAACTGATTACATAAGATGTGTCTCTATCATTACTCTCCTTATCATATTTCTTTTTTCCATTCATTGTCTTTATTGCCTTACAAATAGAAAAATACATAACAAAGTCATTCTTTGACTTTCTGTCTTTTTTTACTTCTTCTATGAATGTTAATATTAAGGTTCTTAGCAGAGACTCTTTTTTTCTACCTCTATTTGAATATATACACTTAACTCTTGTATTTCCTTTCCAATTGGTTAATTGTACTTACCTTTTTATGTTTCCATTGAATCTCACGTTTATGTTCCAAAGTTTCTATTCAAAGTTTCTAAGATTTTCAACAAAAAAGTCTTGAAAGTCTTCTACTTCATTGAAGATCCATGTTTTCTTCTATAGAATTTTATTCAGTTTTTTGGGATTTTGGAATTTTGTTTTCCAAGCTCTCCTCTTCTACATAGGAGTGACTGTCTGGTCTTGCGTGATTCTGACTGTGACTACTTGGTAGAGTAGTTTTCTGGTTGATTTCAGTATTTTTTTTCTTTGACTTTGGCTTTTGGCTATTATAATCATAGGAGTTTTTATCTGGGTAGATTCTTTCTGATTCACTTTTCCCTCTGATTTGGGAGGGTGCACTTTTTATTTATGATTTCTGGAAATGTAGGATCCTTTTTTGAACATGGCTTTCAAGTAGCCCTACAATTCAAATGAAGTCAATAAACATCTATTAAGTACTTTCTATGTGCTATGCAACATGCTAAGTGCTGGGAATATAAATATAAGGTAAAAGATAAAGTTTCTGCCAATTACCCTGTTGTCCTCACTGTTCCTCATGTGTAACTCTCCATTTCTCAATTCAGAGGATTGTATTTCCTCTCCCCCTAGCCTAGAACTCTTCTCATCTCTGTATGACTTCTTTCAACTAAAGTCCCACCTTCCACAAGAACACTTTCCTAGTCCTTAATTTTAGTGACTTCCCTCTGAGATTACTCCAATTTTATTCTATATATATCTTGCTTATACATAGTTGTTTGCACTGTCTTTTACCTTTCCTTGTGTCCCCAGTGTTTAACACAGTGCCTGGCACACAGTGGGTGCTTAATAAATGCTTGTTGGCTGATTTCCCTCAAGGAATTGTAATGTTAATTATGTCTATGAGAGTTAAAGATCTTCCCCATTCATTAATGGGCCTGTCCATTAAGAGAAGTTGATTAGGGGAGATTTATTTTATAGAAAGGTCCACACCTTTAGTTAATTTCTATTGAGGCCCTTGTTCTCAAAGGTTGTGATGCACTCTGGCTCCAAAAAGTGTGTGTGTGTGTGTGTGTGTGTGTGTGTGTGTGTGTGTGTGTGTGTGTGTGTGTAAACTCTGAGGTGAGGTTTTGTTTTGGGGCTTACTCGTTGAAAGTGTTTGTTTGACCAGATGAGACTCTGGGTAGGCACTAAAGAGCCCCCTGGATTTGAAAACCCAGATGTTGGTGCTTCTTTTTCTGGTAACTGTGTATTGCTTATGGTCAGACAGTTGAAAGCCCTTTCTGTTGGTCTTTTTTTCTCTGTTTGTATTTTCTTTCAAGTTCAGGGTGCCAACTTGTCCTCTTGAACTGAGTGAATGATATATTTGCTTGTTTAAAGTAGATTGTTGATCCCTCAAAAGTTGCTTTCCTTTTAGAAAAGCAGATCTAAGAACATGTATGGCAGGTCCTCCTGTGTACATTGGGGTCCTTGCTGTTATAGGAACTTACATTGAAGATAGCACATAGATGGAAAACAGGGTGTTGGGGGGAAAGTACCTGCATGAGATCATGATGGAGACAGGAGTCTGGAGAGTTGAGAAGTGACCAAAAAGGGATGAAAGAGTAAATATGACTAGCTTTGGCACTTTCCTTAAAATGGAGTTTCCAGAAAGAACTGACCAATCTGATGACCGGGCTACAGGGCTGAATTAATCACCCAAGATGAGAATTCTGCTGGATTTTAGTGGAGAAAGAATTCCAGATAGTCAAGAATGGAGTTCAGAGCAATTAAGGATTAGCTTCTTAGATTTTTCTCTCTTTAACCTGTTTTCTAGGACAATTGTTTTTCTATTATTCTTAGTCTTGATTCTGTTTTCATATTCTTTCTTGTCTCATGGAATCATTAATTTCTATAATAGTTAATAAGAAGCTTACTTGACTTGGGCATAAACAAGGGAGTAAGACAGCTAATATAGAGATGTTTTCTGCCTTAGCCCCTCGATCCGCAAGGAAGGATGTGAAGACTTTCTTTTTTAAAAATTAACATTTTTATTTAAAGTTTTGAATTCCAAATTCTATCCCTCCTTCTCCTCTCACCTCACTGAGATGGTAAACAATCAGGTATAGTTTATACATGGGCACTTAAGTAAAACATTTTCATATTAGTCATTTTGTGCAAGAAGACTCAAATAAAGGGAAAAAATGAGAGACAGAATGGGAAAAAGAGTGTGCTTCATCTGCATTCAATCAATATCAGTTCTTTCTCTGGAGGAGGATATCACACTTCATCATTAGTCCTTTAGGATTATCTTGGATCATTGCATTGCAGAGAAGAGCTAAGTCATTCACAGTTATTCATCGAACTTATTGTTCTTACTGTACAATATTCTCCTGATTCTGTTTACTTCACTATGCATCACTTCATGTAAGTCTAGGTTTTTATGAAATAATTCTCCTTTTTGTTCTTTACAGCACAATAATATTCCATTGTAATCATATACCATAGCTTGTTTAGCCATTCACCAATTGATGGGCTTCCCTTTGATTTCCAGTTTTTAAAACAACACAAAAGAGTTGCTATAAATATATCTTTATAAACAGGTATTTTTCCATTTTTTTTTTGAGTGTCTTTGACATATAGACCTAGCAGTGGTATTTCTGGGTCAAAGGGTATGTACAGTTTTATAGCCCTTTGGGTATAGTTCCATAGTAATCTGTAGAATGGCTGGATCAGTTCACAACTCAAGGGACAGTTACCTCATTTAAAAGTCTTTGAAGCTATATAGATGGGCCTTTTTATACTCTTAAAGGAATAAGAAACTAAGTGAATCTGACCTTAGGCCCAAGGAAGTTATGTCAACAGTTAGGTTGCTTGAGGCTTAGTTCCTGACGCTGACCAATGCTTGGGGATAGATTCTTTGACTTTTAGGAGAAGATCTAACCTAATCTACCTAATTTACTTGGTTTGTGTGGAGGCGGGGGAAGGTAGGTGGGGTGGTATTTGTATGTGTGAGAAAGAGAGATGTAGAAACATAAAAAGAAAGGGAGAGACAAAGACAGAGTGAGACAGAAAGATAGAAAAAGACACAGCTTGTGGTCTAGTACACTGTGACTTCCTGGCCAGATCTCCCCATAGCCTATAGGCTATGTTGTTATTGGATAGGGAAAGGACCAACTGTAGTTTCATTTTGGATTTCCTGATCACATTCTCTTCCTTAATTTTTAGGAACATGAATATAGCATCCAACCTTCTTTAGCCCTAATTTCTTATTTTCTAAAGTGAGTGGATGGGAATACATGACCTCTGAGGCCTCTTCCAAGTATAGTTCTCTGATGCAGGATCTATGAGAAAGCAGATGTTTAAAGCAAAGAAAAGTAGACCAACTTGTCCCGTGTCCAGAAGGAAAGGCTTTAGATTTTCCCAATGGAGTCCAAAGAAAGAAAGTATATATGCATGATTACTAACACTTTGGGGCCTCAAGTCAGGTAGGGATGGATTTCACAAACATAGCATCTATCCCAACATTCCTTGGGCCTAATTGTCTCAAGAAATCTTGTTTTCAGGATCCAAGTTCTATTCTCTGTAGTGACTTTCTCTGCTTGAATTTCCGTACTCTTGAATCCATTCAGTTCCTCATGATCTTCCCTTTTCCAGATGTATTTGCCTTTTACACATCTTGTCAGAACCTGGGTCTCTCTTCAAGTCTAACTTCTAAGGGTACTCCTTTGAAGGTTACCTGTGGCCAAGGCCTATTATTGTTCAATGAAAAGACTTGTTCTCACCTCATAAAAGGACAACCTCAGGTGGCACTCTTACAGTTATTTTCATATTGCATTATTACTCTCCTTTCTGGAATTAGATTGAGTTGTCAAGGACCAATTCACATATACTCTCCCTGCAATTAAATGTTTGACATCCCTGGAAAATCAGTAATCATGTGATTGGGTAAATTTGTCAACAGTTTTCAATTTTGGATAGCTCTTTAAGTAACTACAAGTCAAAATTATTTGTAGGACATGTTATCTGCATATGTCACAAAAATGCCTGTAAAACCATAAAAGTGATATGCATAATCAGGAAAACAATCAATTAATCAACTATTTATTAAGCATTTCCAGTGTGCTATGTCCTACACTATGTGTTGGAGATAAAAGTAAAAAGAGTGAAAAAATCCCTACTCACATGGAGCTTATGTGCTATTGGGGGATACAACAGATACATATAACATGTTTTCATATCAAATATAGTTATTAAATTTAAATATTGGCAAAGTAATTAAACAAAAGGTAATTTGGAAGAGATGATTCTAGAAGTTGAGATATTAAAAAGAGAGTTCTTGAGCTGTGGACTCCAAGGCAGAGGTAAAGAAGAATTGCATTCCAGGTATGCAGGATGGCCAGTGCCAAGGCACAGGTAAGTATTATGTGAGAGGAACAGAGAAAAAGTGAGTTTGGCTGGATCATAGAGGGCAATGTGATAATGATATCAATAGATTGGCAGTAGATTGGCACATCACATAATATGGCTTCCAGTCTCATCATTGCATCAAAACTGTTCTCTCCAGAATTGCAAATGATGTCTTTATTGCCAAGTCCAATGGTATTTTCTCAGTCCTCATTCTCCTTGACCACTCTGGAGCCTTTGACATTCCTGATCACTCTCACCTCCTTTATCCTCTCTTCTTTCTGTGTTTTCAGGACACTACTTTCTTCTGGTCCTTCTTCTAACTATCTGACCTCTCCTTTTCTGTCTCCTTTTCTAGACCCTCCTCCAGATCATACGCTCCAAACATAGGTGTCCTTCAGAGGTCTATCATGGGCCTTCTTTTCTCCTTCTATGCTACTTCCCTTAGTGATTTTATCAGCCCCCATTAAGTTAGTTTCCATCTACCTCTATGCTGATGATCAAATTTACCTCTCCTTTTCCAGCTCTCGGCTGATTTTCATAGGGGGGAAGGGGAAGGAGTTTTTTTTTTTAATCAACTCTCTTTCCCCTCCCCACTTGACCATAGTACCTACCAGGAGAGCTACTCACCCCAGAGGAGAAACCTCACCCATCAGATGGAGAGTCAGTTTTGGACTTAGACAAAAAAATTGAGAAAAAATGAAGATTGCTAGAAATTATTTTATACATCTATATGACAATAAAATTGACAATTTAAAATAAGTTGATAAATAAATAAAAATGTCAAATACACAGATTAACAGAATAAGAAATAGAGAATTAAATATCCTAATCACAGAAAAAGAAATTAAATAAGCCACCAGATGGGTATATTAAATTTAAAAAGACAGCAGCAAAAATAAACTCAATCAGAAAAGATAAACACAGAAACTGAATTACACTTAAAGATATTATAGATAATAAATTAAAATGAATACTTAATAAGTGCATTAAATGGCATAGTATCTAAATACTTAAAGGAAAAGAAATTATTTTTTTAATTAATTAATTTCTTTACAATTTTCTAGAATCACTTTTATATATCTTAGACTTTTCACCCTCCATCTCCCACCTTCTCCCTTCGTATCCCCCTTCCTACCCAAGACAATGTGAAATTTTATATAGGTTCTACAATACATTCTTATTAAGTACATTTTCACCTTAGTCATATTGCATAAAAGAATTAAAATGAAAGGAAGAAACCATAAAAAACAAAACAAAATATAACACAAGAGAAAATGATCTGCTTCATTCTGTGATCCAATTCAATAGCTCTTTCTCTGGATGTGGAAGGCATTTTGCCTCAGGAGCTGAAAATGAATTATAAAAAGAAATAGTAAGTCTTAATAGGTTGCAAACTTTGATGTAGCCTCTGTCGATTCTTTTTTTTTTCTGGTTTTTTTGAAATTTGATTTATTTGATTTGAAATTTTTTACATTCATTTTCACAAATTTTTTGGGGTTCCAAATTTTCTCCCCTTTTATCCCCTCCCCCCACCCCAATACCCCAAGCAGATCTAATTTTCCCTATCTCCAATCTGCCCTCTCTTCTGTCATCCCTCCCTTCTCTTGTCTCCATCTTCTCTTTTCTCCTGTAGTGCTAGATGACTTTCTATTCCTCCTTAACTGTATGTCTTCTTTCCTAGTTGCAACAACAATACTAAACAGTTGTTCCTAAAACTTTGAGTTCCAAATTCTCCTCATCCCTCCCTCCCCACCCATTCCCTTTGGGACAGCAGGCAATTCAATATAGGCCATATCTGTGTAGTTTTGCCAATGACCTCCCTGATAGTCGTGTTGTGTAAGACTAACTGGATTACCATCCCTCCTAACCTGCCCCTCATTGTTTCTCTTCTGTCTTTTGATCCTGTCCCTCCCCAAGTGTTGACTTCAAATTGCTCCCTCCTCCCTTTGCCCTCCCTTCCATCATCCCCCCCCTTGCAATATCTCTTTCTCCCCCACTTTCTTATACTGTAAGATAGGTTTTCATACCAAAATGAGTGTGCATTTCACTCCTTCGTTTAGTCAAATGTGATGAGGGTAAGCTTCTTGTTTTTTTTTTTTCTCAGCTCTCCTCTTTTTCCCTCCACTAAGAAAAACTCCTACCTGCCTCTTAAATGACATATAGTTACCCCCTTCTCTTTCCCTCCCCCTACATTTCTCTCTCACCATTTACCCTAGTTTCTTTTAAGGTATGGTCCCATCCTATTCAGTTCAACCTGTGCTCTCTATCTCTGTATGTGTGTGCATGTGTGTATGTGTATGCATGCGTGTACATGTGTATGTGTAGTCCCACCAACTACCCAGATACTGAAAAGTTTTAAGAGTTACAAATATTGTCTTTCCATGTAGGAATGTAAACAGTTCACTCATGGTAAGTCCCTTAAGACGTCTCTTTGCTGTTTACTTTTTCATGCTTCTTCTCATTCTTGTGTTTGAAAGTCAAATTTTCTTTTCAGCTCTGGTTTTTTCATCAAGAATGCTTGAAAGTCCTCTGTTTCATTGAAAGACCAAATTTTCCCTTGAAGTATTATACTCAGTTTAGCTGGGTAGGTGATTCTTGGTTTGAGTCCTAGTTCTTTTGCCTTCTGGAATATCCTATTCCATGCCCTTCGATCCCTTAATGTAGAAGCTGCTAGATCTTGGGTTATCCTGATTGTATTTCCACAGTACTGGAATTGTTTCTTTCTAGCTGCTTGTAAGATTTTTCCCTTGAGCTGGGAGTTCTGGAATTTGGCCACAATGTTCCTAGGAGTTTCTCTTTTTGGATCTCTTTCAGGTGGTGATCGATGGATTCTTTCAATACTTATTTTGCCCTCTGGTTCTAGAATGTCAGGGCAGTTTTCCTTGATAATTTCATGGAAGATGATGTCTAGGCTCTTTTTTTGATCATGGCTTTCAGGTAGTCCCATAATTTTTAAATTGTCTCTCCTGGATCTATTTTCCAGGTCAGTTGTTTTTCCCATGAGATATTTCACATTCTCTTCCATTTTTTCGTTCTTTTGGTTTTGTTTGGTGATTTCTTGGTTTCTCATAAAGTCATTAGACTCCATCTGTTCCATTCTAATTTTGAGAGAACTATTAAATTCAGTGAGCTTTTGAGCCTCTTTTTCCATTTGGCTGATTCTGCTTTTGAAAGCATTCTTCTCCTCATTGGCTTTTTGAACCTCCTTTGCCAATTGGGTGAGCCTATTTTTCAAGGTGTTAATTTCCTCAGCATTTTTTTGGGTCTCCTTTACCAAGGTATTGACCTGTTTTTCATACTTTTGTTGCATCTCTGACATTTCTCTTCCCAGTTTTTCCTCTACCTGTCTAACTTGCTTTTCAAAATCCTTTTTGAGCTCTTCCAGGGCCTGAGCCCACCCACCAACCCCCTGGGGTGTCTGGGGGTACTGAGGCCCCGCCCTCCACGTCTTTCCCTGATGGCAAGAATACGTCCTCATCTTCGTCAGATCCGAAGGTCGGGATCATTTGCATTTGTTGGAAAAAACTCTCTAAAGTCTTATTTTTCTTCCCTTTTCTAGGCATTTTCCCAGCCAGTTACTTGACTTCTGAGATTCCTTTCCACCCCCGCCTGGATCCGCCCAGCTAGTGCTTGGCCTCTGAGATTTAAATGGGCTTTCCTCCTGCTGGCTTTCAATCAGTGAGCTTTAGTTCAGGTGCTGGGGTGGGGCCAGGGCTGCCTCCGAGACTGATCCCTCGGGGCTTTATGCAGAGACTTTCAGGAATGGAGCGGGTGGGGGCGGGGTGGGGGGCCGCCTCCCAATCTCAGCTCCCCTGGGGGTCCCGAGCAGAAGCCTTCAGCAACAGAGGGGGTGGGGGCAGGGCCGTCTCCCAGGCTCAGCTCCGTCAGGTTTTATGTGGGAATCTTCCGTAATGAAGATCCTGCCTGCTGCTAGGGGATTCCTGAGTCCCGGGCCGCTGCAGCCCCAGCCTCCGCCCACACCTCTGCCTCCACCGCTTCCTGCCCCCGTCCCTGCTGCCGCCGCTTCCTCCCGAGGGGACCCAAGTCACGGAGACGCCCCGCTTCCCCTCTCCTTCAGCCCGGCTTTCTTTCTCACTGACCTGTAGCTTCTGTGGGCGGAGGGACCCTCCCGGCCGCCGGAGCTTCCGTCCCCGAAGCCCGCTCGGATCAGCTCCTCCGGGGCCTCGGCCAGGGCAGCGCGGGGGGTCGGGTTTACTTTCCAGGGCGCGCCGGACCCTGGGGACGGGTCTTCAGGGCTCCCTGGAACGGAAATCTCCTCCACTCTGCCTCTGCACACCTTGTATTCACCCAGAAGGACTCTTTTTACATTAATTCCATGGGCTTTGGTTTCGGAGCTCGTAAACGTGCGTCCCTCTACTCCGCCATCTTGGCTCCGCCATCCTCTGTCATTCTTAGACAAATTTAACCAAAAATTGTTTTTAAAGAAGATAAGCTCTTGAATAGAATTTTAGAAATTTTAGAAAGGTAGGTTCCGGGCAATTACTGAATAGGAATAGGAAAAAAATACACATATTTCTTAGTAGTCTATGGTATACACAAAAACTGACCATATATCAGGGCCTAACACAACCTCATAAACAAATTCAGAAGAACAGAAATATTGAAGGTATTATTTATAGATCATTATACAATAAAAAATATGTTCAATAAAAGTTTCTTGAATAAAGGATTAAAATTAACAGCTATACAACTTAGTCCTAAAGAATTGTTGGGTTAAAAATAAACCATAGAAACAATAAATAATTTCATCAAAGTATAATAAAATATGCCAAAATACATATTTTGCAATGAGAAAATATGCCAAAAATTTTGAGATGCAGCTAAAGCATTATCAGGAATAAATTGTGTCCCTAAACACTTTCATCAACAAAAGAAAAAAAAAGAAGTGAATGTGTAATTGAAAACCTAGAGAAGTAGAAAAAAAAGAAATAAACATCAAAATGGAAATTCTGAAAATTTTTAAAAAAAAGAAGCTAAAGTTGAAGAGCAAAAAAAAAAAAATAGAATTATAAAGTTAAGCCAAGAGCTTGTATTGGTAAGCACTCTGATATACACAGGGGGCCTGCTATCACAGGTTCTTAGATCTACATTCATTAAAAGAAAGCAATTTTCAAGGGGTTAACAATCACTTTAATCAAATGCATGTACCATTCCTTTAACCAAACACATATATCATTAACCTAGTTCAGGGGAGTCAGCACCCTGAACTTCAAAGAAAATACAGAGAAATCAAAGCTCAACAGACATGGCTTCCTCTGCCTGAATTCAACAGACAGGTCCAACTGTCTGACCATAGTTACCAGAGAGGGAAGCACTAACATCCGGGTTTTCAAAGCCAGGCCTCCTTTAGTGGTTTCCCAGGGTCCTCATCTGGCCAAACAAATACTTCCAATCAGGAAGCATCAAAGTAAAACTTCAACTCAGAGTATTTATACCTTCTCTTAGAGCCAGAGGGCATCACAACCCTTGAGAACCCATGCCTCATTAACAAAAGACTTAGGCCTTCCCACATCTATAATACATAGATATGTACATAATGGTTTTCATATTCATTAATAAAATTCCCCTTAATGGGCAGGCCCATTAATGGGTGGGGAAGATCTTTAATCACATTAAAATAATTAACAATACAAATACTCATACTGTTTCCAGTTAAAGAAATGCTTGTTTCTATACTTTACTCCTAGTAAAGACTTTCGATTGATAAAGACAAGATTCAATCAGAGGCACTTGATTATACTAAAATAAAAACAGCAAAAGAGCCTACTTTGCTTGCCTTTACAGAGATTGGCATAATGAAGAAAAAGTAAAACAGATAAATCATTAGTTAATAAGCTTTGAAAAAATTAAAAGGAAATAAAATTGCTAATATCAAAAATACAAAGGAGAAATCACAACAAATTACAAAACTAGGGAAATTACTAGAAACTATTTTGTCCAATTTTATAACAAAATTGACAATTTTTTAAAAATGGATGAAAAAAACATAAAATATACAAATTAACAGAATAAGGACATCTAAATATTCTAGTCTCAGAAAAAGAAACTAAATGAGCCACCAGATGGATTTACAAAGTCTCTTTTTTCATATTCAAAGTACAATTACTTATAATTTTACACAATCTGCAAAAATAGGAAAAGAAACTATCCAACTCCTTCTATGACATATTTAGGTCTTGATGACAATGATTATGACAAAGACAATGATGATGATGGCAGTGGTGCTGATGATACCTAACATTGATATAATACTTACTATGTGCCAGGTATTGTGCTAAATGCTTTACAATTATTATTTCATTTGATCTACAATACAGCCTTAAAAAGGTAGATACTATATTATTATCCCCACTTGATAGATGAGGAAATAGACAAAAACACCTAAGAGAGGAAGACATACTCCCAATCAACCAGGCTCACAAACTCAGCATCATCATCCTCAACTCCTGTCTTCCACTCATTCCATGTATACAATCTGTAGCCAAGTCTTATCATTTCATAATTTATCTCCTATGTGTTCCCTTTTCTCCACTAACATAGATATTACCCTCATGGGGACTTTCATCAATTCCTTCCTGGATTATTGTCATAGCTTCTTGGTTGGTCTTGCAGCTTCAAGTCTCTCCCCACACCCTCCACTCAGCTGATAAAATAGTTTCCCTAAACCACAGTTTTGATCACATCAACCCCATCTCGCCTCAACAAAACCAGGAATTCCATATTACTGCCAGAATCATATATAAAATCCTTTGACATTTAAATATTCTAACTTTCTAGTGGTTTTTATACCTTAATCCCTGCTGCATTCTGTATGTTCCAATGACACTGGCCTCTTTTCTCTTATTTGCACATGGTACTCCTTAATTTTACATGCTATTTTCATGCCTGAAATGCTCTCACTTCTCATCTCCATCTATTGGCTTCTTTGACTTACCTTAAGACTCAGTTCAAATCTCACCTTCTTCAGAAAGCCTTTCCTGGTCCCCTCCCTTTTTCTACTGCCTTCCCTCTAAGATTGCCTCCTATATGGTCTATAATACACAGATATGTACATAGTGGTTTTCATATTGTCTTCCATTAGAATATGATGTCCTTGAGAGCAGAAACTGTGTTTTTGCCTTTCTTTGCATCCCCAGTGCTTACCACAGTGCCTTACATAGAGTAGGCACTTATTAAATGTTTGTTGTCTGAGAGACAAAACCAAGAAAAAACTTTAGGCCAATATATCTAATGAATGTAAGCACAAAAATTTAAATAAATAAAATATTAGCAATGAGCTTATACCAGTATATCAATAGAATTACATACCATGCCTAGGAACAGAGGGTTGGTTCAAAATTAGAAAAACTGTGTATGTAACAAACCATGTTCCTAAGAAGAACAATAAAAAAAAAATCATATGAATATAACAAAAGATACAGAAAAAGCCTTTAAAGTACAACATCCATTTCTATTAAAAACACTATAAACTTTAGAAGTATGAAATCTTTTCTCAATATGGTAAATAGTATCAATCTAAAACCAAGAGACATATGTGGTTAATAGAATCTTTTCTAATAATATCAAGTGTAAAGTAAGTATATGCATTATCATAAAAATTATTTGATACAGTATTAGAAAATCCAAGTATGGCAATAAGACTAGAAACAGGGAATAAGCATAGCAAAAATACAACAAAACTATCACTTGTGATATAATGACTTATCTAGAGAATCTGAGTCACTAAAAAATTGAAACAATTAATCACTTCAGCAAATAAGTAGGATGTAAAATAAACCCATGCAAATCATCCAATTTCCAGCATATTTCCAACAAAACTCAGCAGGAAGATATAAACAGAAAAGTATCATTTAAAATAACTGCAACAGGTAAAAAATATTCAAGAACCTACCTCATATGGATAATAAAGGAAATATATAAATACAACTAGAAAACAATCTTTTTATAAGATAGACACGAATGATAAAAAATTACTTATGTTTAGGCAGGACCAATATAATAAAAGCGACACTATTATATGGGTCAATTTATTTATTTAGCACTCTATCAATCAAATTATGAAAGGATGAAAATATTGAAGTAGAAAAAGTAATAGGGGGCGGAGTCAAGATGGCGGAGTAGAACGTATGGGAGCTCCGAACTCACAGCCCATATATTTAATGTAAGAAGAGTTCCCCAGAAGTTCTGGATCACTGCAGGGTGTGCAGAAACATAGTGGAAGAGATTTCCGTTCCAGAGAGCCCTGGAGAGCCATCCCCAGGGTCCATCGCGCCCGGGAAAGCGGACCCCACCCCAGCGCTGCCCTGGCCACAGCCCCAGAGGAGCAGATCCGAGCAGGCTTCAGGGACGGAAGCTCCAGTGGCCAGGAAGGTCCCTCCACCCACAGACTGTACAGGTCAGTGAGAGACACGCCTGGGCTCACCGAGAGGGGGGCTGGGTGTCTCCGTGGCTCGGGCCCTTCTGGAGGAAGCCGCGGAGGCAGAGGCAGAGGTGGCAGCAGAGGCAGCGGTGCGGCTGCGGCCCGGGACTACCCCAGCAGCAGGCAGGATCTTCATTACTGAAAGTCCCTGCATAAACCACCTGAAGGAGCTGAGCCTGGGAGACAGCCCTGCCCTACCTGCTCCATTTCTGAAGGTCTCTGCATAAAGGCCCTGAGGGAACTGAGCCTGGGAGGTGGCCCTGCCCCCACCCGAGCACCAGAACTAAAGCTCCCATTGAATAGCAGCCGCTTGCCTCGGAAAGCCCATTTGAATCTCAGACCCCAAGCACTAGCTGGGCAGATCTAGGCGGGGGTGGACAGGAATCTCAGAAGTCAAGTAACTGGCTGGGAAAATGCCTAGAAAAGGGAAGAAAAATAAGACTATAGAGAGTTTTTTTGAACAGATGGAAATGATCCCGACTTTCGGATCTGATGACGAGGACATATTCTTGCCATCAGGGAAAGACGTGAAGGGAGGGACCTCGGTACCCCAGACATCCCACAGGGATGTTGGGTGGGCTCAGGCCTTGGAAGAGCTCAAAAAGGATTTTGAAAAGCAAGTTAGACAGGTGGAGGAAAAACTGGGAAAAGAAATGAGAGAGATGCAAGAAAAGTATGAAAAACTGGTCAATACCTTGGTAAAGGAGACCCAAAAAAATGCTGAAGAAAATAACACCTTGAAAAATAGGCTCACTCAATTGGCAAAAGAGGTCCAAAAAGCCAATGAGGAGAAGAATGCTTTCAAAAGCAGAATGAGCCAAATGGAAAAAGAGGTTCAAAAGCTCACTGAAGAGAATAGTTCTCTCAAAATTAGAATGGAATAGATGGAGTCTAATGACTTTCTGAGAAACCAAGAAATCACCAAACAAAACCAAAAGAATGAAAAAAATGGAAGAGAATGTGAAATATCTCATGGGAAAAACAACTGACCTGGAAAATAGATCCAGGAGAGACAATTTAAAAATTATGGGACTACCTGAAAGCCATGATCAAAAAAAGAGCCTAGATATCATCTTCCATGAAATTATCGAGGAAAACTGCCCTGACATTCTACAACCAGAGGGCAAAATAAGTATTGAAAGAATCCATCGATCACCACCTGAAAGAGATCCAAAAAGAGAAACTCCTACGAACATTGTGGCCAAATTCCAGAACTCCCAGCTCAAGGATAAAATACTTCAAGCAGCTAGAAAGAAACAATTCCAGTATTGTGGAAATAAAATCAGGATAACTCAAGATCTAGCAGCTTCTACATTAAGGGATCGAAGGGCATGGAATAGGTTATTCCAGAAGTCAAAGGAACTAGGACTCAAACCAAGAATCACCTACTCAGCAAAACTGAGTATAATACTTCAGGGGAAAATATGGTCTTTCAATGAAACAGAGGACTTTCAAACATTCTTGATGAAAAGACCAGAGCTGAAAAGAAAATTTGACTTTCAAACACAAGAATGAGAAGAAGCATGAAAAAGTAAACAGCAAAGAGAAGTCATAAGGGACTTACCAAAGGTGAACTGTTTACATTCCTACATGGAAAGACAATATTTGAAGCTCTTAAAACTTTTCAGTATCTGGGTAGTTGGTGGGACCACACACACACATGTACACGCATGCACGCGCACACACATACACACATGCATGCACATGCAGAGACAGAGAGCACAGAGTGAATTGAATAGGATGGGACCATATCTTAAAAGAAATTAAGGTAAATGGTGAGAGAGAAATGCAGTGGGAGGAAAGAGGGTGAAATGGAATGGGGTAATTATATGTCATTTAAGAGGCAAGTAGGAGACTTTTTAGTGGAGGGAAAAAGAGGAGAGCTGAGAAAAAAAAAACCAAGATGTTTACCCTCATCACCTTTGACTAAAGGAAGGAATAAAATGCACACTCATTTTGGTAAGAAAACCTATCTTACGGTATAGGAAAGTGGAGGAGAAGGAGATAAGCTGGGGGGGGCGGGTGATGGAAGGGAGGGCAAAGGGAGGAGGGAGCAATTTGAAGTCAACACTCTTGGGGAGGGACAGGATCAAAAGACAGAAGAGAAACAATGAGGGGCAGGTTAGGATGGAGGGTAATTCAGTTAGTCTTACACAACACGACTCTCAGGGAAGTCATTTGCAAAACTACACAGATATGGCCTATATTGAATTGCCAAAGGGAATGGGTGGGGAGGGAGGGATGGGGAGAATTTGGAACTCAAAGTTTTAGGAACAACTGTTTAGTATTGTTGTTGCTACTAGGAAAGAAGACATACAGTTAATGAGGAATAGAAAGTCATCTGGCCCTACAGGAGAAAAGAGAAGATGGGGACAAGAGAAGGGAGGGATGACAGAAGAGAGGGCAGATTGGAGATAGGGAAAATTAGATTGCTTGGTGTATTGGGGTGGGGGGAAGGGATAAAAGGGGAGAAAATTTGGAACCCAAAATTTTGTGAAAACGAATGTAAAAAGTTAAATAAATAAATAAATATTTAAAAAAAAAGTAATAACAAAATTCATCTGGAAGAACAAAAAGTAAGAATCTTAAGATAAACAATGAAAAAAGTGTTGTTGTTTTTTAAGTAGGGGTATAGAAGTACTGGATCTCAAAATATAAATGGTGACTATAAAGAGAAATGATAAAACAAATTGTCGGAAAGTTATTCAGTGTCCATACCTGGATTTTACTAATGGTAAAAATGACGATATGACTCAAATTACTGTACATATTTAGCCGTCGGTAAAGTTATGAAATGAATAGACATAGTTATGAAATAGAATATGAATAGACAAAGTTATGAAATGAACAGACATAGATAAAAAATTAAATTCATTCATAATAATAAATAAATAATAATAAATATATAATAATACTATAGGATACACTACTTACTAAAGAAAAGAGAGGGACTATGAAGAATTTAATAGGATCATCCAAATTAAATTAATATATTGTTTGAGTACTCAGTAATGTCAATGCCAAAGTGTGCATAATTCATGAATAAAAATTTTTAAAGGCCTAAATTTTGTAAGCTATATAGAAGCTTATTATTATTATTGTTATTATTATAGCTAACATTTATATAGTGTTTATAAGGTTATAAGTTATAAAACTTGCAAAACACTTTACAAATCTTATCTGATTTTATCCCACACCTGCGATAGTCTAACATGTGAAAAAAATGAGACAAAAGTTTTTGTTTCTTTTTACTTTTACTTGTTTAGCTTTTCCCATGGCCATAGTAGCTAGGCCATGTAGCCAAGTGTCTGAGGCTGGATTTGAACTCTGTTCTTCTTGAGTCTGAATCTAGCACCCTACACTTGGAAGCACTAGATATGAGCATTAAATAACATTGCAAAAGAATGCTACTTATATTTTATCAGACAAGGAATAAATCTGTAGGGGAGAGAAAGACATATATTCCATTCCATCATTTACATCTTTTAAACGCTTCTCCCACCTCACATTATCCTATTCCAAAGCTACACACCCTTTTCAGAATTCTTGCCCCATAGGTTAAAAGAAAAACAAAAACTTGGATTCATCTTAAATATTTTCCCTTCCCATTCCTCCCATCTTCTGGCTTTCACTGAGATCTGACTCCCTCCTAGTTTCCCCAGGCTCCCATAGTTGAGGTGGAGGAGTTGGAATACTTCTTGTTCCCCAGTTCCACTTCCAGGTTCTCTCTCTGCCACCATCACTCAATATCCTCTCTTATTTTTAGGTTTATTCAACCCATATCTATCATCCAATCAAAAATATGGTAACCTATCTACTGGATAATCTCTTTCTTTCCTTCAATGAGTTCAGTGTCTAGCTCATTGTCTCCTGCTATCATACTAGGACTTCATACATATTACTGTGCATTCAAACACCCTAACCACTCAATTCTTCAACTTACTCATTTCTCTCTTTCAATCCAACTCAATTACACACAAAGATGGTTGTACTCTTATCTTGCCGTCCCTCACACATGAACACTTCCATGCCCTTGACTTTTGAAAGTCTCTTATCTGATCACAATCTGTCAGTATTCTACTTCTCCCTTTGCTGTGTAACCCCAAACTCTGTTTTTTTTCATTTTCTAGTCTCTAAACCTCACTTCATTTCCAGGCTATCATCTCCACACTGACTACATTCTCCTCCCTTCCACATTATGATCCCTTAGTGAAGCAGTTCAACACTACCCTGTCTTCTTCTCTGGAGTCACTTGCCCCTTATCCTATTTCATATCTCAGCTTCATATTATTCCCACCATTCATTGCCTTTACTCCTACTCACATGCTGCTGAAGAAAGCTGGAGAAAATCAGAAAGCTGTACTGACTAGGTCCACAACAAATATGTGTCACATAATCTCAACTGCATCCTTACTGAGGCAAAGCAATTCTTTTACAATTCCTTAATTGATTCACTTTCTTACTAAGGCCAGCAGCTGTTTTAGATGTCTTCAGTTCTTCTCAATTATTCACCACTGTCTCCACTCCTACCCTTACTGTCTTAACTGAGAGCCTTGGCCCAAATTAACCGAAGAAAACCATCTCTACTTCCCTTCCATCTCCTTTCTTAATTGACCTTCTGACCCCGCCATTCCACTGATACTTCTCTCTTCAAAGTAATCAATAACCTCTTAGTAGGCAAATGTAATTGTTCTTATGATATTTCTTATTTAACATTCTTTTTTAAATGTTGAGTTCAAATTCTACTCTTTCCTCTAGTCCCACCCCCATCCATTGAAAAAGATATGAAAGCAATTATATGTGTGAAATTATGGAAAACTTATTTCCATATTAACCATGTAACAAAAAAAAGCAAAAAAAGCAAAAAAGCAAAAAAATATATATTTCAATTTGCACTCAAGAATTTATCAGTTCTCTTTCTGGCTTTTCATCACAACTCTTTTGTAATTGTCTTGGATAGTTCTATTGATCAGAGTGACAAGGTTGTTCACAGTTGATAAATGTTACAATATTGCTGTTAGTGTGTATGGTGAATTCCTAGTTCTGCTCACTTCACTTTACATCAATTCATATTATAGGTCATCCCAAGTTTTCCGGAAATCATTCCATCATTTTTTATAATAAAATAATATTCTGACACAATCATATACTACAACTTATTCAGTCATTCCCCAATTGATGGACATGCCCTCAGTTTCTAATTCTTTGCTGACACAAAAAGAGCTGCTATAAATATATTTGTACACGTAGGTCCCTATTTTATCATTTGGGACACAGAGCTAACAGTACTATAGCTGGATCAAAGAGTATACACAGTTTTATAACTCTTTGGGAATAGCCCCAAATTGTTTTCCAGAATAATTGTACTAGTTCACAATTCCAACAACAATGTATTAGTGTCCCAATTTTTTCTACATCTCCACCATTTGTCATTTTCCTTTTCTGTCATCTTGGCCAATCTCATAGGTATGAAGTAGTACCTCAAAGTTATTTTAATTTATATTTCTCTAATCAATAGTGATTTAGAGCATTTTTCATGACTAGATAGCTTTGATTTCTTCATCCGAAAACTGGCTGTTCATATCCTTTGACTATTTATTAATTGGGGAATGGCTCTTACTTTTATAAATTTGACTCCCTCCCCTTATATCTTTGAGAAATAAGGGCTTCATCAGTGAAACTTGCTCTAAATTTTTTTTAATATTACTTCATTGCCTATAGTACCTTTTAACAAAATGTAGTTTCCCCTGTTTATCTCTTTTAATTAGGTTTATTTTTGCTTTTGCTTTTTTTAAGATCATAGTTGCTACCTCTGCCTTTTTTTTGTTTGTCTTCAACTAAAGCATAATAGATTCTGTTCCAGGTCTTTATTTGAACTCTGTGTGTATCTTTTTGTTTCCAGTGTGCTTCTTGTAAATAACATATTTTTTGAATTCTGGTTTCTAATTCATTCTGCTACTAACTTCCATTTTATGGGAGAATTTATCCCATTTACATTCATAGTTATGATTACTAGCTACGTATTTCCCTCCATCCCATTTTCTTCTGTTTCTTCTTCTCTCTCTCTTCCCTATCCCTCTTCAAAAATCTGTTTTGCTTCTGACTGCTTATCAGTAAGCTCCTCGACATACACTGGGGCACCTGCTATAACAGGTTCTTTGATCTCAAGCACATATATCATTTACCAATAGAGAAAAATACAAGAGGAGAAATAAAGATCAAAAGACAGACTTCCAAATGTCTGACCATAACATAGTTATCAGAGAGGGAAGCACAGACATCTGGGTTTTCAAAACTGGTGGGGAGCGGGCCCTTAGAGGCTGCCCCAGAGTCTCATCTAGCACACAAACCTTCTTCCAAAAACTAAGTTCCAAAATAATTTCAGAGTCTTTATATGCTTTTTAGAGCCAGAGGGCATCATAACCCTTGAGAACCAGGGCCTCATTAGAAAATTAACAAAAGATGTGGGCCTTCCTACTAATCTTCTCAGGCCCATTAATGGGTAAGGAAGATATTCCTTAATTACATTATTCAATCAGAGGCACTTTATATTAAAACAAAAACAGAAAATATCCTACTTTGCTTGCAATCACACTGCTGCCTCCCTTAATCCATCCTCCCTTTTATCACTCTCTCTTTTATCACTTTTGCTTCCTACTTACTATTAAGATAGATTTCTATACTGAACTGAGTATATAGGTGCATATATTCTATGTGTATAGAGAATATATATTCTTCCCTCCTTTAAACAAATGCAATTAAAATGAGGTTGAAGTGTTCCTCTCCCCCATTTTTTCCTTCCCTTCTAAATCTCTTCCTGGGGTCCCTCTTATTTATTAGATAATTTCCCATTCTACATCTCCCTTCCCCTTAATCTTAATATATCCCTCATTTTCACCTATCTATTATTTTTTGAGATCAACCCAACATAACTGAGTCACTCCCATGCCCTCTGACTATGTGAAGTCTTTCTACCTGTACTTCTAACTATATAAAAGCAAAGGTCTTAGTAACATGAATCATCATATAGAGAAATGCAAACAGTTTAACCCTTGTTGAGTCCCTTAGGATTTCTCTTTCATGTTTACCTTTTCATGTTTCTCTTGAGTCCTGTGTTTGAAAGTCAAATTTTTTAATCAATTCTGGTCCTTTCATCAGGAATGCTTGAAAGGATTCTATTTCATTAAATATTCCTTTTCCCCTGAAGGATTATGCTCAGTTTGTTGGGTAGGTTATTCTTAGTTGTAATTCTAGCTCCTCTAGGCAGTTAGGTGGTGCAGTGGATAGAGCACCAAGGCAGGAGTCAGGAGGATCTGAGTTCAAATGTCACCTCAGACACTTGACACTCACTAGCTGTGTGACCTTGGGCAAGTCACTTAAGCCCAATTGCTTCATCCTGGGTCATCTCCAGTCATCCTGATGAATATCTGGTCACTGGATTCAGATGACTCTGGAGGAGAAGTGAGGCTGGTGACCTGCACATCCCTCCCTCACTCAAAACAAAGTCAAGTGCAAGTTATGTCATCATTTCTCTGATGACATGGTCTTCTTCAGCAATGAAGGATGAACACACACACAATCCTAGTTCCTTTACTTTCTGGAATATTATATTCCAAGCCCTCTGTTTCTTTAAGGTGGAAGCTGCTAAATCTTGTATGATCCTGAGTGTGACTTCATAATATTTTAATAGTTTCTTTCTGACTGCTTGAAATATTTTCCCCATGACCTGGTAGCTCTAGCATTGGGTTATAATATTACTGGAATTTTTAATTTTGGGGATCTCTTTCAGGAGGTAAGCAATGGATTCTTTCACTTTCTATTTCACCCTCTGGATCTAAAATATCAGGACAATTTTCCATTATAATCACTTGAACTATATTGTCTACACTCTTTTTTTAATCATGGCTTTTCGATAGTTCAATAATTCTTAAGTTATTTCTCCTCAATCTATTTTCCAAGGCAGTTGTTTTTATGATGAGATAGTTCACATTTCTCTCAATTTTTTCATTCTTTGATTTTGTTTTATTGTTTCTTGATATCTCATGAATTCACTTGTTTAGTTCCAATTTTTAAGTTATTTTCTTCAGTGAAGTTTTGTGCCTTCCTTTTGACCAATTCTGTTTTTAAGAAGTTCTTTTCTTTAGTGATTTTTTGTGCCTCTTTTACCATTTAGCCAATTCTGTTTTTCAAGGTGCTACTTTCTTCAAGGTGTTTTTGTGTGTGTGTGCCTCTTTTACCAAGTTGTTGACTCTCTTTTCATAATTTTCTTGCATCACTCATTTGTTTTCCCTAATTTTTCCTCTAGCACTCTTATCTCTTTCTTTAACTCTTCCAGGAATACATGTTGAGTTTGTATCCAATTTACTTTCTTTTCCTTTGGGGTTTTGCTTGTAGCTGCTTCACGTTGTTATTTTCTTCTGAGTTTGTGTCTTGATCTTCCCTGCCACCATAGTAGTTTTATGATCAGGTTCTTTTTTTGTTTGTTTGCTCATTTTCCCATATTTATTGACTTTGAACTTTGGGCTCTGCTCACTTAGGGGTGGGGAGATACTATCCCTGTTCTCCAGGAGCTTAAGCTATTTGAATGTCTCACAGAAATAGTGAGTTGTAAAGTGTAGTTCTGTTTTCCCATATTCTGATTTTGATCCTTTTATATTACTATCTCTTCCTCATAAATAAAGAAACAAAATTTTAATTTTTAAAATACTTTCCCTTGTAACAAACATAAATAAGTAAAAACTCATTTGCTGTCCATTACAAGAAATACATATCTCATTCTGTACCTTTAATCCATCAACATTTTCAAGAGGTGGGAAGTATGATTCATCATTGTGAATCATTATTTTTTCAAACTTAGTAATTATATCTTTTTTATCCTTTACTATTAGGAAAGTCATTTTCTTGCATTTCTATGGTGTTCAAGTGAATCATTACATTGTGACCCCAAGTCTGAATCACCATGCTGTTGTAAGATTCATCTAATCCAGAATATTTAATGTGGTTTCCAAGAGCATTTTACAATATTGCATAGTTAAATTCATTTTTATGTGGGGAAAGGGTAGAAGGGGAGAAAAGGGGCCTTTGGTGATAGGACAGACATGTATAGTATCTATCTGGTGGATAAAATATCTTGAGGCTCCCTTTCAATGGGAAAACAAAGCTGTTCTTGTTAACCCTGTAAGGTCAGCACAATAGATGCTTAAGGAGTTTGTCAGGGAAAGTAGAAAAAAGCAAAATCAAATATTTTTTGGCATTCATTGTTGGCTTAAGAAAGGCTGGATTACTGTGTGATGAAAATTAAAATAAATTGCCCTTATATATCAGGCAGTTAGAGGCAGAAATGAAGTTTTACTATCTTTAAGAATTGTACCTTTAGGACAGAGTAAATGTACAGTGTAAATGGTCAGTGTTAATGGGGGCAGAGACTAACAGAATAAAAAGTATAACTTCTGACTTGGATGTTTTCCCTTAGAATGTGTTAAACCTTGATGATATGTAATTTATAAGGGCAGAGAAGAGAAGCGGGGATGATGGATGAGAATCGGGAACTTTAGCAGGTGGTTAAATTGTATTGAGATTATCCTATTACTACTCCCTCCAACCCTAATACACACACACACACACACACACACACACAAGATATTACTTCCCAGGGAATGAATTCCTCCATAAGAGAGGGTGAGCACCTCACTATCAACAAACTTGAGAAGCTGCACAAGACATTTAAAAGGCAAACTATTTAATGGTTTATTAGGATATCATCTAACGAATGCAAGTCAGAATACTTTGTAGGTGCAGGGTTCCATTGGCTCGAAGAACTTATGAAAGAGTTGCTCTTTCAAAGTCAACTGAAAGGGTTGGAGGAAGTATGAATTCTTTCTAGAGTTGATTCTGCAGTAAAAGACTGGAAGGGACAGGTTAAAATTTTTTAAAGAATTGGAATTGGTAGACTAGAATTATGTTGCCTCCTCATTCATTCTTACTAGCTTGCTTTGAATATAGTTAGATGTAACTTTTGGAGGAAAGCCCTATCCAAAAGGCATGAAAGTTAAGTTATTTACCTTCCCTATTAGAAAGTTATACAACTCTGGGTAGATGAATTGGTTAGGTTTGAATGGGAGATGGTGACTGGCCCAGAAGCTGTCTATGCAGGTAAGACTGTCCACATAGGTGCTTAGGGTATGATGAGGGGAGGCACAGTGCTGCCATGGCAAGTATATGGATGGTGATAATACTCTCTCCCATACAGAGCTTTGAGTGGGATTTTGAAACATGAAACTGATTAGAAGATGACTGATAGCCTATGATGGTAGGATAATAAAGGGCTTTCTATTCAGTCAAAATTTACAACATCCCTTAAAATCCCATGCCAAGTGATTGTTCAGAGCCACCCAAATATTTTTTTTCTAGTCGCCTTCTCTTAGAGAAAGAGCCAAGATCCTCCTAAAACTTAAATTATTCTTACTTTGGGACTGCAGGGGCACCAGATACCATTTGTCTGAGTCACTGTTAGTGTTTAAGGAAGAGGGTTCCAAATACACACACAGGCATTACTAGATTGATCAGTGCCCAGGTTGTCATTTTTCTAGACAGCCTCACCAAGTCTGTAGGGGAACCCCAGTTTCTCTATCAGGGATTTTGAGGGAAATGCCACTAAAGAAAGTAATACCCTTTCTCAGGAAGATGTGGTTGAAAGCTCCCCTGTTGGGGATTCAGCTGTGGTGGTTAATGAGGAGGAATGTATGAATATTTTAAGTTCTTGGGTACCTGTAACTCTATAGGAGCTTGCAGTAGTTTCTATGCTGGTTATTGTGGAAAGGTTTATAGGAAAACTTTTGAAGTTGTCTGAATCAACATATCAAGTTAATAGGAAATCATTTCAGTTCCTGGGATGAGGGGATAAAAGACATTTTCTCCCTAGCAATGGAGATAAAGGGCACTACTAATATGGCATTCACATCTTGGAAGTACCACCATGACTGAGTCCCAAACAGGGGAGGTTTCACCTCCATCTACCTGAAAAAGGGCATTACTTTTCCCCCTCAAAACCCCTGATGGAAACTGAGGTTCCCTTATAGACTCATTGAGGCTGTCTAGCATAATGACCAACTTGGGCACTGATCAATTTAGCAATACCTTTGTGTATTTGGTACCCTCTTCCTTCAACAGTAACAGTGACTCAGACAAATGGTATCTGGTACCCCTGCAGTCCCAAAGTAAAAATAATTTAAATTAAGTCTTAGGAGAACCTTGACTTGCCCCAGAACTTCCACTTACATAGCGCATTCAGACTAGCCATCTCTCAATTTCCTCCTATCTGGCTACACTCCTCTGTATCTGGATCTTGTCCCTGCACTAAGTACCTTCTCCCTCCCCTTCCTATTCAGCTTCCTTTTATGGATGTTTTCCCTCATTAATATGCAAGCAACTTAGAGCAGAGACTTTCTTTTCCCTTACATTTGAATCCTCAACCCTTAGCACAATGTCTGACACATAGTAAGTGCTTAATAGATGATTGTTGACTGTCTGATTTTGTTATACCAACTTTCCTTGTAATAACTCAGTATGTTAAAAAGAAAAAGGCAGATGTCATCTGGCAACCTCCAGTAGACTGTGAGGATCTTGATGAAGTTTTTATGCCAATTACTGTGATCATTCCTGACCCTGCCAACATGGTAGAAAAGTATCCCTGACCTGAGGCAAGTGATATGGATCACTGATTGTGCCATGTTGTTTTCCTCTCTATCCATGACTAAAACCTGTCAGAAATCTTTTGCTGTTGCCTGTGAAGGAGGTTAATCTACCTTCAGTCTCTTTCCTAAGAGTTACTTGCATTGTCCATTATATTGCCACAGTTTTGTGGGCAAAGACCAAAAAGAGGCCCAACTTCCTGAGAGCATTGATGTAAGCCACTATATTGATGATGTACTTACTGTTCAGTGAGCTGGATGTGGTCCCAGTGATGGAGGCCCTGGATTGGATGGCAGCTCATATGAGACACAAGGAGTGGAAGATCACTCTTAAAAAAAATTTAGGGTCCAGTCCACTCAATTAAGTTTTAGGAAACACATTAGAGGAAAAGGTTTTTTTGTATGAATGAATGTGTCCACCTTTGAAAAATCAATATGGCATAAACCCATACAATTCACAACCTTTCTGACTAGCAAATTGATTACACTGACCTATTCCCCTCATCTTAGGGCAAGAAATTTGCCTCTACTGAGTTGATACTCACTTAGGATATGGTATTGAAGCACTATTTAGTCTGTTACCATGGTAGCTACGTGGTAACTAGGAGATACAGTGGATAGAATGCAGATACATAAGAATTCAAATCCTGCCTCAGACACTTACTAACTGTGTGTCTCTGGGCAAGTCAGCTTCTTGGTACCTCATTTTCCTCATTTGTAAAAGAGAGACAATAATAGTTAATATATGTAAAGCATCTTAGAGACACTTAGATGGCACAGAGAATAGAGTTCTGGGCTTGGAATCAGGGAAACTCAGCAGCGTGAGTTCAAATCTAGTCTCAAACCCTTATTAACTATGTGACCCTGAGCAAGTCACTTAATCTTGTTTGCCTTAGTTTCCTCATCTGTAAAATGAATAGGAGAAGGAAATGGGAAACCACTTCAGTATCTTTGCCAAGAAAACCCTAAATGGGGTCACCAACAGTTGGACACAATTGAAACAACTCAATAATAAAGGATCTTGTGAAACAAAGCAGTAAACACACACACACACACACACACACATATATGTAAACATATATAAATATGTAAACATATTTTATTATTATTATGATAGCTACTATGGCCACCACAATCAACACTGACAACATATGGGATATTTTATACTATTACATCTGTTCAGGATACCCCATTTTTCCTCAAAGAAGATCTGAGGTTGGGCCTGAGTTTTTTCATCAATCCTCCTATTTTATGCTTATTATTTATACTAAGCCCTTCCTTTAGGGCTATTTATGCTAGGACTATTTTAAGATTATTTTAGCGGTGGAAGGTTCACCTAGAAAATTGGGGGGAAGTTGCCAATAAAAGGTGGGTTATGAGTAGGACCAACATTTGTCTCTGTAGGTAGGTCTAGTTTCCCATGAACAAGACTGGAAAGCTGTTCTCAGGATCATCATTGGTTTGACTTCCTGACTGCCTGAGGCATAGAAGACCAGGCTACAGGGAATTGGTGTCAGATGTTTCAGCAGAATTCTCTCTGCTTTGCAGGGAATGCATTTCTGTGCTGGAATGGACAGTTGCTGTGGTGACTATTGAGGCAGAGAGAAATAGTGTTTTATCTGTGCCAATACTCTTTTTCATCTTTAATATCATATTCTTTTAATCTCTTATCAGTAAAGTTACTTTAATTATATTACATGGGGAATGTGAAGGGGGATGGATATAGTCAGTTTATTTCAAATGCTACTTTTTTTAACCTTAGGAATTGTATCTTTTTTATCTTGTGCTACAAGTAAAGTCATTTTTATCGCATTTTATGATCCATGAGTTTTTTATTGCATTCTGACCTGAATCACTGAGGTGGTCTGAGTTAGATAGGGTTCAGAATATAAGGTAATCCCAGAGAAAACAATGCTCAGTAAATCTATTTTCTCTTCATAGAATGCTAGATTCTGGCATGATACATTCTGGGAAATAACCTTTGCCACCCTGTGCCTAAATAGGAGGCAGGGGCTCAAGAATGACATCATCCATGAACTCTCCTCAACCATGTCATCAGCACATGAAGCTTTCCTGTGTTTCTCCATGAATCGAAACCACTGATTAAACACTTACTATATAGCAGGCATTGTGTTATGTGCTTGGAATACAAGAAAGGCAAAAACAGAGACCCTGCCTCCCAGGAGCTTATATTCTAATGAAGTAGATAAGATACAAAAAATCAACCATGTCCATAAGAGATGTGTATGGTGTAAATGAGAGGCAGACTCAGAGAGAAGGCATTAGCAGCTGGAAGGACCAGGAAAGTCTTCTTGCAGATAGTGGGATTTGAGCTGAATCTACAGGGAAGTCATGAAATAGAGGTGAGAGGAAAACCATTCCAGGAATGTGGAACAAACAGTGGAAAGTCTTAGAATCTAGAAATGGCTGAATATGGAGGAAAGCCAATGGGTTGAATGGGCTACATAGAGGGAAGCAAGAAGTCTGGAAAGTGAGAAGAAGCCAGATTCTGAAGGTCTTTCAATGCCAAACCAAGAATTTTATATTTGATCCTAAAGGTAGCAGAGCCACTAGAGTTTACTGAATAAAGGAAGACAGTCAGACCAGTGCTTTATGAAGATCACTTTTGCAGCTGAGTGGAGAAAGGACTGGTGTAGGGAGGGATTTAAATTTGGTAGGCAGACCAAGCAGAAGGTGATTGCAACAGATCAAGTGTGAGATAATAAGAGCTGGCATTAAGGTAGTGGATGTGTGAGGGGTAAGAGGCGGATATATATGAGAGCTGTTCTGAAGGTAAAAATGACTAGACAACAGATTGCCTACATGGGGTAAATGTGAGAAAGGAATTGAAGATGATGATGAGGTAATAGGGAGTTATCTTTTTCAGTAATAAAGATGTTTGGAAGAAAGGAGAATTTTGGGAAAAGATAATGAGTTGTTTTAACAAGTTGAATTTGAGATATCTACAGGACATCCAGTTTGAGATGTCTAATAGGCAGTTGGTGACACAAGACTGGAAATCAGAAGAGAGGTTAAAGCTATATAAAGAGCTCTGAAGATCATATGCATAGAAATGAGTAAATAAACACATAAAAGCTGATGGGATCATCAAGTGAGACAGGAGAGAGGGACAAAAGAGATCCAAGGATAACTTCTGGAGGGAGGGAGGGTTAGTGGGTGTGATCTAGAGGAAGTTTCAGCAAAAGACACTGATAAGGAATGGTCAGATAAGGAGAACCATAAAGAGTGCCCAAGAAAACACGCATGATCAACAGTGTCAAAGGCTATAGAGAGGTCAAAAAAGATGAAAACTGAATGATGTCGTTGGAAGACGGTTTGGAAGATGGTGAGAAGAGATGAAGTAAGGAAACTGACTAGGAGTTTAGTCACAAAAGGAGGAAAGAATCAAAGGAATGGCTAGTAAAAATTGTCAGATAAAGTGAAGATTTTATTTGTAAGGAGGGAAGATGTGGGCTTGTTTGTAGGTAGCAGGGAAGCAGCCAGAAGATATGGAGATTGAACATAAATGAAAGAGTAGGGATGACTGAGTTGGCAATCTGCTGGAAAAGATAGGATAGAATGGAATCATGTGTGCATGTCGTGGAGTTTGGTTTGGCAAGAATAAACGTCACTACTTCATATGAGACAGAGATGAAGAAGGAGATTATGGGGGAAAAAATGAGTAATGTGAGATGGAGAGGAACAGAGAAAAGATGGTTCTTGGAAAACAGGCATAATGTATTTTGGTAAGTATGAGGAAAGGTCCTCCCCTGAAAGGTCAGGGATAGGGGTTCCACAGTAGGCTTTAGGAGAGATGAAAATGCTTATAATCATGTAGGATATTTCACCACCATCCTATATAGGTCCATCTCTTAAACTGAGAAAATCCATTCCCATGAGCTCTTCTAATGGGCTGTGTGGTCAAACATGTACGATTTGCATGTGTTTCTACTGCAACAAGCATCTGTGATAAAAGCCTCATTTCTAAAATATATAGAGAACTGAGTCAAATGTATAAGAATACAAGTCATTCCCCAACTGATAAATGGTCAAAGGATATGAACAGGCAATTTTCAGAGGAAAAAATTAAACTATCTATGGTCATATGATAAAATGCTCTAAATCACTATTGATTAGAGAGTTGCAAATCAAAACAACTCTGAGATACCACATTACACCTATCAGACTGGTTAACATGACAGAACAGGAAGATGATAAATGTTGGAGAAGATGTGGGAGAGTTGGAACACTAATTCATTGTCGGTGGAGTTATGAGCTGATCCAATCATTCTGGAGAGCAATTTGGAACTATGCCCAAAGGGCTACAAAAAAGTGCATATCCTTTGACCCAGCAATACCGCTTCTAGGACTCTATCACCAAGAAAACATACAAATGGGAAAAAGTCCCACATGTACAAAAATATTTATATCAGCACTCTTTGTGGTGGCCAAAAACTGGAAATCAAGGGAATGCCCATCAATTGCGGAATGGCTGAATAAATTATGGAATAAGGAGGTAATGGAATACTATTGTGCCATAAGAAATGATGAACAAGAAGACTTCAGAGAGGCCTGGAAAGACTTATAGGATCTGATGCTGAGTGAAACGAGCAGAACCAGGAGAACTTTGTACACAGCAACAACCACAGTGTATGAGGATTTTTTCTGGTAGACTTAGGACTTCATTGCAATGCAAGGACCTAAAAAATTCCCAAAGGTCTTTTAAGGCAAAATGCCTTCCACATCTAGAGGAAGAGCTATGGAATTCAATCGCAGAATGTAGCAGATCATCTTCTTTTGTATTACGTTTTGGTTTGTTATATGATTTCTCCCCTTCATTAAAATTCTTCTATGCAACATGACTATGGTGAAAATGTGTTTAATAGGAATGTATGTGTAGAACCTATATAAAATTATATTGAAAAAAGGAAAAAAATTGTAAAAAATAAGAGAATGGTTGATGTGTGAAGTGAACAATTAAGAATACTGTGTCAGAGAGTAGGGTTTGGATTTCTGGGCCATGATTTAAGTTTTATTAATAATTGCCTTTTTGTTAGAAATGAAGACTAGATAATAAGCACTAATTAAACAAAATATTTATATATAGAAAAAAAAAAAAGAAAACCCAGATGCTGGTGCTTCCCTGTCTGGTAACTATATATATATATAGTTATATATATATATATATAAATATATATATATATATATATATATATATATATATATATATATATATATATATATATATAGCCAGACAGTTGTCTGTTGGTCTGTGATGTATATCAGACAGTTGGAAATCTGTCTGTTGATTTTGATTTCTCTGGATTTTCTCAGAAGTTCAGGGTGTTGACTTTTTCCACTGAACTAAGTGAATGATATATGTGCTCGATTAAAGTGATTATTGACCCCTCAAAAGTTGCCTTTCCTTTTAGAAGAGCAGATCTAAGAACCTGTGATAGCAGCCTCCCCATGTATGTCAGGGTGCTTACTGATACAGAGGTATGTACAATCAAAGAGGTACAATCAAAATTAGTTTCTAAACAAAATCTAACCTTCCAAGAAGTTTATCAGATTGGTAAAGGAACTTGTCTAATCGTTACTTCCCCAACCTCTAAATCCAGATATCTAAAAGAGGAGTATAACAAGTAATTTGAGCAAAATTTTAGCTCTTATTAATACACCAAAACAGCAGCTAGAATATATCAATAAATACTAACCTATATGTTCACTTTTCCATTAAGGATTTCTGTGAAATCAGAAATCATTATAAGAATAATCTTCGTAGGTATTGAGGATCTCCTAGGTGAAGGTATGAGAAGGTAATTTTCATCCATGAGAAATGATTCATTTGGGCCCATCAGTATTAATAAGTTTGATATTTTACATAAATTATATTGGGATAACTGCACTCCCTCACTTAAATCCACTTCACCGGCATGTCTTGACATCACCTTCCATATATCATGGTCCTCTTCAAGAATGACTGCAGGAATAATTAGATAAGACAGGTTCTTACCATGAGTCTTTATTTGGGCTTCAAACTTTGTCACCTTTACTACTTGTTTACCAGTTATGAACCTCTCTTTTATAACCACAAGAGTGCAGGCAAAGATATCTCCATCCTGTTTTACTCAAATTCCACGTCGAAACACAGCATGGGTGTGATGCCTTGATTCTTTGGAAAGTTCCCCTACTTATTTTTGTACCTCTGGACCCCTGTTTCTTGTCCAGTATAAGCAGGTGACCATCTTGTGACCTGCTGATACATCACTTTTGACCCTCAAGAGCAAGGTCTCTTAATCAATGGGCTTCTGTATTTATTCATGCCTCTTTTGCATATTTGCATATCAAACTCTACAAAAACAAGGTGCTGATCACAAGGAAAATCTGGAGACCACTTATCAGAGTGACCATGGACCCTTTAATAAAGGGTCAATGGCTCAGAGCTCTGCCTTGGTTTCTTTTATTGTAGGCTGGACAGTTTTAAAGTCCACACAGCCTTTTTCAAATGTTATTGTAAAAAACCTACTTTTATAGCTTTACATGTATTTATTATATGTATTTTATATTTTCTTAAATAATATCAATAAGTGTTTTATATTTATATTGTATACAAATATATGTACAGTATATATATTTTACATACTATCAATTAATTAAAGAGATAGATACCGAGATCCCACTGTGTTTATTATTTATTGACTAAAATAAAAGAAGACTTGTATTTGGTAGAACTGCAACCATAAATATTCTCCTCCAATAACATGTTTCACTTACACAATTTAAAATCATATAAGAATCTTTGAAAGGTATAATAACATGTCACTTTCTTGGTTTCGAACAAATCTAGCAGAAAGGTAGACAAAATATAAAACTTAACAAAATGCCACAGAAACTAGAGCTAAAAGAATTATGATGTCTTCTAAAGGTAATTGCTAAAGATTACATGTATTTTCAGCACCGTGTGGAACTATTTACAAAAATGTACAAAGTGGCAAGTCATAGAAATATCACAAATAAATGTAAAGAGGTAGAAATAGCAAATGCATCTTTTATAGATCATTAACACAATAAAAATAGTAATCAGTTCAGTAATCACATACAAATAAAATCCTAAATAATGAGTATGTCAAAGAACAACTCAAAGAAGCAAATAATAATTTGATGAAAGAAAATTATAACGATGAAACAACGAAGAAAAATTCCTGGAGTATAGCTAAAGTAATCCAGAGGGGTGAATTATATCCTTAAAAACATGTTAGCAAAGTAGAAATGGAGAAGATTAATAAACTGAATATGCATTTTTAAAAATTAGAAAGTCAATAAAAACTTAAAATAAGCAAAAAAGATGAGACGTTAAAAATTAAAGGAGAAATAAACTGGAAACAATCTATAGAAATCTATAGAAGAAAACTAAAAACTGTTTTTTTAAAACTCTCAAAATTGATAAATGTTTCGTCAATCTGAATTTTAAAAAGAGGACTGAAAATCAAATAAAAAAATAGCAAATTAACAAGGTGAAATCACAAAAAAAAAAACCTAGAAGAAATTTTTTAAATCATCGGAACCTGCTATGCACATTTATACACCCACAAAACTTGAGAACACAAAAGAAATAGAGTACAACTTTCAAGACTATAACATATGTAAACTAACAGGAAGTTGAAGTAACAGAGAAAACATTGCTCACAACCCTCTGATTCACATTAAGCGAAGCATAAAATGAGGAACTATATTTAGGCAAAGAGTAGCGAGATGGCACGGTGGATAGAATTGTAGGGGGCCCTGGAGTCAGGCAGACTCATCTTCGTAAGTTCAAATCTGGCTACAGATACTTACTAATTGTGTGGCATTAGGCAAGTCACTTAACCCTGCTTGCCTCAGTTTCCTCATCTGTAAAATGAGCTGAAGAAGGAAATGGCTGAGTGCTCTGGTAATTTTGCCAAGAAAACCCCAAATGGGGTCATGCAGAATCAGACATAACTGAACAATGACAAGAATATGGAGACAGCAAGGCAGGTCACAAACATTTACCTATAAAGTTCTTGCTTTGTGCCAGGCACTGTGTTAGCAATGTACACGTAAGCCCACGAAAGGTATTTATTTTCTGTTGTCAGAAAGAATCATCACAAAGTCCAAGTGAAAGAGAAGATTTCCAATAGATAATAAGGACACCAGGTATTCTTGTTTGTGAATGACACTGTGTGGATGGGATCAATTCCTGGACCATGATAGAACATCCTAAAAGAGATCCATCATCACTCAAGAGTTCAGCTTCCTTACATCCATAGTAAAAATTAAATGAATCAAGAATGTCTATTGTTCAGACTATATTTTACAGTTGGATGGACAACCTGTAGAGCTAGTATACATAAATAATTTACAACATAGAATTATATACCATATTATGTAATTTATAATATATTTCTTATATATGATAATTTTTTTCCTATAGTTAACTGTTTCTATGAGTTATTCTTTGACATAAATTTTATATATTTATCACATTCTTATTTATTTTATATATATATTATTATATAGACATGTTACATCAAAATAGCAAATGGGCAATGAGCTGTCTAGAGTTAAATAGGAGAAAATAGGGTCGTACTGTCTTGAGGAAATTGTGTAGTACTTTGAATGACTTTCATACTTTTCCCTTAAAAAAGACATTTTTAATATTAGTATTCTTTTGATGGTACTGTACGATTGAGAGTGAGAATCCCAGTCTCTAAAGAATTACCTAAAATTGTAGGTCTCCTGAAGGACAATGGAGAAATATGCACATAGCGGGCATGGGCAGACTTCCACAAATTACCAGTAAAGAATTCAAGAGGGAAAGAGGAAGAAAGAATTCATTAGAGAGACTCATGACCAGATGAACAATGGGGAAAATGTATGAAAATCAAAGATGTGTAAATGTTATCTTTCTACATCAAGAGATTTAGAAGGCCCCCAGTACAATGGGGGGAAGAGGAAAGAAAATAAGCACTAACTAGCACCTACTACACGCCATGCACTGTCCTTAGTGTTCTAGAAATGTTATCTCATTTGATCTTCACACATCTCTAATGGGGGAGGGAATTTGGGGGAGAAAGAAGAAAAAAGGAAAATAAAGAAATAGAAATTATCATTGTTATGTATTTGGAAGGAATAGCAAGCTATACATGGTAAATTTGAAGTTTTGTTTGCAAAAATCTTTTTTATTGTACTGTGTTATGGAAATGCTTGTTTTGTTAAACAAGAAAATAAAATTAATTAAATAAATGAACATAAATAAATAAAACCAATAGCCCTGGGAGATAAGTACTACTTTTATCCCCATTTTGTAGTTGAGAGAATTGAGGCAGACAGTAATTAAATGACTACCCAGATCCCCCAGCTAGAAAGTATCTAAGGTCACATTTGAACTCAGGTCTTCTTGACTCCAGAGCCAGTAATCTATCCAATGCACTATATCACAAGAGGTCATGGAGAGCAGTCTCAGAGTATATAAGCCATGGTCGGGTCATGATGTACACCAATGAAGAGAATGTTCACACTCAAGAGTATAGAAGGGCAGCCATGGAAACCAGAGCTTACCAATGTGAAGTCACTTGCCCAAAGTCAAATTGTTGGGATGGGATCAAACTGGGATGTAAACTTAAGTCTTCAGCCTCCTGATCCAGACTTTATCTGTGATAAAACTCAGTCCAGTCATGGATGCATAGCTTATGTTCATGCTCTGTGCAGAAAAAAAAAGAGAACAGAGCCAACTGCTCCACAGTTGGTGAACCAAGCATTTGTAGCATTTGGCAGATGTCTTTGAGATGAATTGACAAAAGAGATCATCAGCATTCAGATGCAGCCCATTGGGCCAGCCACCCTTTGACAAGGAGTCCTCGTTTGGCTGGCAGGATCCTTCTACAAATATGTAACCTCTTCACTAGAGCTGTTCAAAGCTTTATAAATTTTGTAAATATGCCTAAAACCTATTTTGAGTTTCCCACACAGATGGATGCTCCGGGGCATGTGTGTAAATATGTGCAATTGCAGATGACAGCCATGCCTAGATGAAACTGGCCAGATCCATCTGGTCCAAATTTGGAAAACTGTTTAGCACCATAAAAGCCAACTGAAGTAGCAACACGGTCAACAAAGAGAGCAATTGGTGACACAAATAGAAAGTTACATTTAACTCATAATGAGCAGAATAGACAGACAAACAAATAAAAATCCATTCAAACCAAAGCAGGCAGAGGCTTTGGAGGAAAGAACACCTGATGGAGTCAGCAGAGACCTGGCTTCTAACTTCTGGTTCCACTATGTGACAGCAACACAACTCTGAATAAGCCCCTTGCCCTCACTAAACCTCAGCCTTCTCATGTAAAATGGATACAATAATCATGATCTTAACAATCTCTCATGGATTGTTATGAGGGCCAACAAAAATGGAACTTGTGAAAGTGTTTTTAAAAATGTTAACTGGGCTATACACAAAGGTGAAGTATTTTAAAAGGATTCGTTAGACATCTAACACTGGAGTATCTTTCTCTGATTCTAGTGAAAGGCAGAAATTGTCCCACCCCTTGATCATGGAGAGGGATAGGCTCTCCAGAACTGCCTAAATGATGGGGTGGTTATGGTTTTCTTCCAAGGCAGGAACTTTGAAGGACAAAGAGAGCACTTTTTTCCCTCTAAGGGAGAAGGGACAGAAACATTGATAAGGTGATAAAAGTCCAACTACTGTTAAATGAGTGGGATAAGGACCTAGTGGCAGAGGTTGGATGGTGGTCCCCTTTGACGGAATCTAAACTTCACAGAAAAAATCCCCTTGTTCTGTAAACCTCGGACCCAGTTGAAAGACTACACCCCAAAATCTAGAAAACCATAGGTGGCATTGAGGCCACAGTTCCCCAATCCTTAGCTAGACTACATCTCCATCTCAAAAAGTACCTCAGGAACAGAGAAGGGAGATGGCAACTCAGTTCTTGAGGGGGAACTATGCCTTCCTGGAAATCAGTTGGCCTCCTCAATCCCAGAAACCTAATGGGGAGAAAGGGGATAGACTTGGCAGATGATGAGCTCTGACCCAATCCAGAGGAGGGGAGGGAGGCCCTGGCCTTGGCCAAGTAAGCTGGTTCTTTTAGTGCCAACAGCAATGCCCCTCGGGGACCACCTCACGTCATGTTTGTCCTAAGGAAAGGAGTCAGCACATCGGCAAAAATAACCAAGGACCTGCCAAGTTAAGAGGTGAACTTCTCCCCCACACTCTAGGAAGCTCTCTTCACCCAAGATTGGACTAGAGAGAGGGGATATCCTTAGATGAGCAAAAGCTGAGGAAGAGATCATCCCGAATGGTGAGCTGTATCTTCCCAGGGACACCCTTGCTTCCCCATTTTAGGACACCTATTCTTTCCCTTGACATTTTACTTTCTCTGATTTCTCTCACATTCCCTTTTCTGAAAGGGGTGGGATTGAGTTGTGATGACCTGGTGGGAATAATATCCTGACCCTTTTTTCCACTCAAGTAAAGCTAATCTTTCCTGTAAAAGGTGCTTAAATCCTCCTAAAGGCTTGATTATACCAGGAAAATGACTGGCTGAGGTTATTGACCTTATATCCTGGTCTCCTGAGTATAAAACAGCCACAAGGAAGTCCAGGGTCTATCTGGTGCTTGGCTAGTGAGCTTGAAGGCTGGCACACCACAATGAACAATTCAGAAACACGGAAGCTTCACTCAGCACCTACTTAGTGCCCGGCACATAGTGGGAACTTAATGAAATTTTATGGATTGAATGTTTACTGATTTGGCTGAATTAACTTGGGGTGTCCTCAGAGCATATCCTCATTAAATATCCTTCAAAACAAATCAAAAGATCAAATGACATATTTGTAAAGTTCTTGGCACAATAGGGGATGAAAAGAATGTGCTTTCCTTCCTTCTCCTGCTATACCTAAATTAATCTCCATTTTCTGTTGAATGACCTAAAAAATGTTTCATTTTGAGCAGAACTACTGGTCTAAGGTAGGCCTAGCACAAAATCGGTGGACCCTCAGTTAGCTGAGACAGGAGAATATCAGGAGAGTGGTCTCAGCTACTTTCATTCAAAGTCCACTCTGAGTAAAGGATGTAGGTACTTCAGGTAGGACAAGACCAGAGGAAGGAGAAATGAGTCTTTCCCTGATGGAAAACCACTTACCTGGAGAATGCCTCTACTATTCCCATGTCCTTTGCTTTCCCTTGATGATTCTGGGAAGATGGTAGAATAGGTCAGAAATTTCCACACCCTCCATATTTCTTTCAGAAAGCAAAAATCACCATGAAATGAATGGAGAGCAGCAAAAATAAAGGGGTAAAACAATTGTCCTCCTAAGATAATTTCAGAGACCTCAGAAAAGACAGAAATGCTACCCTCTGAACCTTTCTGGACTATCAGAGTTCAGGGGCAGGAGTGAGAAGTTGGAATGATGTCTAGAAAGACCAATCCCTACTTGAGGCAGTGGGGTGACTCAGTGGATAAAACTCAGGGTCTGGAGTCAGGATGACCTGAGTTCAAGTCCAGTCTCAGACGTGACCCTTGAAAAGTTACTTAAGCTCTGTTTGCCTTAATCCACTGGAGAAGGAAATGGGAAACCACTCTAGTATCTTTGCCAAGAAAGTCCCATATAGGGTCACAAAGAGTCAGACACAACTGAGTAACAATAATCCCTACTCAGTTGCTTGTTCTGAGTCATAAGACCAGGGACCAATATTCTATTAGGGTCTGTGCTGGTGAGGCATTGGACTAAATGACGCTTGAGACCCATTATAGGTCTAACATAACGTTTTGAGACTGAGGGTAGGAGAGGGAAGTGTAGTCTTAATTCTGTTTGCAGTCCTCTTTGCAAAACCTATATATTACAGGAGTTACAGTTGCACCCCCATAAATCAACAATTGAGTTTCTTGGCCACCAAATGTATAAATAATAAATATTCCTGGGTCTCTATCCACATAAGATAGTATTGCAGGGTCCCTCTTTCCATTCATGGATGGTGATATCTACCTTCCAATCCCAATTTAGGATGCCTTCCATGAAAACTCCCTCAGGTACAATTTATGCCATTTGCCCCACGTGCAAAATCTGTTCATTATACCTCTGCTAGCTGGTCCAGGTGAGTAAGGGCAATCACTAGGCCCAAGGGAAGGGGGAAAACAGGATGTCTCCCTCACCAGGATGAGAGAGTAAGGAACATTCATGCTGGATGAAGCCAGAGATCATGGGGAGACTAGATCCAAAGGAGAAAGTAGCAGATAGAAACAGTGGAGATCAGGGCAGTAAGCAGTTCTGAGTCATCAGCACAAAGTCTGGCTGTGTGAGCTGACAACACAGGAAATCAGTAAATATGCAGATGACTGGTGGCCCTACACTCCTTTCCTGTCCCACACATGATTCTTCCTGCCTCTCCTACTGATGTCCTTATCAGACTGTGTGCTTCTATAGCAGTAGGTGACTCAGAGGATTAAATGCTGGTCTTGAAGTCAGGGAAACTGAGGTTCAAATCCTGCCTCCGATATTGTATGACCTTGAACTTCTGTTTGCTTCAGTTGATCATCTGTAAAAATCAGAATATCAAGAGTATCCAGATTGTGAGGTTAAAAAGAGAAAAAATTGGTGAAGTGTTCTACAAATTTTCTACCTATCATCATTATTATTACCAAAGTAGGAACACTGACTTGGAATCCAAAGTCCTGGATTCAATTTCTTAGCTAAGAAAATTCCTACATGGCTTTGGACATCCTTTCTGAGCTTCAGTTTTCTCATCTATTAAATGGGGGATGGGGATGGAAAGTCAGTGTTACATGGGCTAGATAATCTCCAGAGTTCTCTTTAAGGATCAAATGTTAATAGCTATCACTCTGTACCATGGATCAGAATGGAAGGAAGAACTACTTTACTTCATCTTTGTAGTTTAAAATGGCCCTAAATTCATCTAGTCATTCATTTAACATATTTCAAATGCCTATTGTATATACAACTCCATGCTTAGCTTGGGGAGACAACTATAGGAAAGGAAATACTCATTCTGTTCTGAGATGCCTCCCTCGTATTTGCATTTTGAGCTCTCCCTGTCTATTGAAGCCTTGAGAAAAGTCCTGAAGGGACCCCTCATCATGAGATGGAGGTGGCTCAAAGAGCACAAGCTCTATTTAGTTTCTCCTAACTGGGAAAGGGTTTCAGGGTAGACAGGGAGAGAATGTATCTGAAGGGTGGCCATGAGGTGATGGATTGTTTCACCATAGTAGCCCTGAAACAGGCAAAAAAAGGAAAAAAGAAAATAACTCTCCATCCAGTATGACTCCTGTTCACTTTTTCAATGACAGTAGCAAAATAGTACAAAGGGGTCAAAGGGTAGTCAGAATCAGAATATTTTGTTCATCTAGAAAAAGATCAATTTAATTTTTGTCATTACAAATGTGAGGTGTTTGCTGAGTGACACTGAGGTGGCAAACTACTAGAGGAGGTGATCCACATCAACATTTATACTCTAAGTGAAATCAGAAGACATAAGAAAGATGTAGCAAGGATGGCTTCACAGTCTCCTCAGAGAAATATAGAAGGGAATAGGTTGAATCAATTTCATCTTAGACCCAAGGCAACAGAAACATACTTTCCTGCGATACTAGGTCAGCTCACCTGGTGGCACTCACAGTGAGTGTATAAGCGGATGAAGATAACGCAGCAGAAACACCAGCATCTGCTTCAGAAGATGAAGAAGTAGAGAAAATCTCTAAAGAGTTGGACAGGATCCTCTAAATCAAGCCAAGATCAATTCTGGTCCTTGATAACTTAAATGTGAAGGTGTGCCTAAGGCAGCATCACAAAACAGCATGGTGGAAAATGAGATGTGGAAGGCATTGCACATGGCAAGCAGAAAAAACAACAAAATCACACAATCAAAGAAATTGATTCTCTAATCTCTAAATAAAATATTATATGCTCAATAAACTGATAGTTTTGTTATCATCTTTGCTTCGATTTATGTCTTTAATTTCTCTTTCTTCTCAATACTATTGCTAGTACTTCTGTATCTTGTTTTTCTTTCTTCCTTTCTTTCTCTCCTCCCTGACTTCCTTCCCTCCTTTCTTCTATTTGTCCATCTTCCTTCCTTCCCTTCATTCTTCCCTTTCTTTTTTCTTCCATCTTCCTTCCTCTCTCTCTCTCTCTCTCTCTCTCTCTCTCTCTCTCCCCTCTCTCTCTCTCTCTCTTCCTCCCTCCTTCCCTCAAACTCTTAGAAAAAGGTGTTTACATTCATTTCCTGTACTTTCTCTACCCTTAATGATTCCTTAGCCATTTGCAATCTGGCTCCTGACTTTATTACTCAACTCTCCCCTCCCCCCTGTGGTAATTCCTATTTTATACATGCTGGAAGTTTTGCATCTACTCAAGAGCCTGGCCCAAGGATGGACTGATATACAAGTTCCAACTAGCATCATTTCTATCCTGGGCCAGTTCACTGATCCTTAGGCAGTCTGGTGTCCCTCCCCCTCTACCCCCCACATTCTTGCAGGCTCACTGTATTTTGCTCCATACCTGTTGTGGACAATTGCTTAATTGTAGCCCTGTGTTCATCCTTCTTTGCTGAAGAAGACCATGCCATCAGGGAAATAATGACATGACTTGCACTTGACTTTGTTTTGACTAAGGGAGGGCTGTGCAGGTCACCAGCCTCACTTCTCCTCCAGAGCCATCTGAATCCAGTGACCAGATATTCATCAGGATGACTGGAGATGACCCAGGAGAAAGCAATTGGGGTTAAGTGGCTTGCCGAAGGTCACACAGCTAGTGAGTGTCAAGTGTCTGAGGTGAGATTTAAACTCGGGTCCTCCTGACTCCTGCACTGGTCTTCCATGCACTGCACCACATAGTTGCCCCCAATTGTAGCCCTACTGAGGCTCAGAACTCCCAAACTCATCAGTCACCAGCCTCTCTAGATAATGGTAGCATTTCTAGAATCATATCAAACAATATCAGGAAGACAATGTATCTTTGTTTTACTCTTGTTCTTATTGGGAAAGGTTCTAATGTATTCCTATTACATATAATGCTTATTTTTTGGTTTTAGATACATATTTCTCATCATATTAAAGATATATTTCTATGCCTATATTTGTAAAATTTTTAGTTACCATAAATATTATACTTTATCAGAAAGCTTTTTCTGCATCTATTGAAATATTGAGTTTTTGTTTTTAACATGGTTAATTATATTGATTGTTTTCCCAGTGTTGAGCTATCCTTGTATACATGATGTAAACTAAAATTGAATATAATCAATTTTGAGTAAAGAGGAATAATTTGCTTTAGTCTCTTTGCAAAGACTCTATTTAAAATTTTTGAATTGACATTCATCTACAATATTGTTCTATAGTTCTTTTTCCTTAGGATTATGCCTCTTTAGTTTAGGATTCAAACTATATTTATCTCACAAAAGGAATTTTGTATAGTATTTTCTTAATGTATAGCACACAAATTTTTCAACAGAATTCTCCTTTTAAATTCATCAGAAACAGGAGGTGTTTTTTCTTCTGGTAGTTTCTTTATAGATATTTCAATTTTCTTTCATTAGATTAAATGCTTATTTAGTAATCAGTTTTGATATTTTATCTATTTCTTTTGAGGGTTTTTTGAGTGTAACAGGAAACTGGTCAATAGGGTGTGATACTCAGAATATGCACAAGGTACTCTGTTTGCTGCCAGTGCACATGGGGATCTTGGTAAGCTGGCTCCTGGAAATGTGAGATAATGCATAATTATTCAGAGCACGCACAGCTATTCTGTGACTATTTGCTGTCCACTTACTGTGTGGTGGAAAATGACCTTTCAATTGGTTTCTGAGACAGACTGAAGATCTATTCAAAAGTTACAGCAAAGCCAAATTTCACTTTCGTTCTTTGTAGTAATTTCAAGATGGCCAGAGAGGCTTCTGGCCTTTATCTACCAAACTAGGCAGTGTATACCCTATAAATATTCGGCCTGCTGTTTCTGCTGTCTCTCTTATGTTTATTATTTTCTCGTCTTAAATGAAGTATTATTGGATATGGAACAACTAAGTTCAACTTCGTGGACTTCCAAAGGTCAGAAAAACAATAGGAAGACAAGTGGATAAGCATAGAAGGGAATAATTCCTAAGGAGCAACCAGCCCAAATAAAATCCAAAGTCAGGAAGTAGGCTGGAAGAACAAAGAGAAGAAGAAGAAGAAGAAGAAGAAGAAGAAGAAGAAGAAGAAGAAGAAGAAGAGGAAGAGGAAGAGGAAGAGGAGGAAGAGGAGGAAGAGGAAGAAGAGGAAGAAGGAGGAGGAAGAGGAGGAGGAGAAAAAGGAGGAGGAGGAGGAGGAGGAGGGGAAGAAAAAGGAGAAGAAGGAGGCCATCACAAAGAGGTGGTATGGTGTCAAGGAAGCTCAAGGCACAAACCCAGAAGAAGAGGATAACACCAAAGAATATTTAAGAAAACCCACCAAAAAACAGTAATTGTGTGAACACTGTCAAGTCATTTTATTTCTGTCTGCTCCAGTTTCCTCATCTGCAAGTTTAAATCCAAGCTCTACTGCTTGTTATTTGTGTAATTTGGGCAAATCACTTGATCATTTGGGCCTCGGTTTCCTCATATGTAAAATCAGACTTTAAGGTCCTTCCAGCTCTAACTCTTTAATCCTATGTGTGTCTGGAGTGGTGGCCAGTGGAGAAATGAGAGAATTCCCCAGCCAATTAGATGAGCTTTACAGAGTAGTTAACATTTGTCTGTGACTTGAAAGTACATCTCCCTAGAGAAAATGTTCATAGATCTCTTTTCAAGATGATGAAAACAGCTCTTGATTGGGTTTCAGAGACTGCGGCTATCCCCAAGATAAAGTAGATGGTTTGAAGATACCCTTAGTTGGCCCCCTTCCTAGATGATTGGACTGAGTCACTGGGGCTGCCCCTCAACACCTTGCATTTACATAATACTTTAAGGTTTGCAAATTCCTTTACAAATATCTCATCTTATCCTCACAACAATTCTAAAAGGTAGGTGCTATTAATATCCCCATTTTACAGATGAGAAAGTTGAAACAGAGTTTAAAATGACTGGTCACCTTCCAAGTAAGTGTCTGAGGATGAACTTGCACTCAGGTCTTCATTATTACAGGTCCAACACTATACCCACTACAATACCTAGCTATTTCTAGTTTGTTTCTGGCTTGCCAGGACTCTTGGGAAGATGGAGTCACTCCTCTGGGCTGGCCTAAAAACCATCCTCTTTCATCTTCTTTTTCTGGCACCTTGCATCTAGAGTACGGCAAGGGTAGAAAGAGAATTATTTCCTTTCGTCCTGTTGGCACTCTGCTGCTCTGGGGAAGGAGCTTATTTCAAACGCTGACAGAATGAGATCTGCTTAGTCAGCACATGAGAAGGATATTCAACAAGGGTAGGAGTTGAGAGTACTTCAAGTTGATTTAGCCTAGTGAATCTCTCGCCTGAGGCACCCATCATCTTCCATCAGCCAAGATTTCCTGGAGCTCTTTGTGGTTGCTTTGTACATAGGAGACCCAGAAGTCAGCAGCCTGACCCTTTAGTCCCCTGAGCACACCATGTCTTTAGTATGCTCTTAATAGCTTTTAAGGAAAAGCTAGTATAATTTGCACGGATGGCAGGGCAGGAGTTAGGAATATCTTTGATGCCTTATAAATGTCATAAAATTTTTTACAGATGAAAAAGAAAGAATGTAGATCGACAGATGTTCATGTTCTCTGAGTTGCCTTTTTTTAATAATTAAAATAGTTCTGTGGTTTTCCAAGTTTTTGCCATCTTTCTCTCCTCCAGATACCTTATGAATTGATTCCTCAATGTCCCTACAATTGCATTACCTCTGGTACTAATTCCTCTACGTATACTTGATTCAAGATGGCTGCTTTTTTCATTATTGTTCCTGTTGATGCTACTTCTCCCTTTTTCTATAAGCACATCTGGGGCTTTGATGTTAGAGTTCAAACATGATAATTTCACTATCCTTGACTACAAAAATAATTTAATATTTTTTTAAAAAATTATGCATATATTTTTCATTTTAATTCTGCTTGCTGTACTACTTTCACTTTCATTATTAAATGTCATCAGAATGACTTTGCCTAATTGGATGTTTTAGCAAGCTTTCTTTAAACTGGTTTTATCCACTACTACTTCTCTCTGCTCTATGAAGCAATACTGCTAATTGTCTTTCTTCATAAGATTTACAAATGAATTTATAGTCTAAAGTGGCATTTTCTTTGGATGTCATCTCCACCCACTTGGCAAGTAAGTTAAGCCTCTGCTGACTAGGGCTATTTCAAGCTTTTGTGATCTCTTCCTTGTGACAATTGATTTATACTGGTTAAATTTCTCTACAAAATATTATAATTGGTGTTGATGTCATTTCTGCTGTCCATTACTCATTTTTCATTAAAAGTTGCTTATTTAAATAGCTTATGTTTAGCCTGTTATAACTCTGTGCATAAATGAACCATAGACAATTCATCAATATTAATATGAAACTCATATGTTCCAAATGGCACAATAAACAAATTCATAAAAGCAATATTAACTAAATTGCGAAAAAAAATTAGACACACAGAATAGTCTGCAATTTCAATGTTCCTTTCACAGAGCTGGACCCAGGCAATATACACAGCACCAAGGGTGACTATGAATACGCTAGTGTACTTCTGAATCGCAAAGTATAACAGACTTTCCATATAGAAGGCAGAAGAAAATCATTTATTCAGACACCAGAAATTCGAATTCCAACACCAGAAAGTCAAATCTATCATAGTAAACCAAGTCAATCTGCATTAGCACTGCAGGGGATAAAGGCATTTCCAAGCCTTCTACCCCTGTTCTCCTCCCATCCCACCCCTCCAGCCTTCCCACAGACAAACCCTCATGATCCTAGCTTTCCTGTGTCCTTCTCAGCTCTGACCAGCCTGACCAACTTCCTCTCAGCTCTGCTTCACCCTTTCTGTTCCATCTGTTCAGCAACCTCCTCCCACCGTATGTGACATAGGCTTCCAGTTGATTTAAGCAGGTCACATGGGTCTATTAATGAATGAGAAAGATCTTCCCGCTTAAATTACCATTATAACAAGCCTAACAGAAAGATAAGCAAAAGAGAAAACATAGAATTGAACAAAAATTGAATAAAAATTTAGAGGTAAAAGATCTGTGGTGTTCCTGTATGTGGGAGAGGGGAAAGGAATAAAGAATTATATAGTTTTTGCTATCTACCAAATGTATTTCTCAGCCCTTTGTGAAACTTTTACAAAAACTGACCATTTCCAAGGAAATTATAGATAAACGTAAAAAGACAGAAAGACCTTCCTTTAGAGACCATAATGCAACAAAAACTTAGCAAATCAGAAAGCACAAACAAAAACACAGGCCTAAATGGATAATAAATAATAAATGAGTCAAAAACAAATCGTATAAGAAATTATTACGTAAAAAGCAATGATAATGATGGAGAAACATATAAAAATTTATGAGCTGCAACTAAAAGAGTCTTCAGGGGTAATATAATATCCCTAAAATTTACATTAGCAAATGAAGAAAAGAGAGGATTAATGAATTGAATATCCTTTTTAAAATGTAAAGATCTAGCCCATAAACAAAGCCAAAATAAATACACAAAAAAGGAAATGTTGAAATTAGAAAAGAAGTAGATAAACTGGAAGCAAAAAAAATCAAAACAAAACAAAAAAAACAAAGCTTTTTCAAATGGACAAAAAATTATAAAGCCTTAGGGAATCTGTTTAAAATAAAAAGAGCTAGAAACTAAATAATAAAATATAAAAGTAAAATCACAACCAATCCAACAACTTTTAAAGAGCAATTAATACCTGTATTATACAAATCATTCTCAAAAATTGAGAAAGAAAAAACTCTTCTACCAAGCTCTTTCTACATGACAAATATAGTCCCAAGTTGTGATTTTCCCCTCTTCTGCTGTCAACACAGTATTATGCCTCTTCTACTACTTTAGCTTAACAACTTGTTTAAGAGGGTCCTCTGCCCACCAGCTCTCCTCCTCTCACCCATAAGTGCTTTACTTCCAACTCCTATTCCTATCTCCTTCCCTTGGTTTCAGATTTTTTTATTATTATTTCTTTTCTTATTTGCATCTGGTTATTTAATTCTTCCCTTTTTTTACTCTCAGTTAAACAATCTAGAAATAACCTTCTTCCTTTCCCCCCTCTATATTTTGTTTTGTTGGTTTGGTTTTTAAATTTTAATTTTCTGTCTTTTTCTGACAGTTACTTTTTTTTTTCCTTTCCTTCATTATTATCTTCCCTTTCTGTCTATCCCAGACATCTTTCTTTGATTCATGGCCCTTATACTTAGTCATTTGTTTTATTCTCAGTAGTCCTCATAGAATAAAAGCTTTTGATTTACCTATTTATGGGTTCTCTATTATAGACATTCTCTGTTATTGTCTTATAGAGCCTGTATCCTGGCCTCCTTTTTTTTAGTTCTGCCTCCAAATCCTTACAAGTTATATCCATTTATAATCTCCCTTTATAGACTCTCTCTCTCTCTCTCTCTGCTCCCATTGTAGTACTTACCAATGGTACCCCTTTCCTACTACTAAAACAAAGTCTCTCCATTTCTTCCCCCACCCTTTGTCAATGGTTCTCTTTTTACTCATTTCTTAGAGCAAAATACCATTCAGCCATTTCTCAATTGATGGTCATCTCTTTAGTTTCCAAAAAGAAGAGATCCTACCAAATTCCTCCTACAACACACACATGATCTTGGTACATAAACCGGGGAAAATCAAAAGAGAGAAGGAAAACTACAGGTCAATAACCCTGATGAACATTGATATAAAATTTTTAAATAAAGTGTTAGCAAAAAAGCTCAAAAGCAAATCACAAAAATTATATACGATGACCAGTCTGGATTTATGCCAAGAATGATTTAATTTACTGAGTTAATTTAATGTTAAGAAAATTATAAACTTAACTGTATTAGCACCAAAAGTAAAAATCATGTAATTACAACAGATGAAGGAAAGGCTTTTGACAAAATATAGTATCTATTTCTGTTAAAACAAACAAACAAAAAAAACAACACTAGAAACCTAGGAATAATTGGGCCATCCCTTAAATTTACAAATAGTATAATACATATATATATATATATATATATATATATATATAGTCTATGCATAAAAACTAGGATTCTAGTTTATTCTGTTTGTAAATTTGTATTTTATATATACATATATGTATATATGCATATATGTAACCAAAAGTTTTCATTATGTGCAAATACATGTGTGCATAAAATTCTCTGTACAAGAATAAACTAGAATCCTTCCCAGTAAAATCAGAGGTGAAGCAGAGATTTTTTTTGTCACCACTTAATTTGACTTAGTACTAGAAATTGAATCTAAAATTGAAGGAATAAGCATTAAGTAAAGAAAAAACTAAACTAACACTTTCTTCAGATAATATGATAATGAACTTAAAGAATCCTAGAGAGTCAACTAAAAATAATCTGAAATAATTAATAACTTCAACAAACCTGCAGCATATAAAATAAATCCATACAAATTATCAAAATTTTTATATACCAATAACATTAAGGAGGAACTAGGAAGAAAAATTATATTTAAAATAACTATATCTAAAATACTCAAGCATCTATTCATCTAGATAGATAGATGGACAGATAGATGAGCAGACGGATGGATAGATAGATACATACATACATAGGATAGATGGATAGATGGATGGATGGATGGATAGATACAGATAGGTATATAGGTAGAAGGATTTACATGTACTCTATAGATATAACTATAAACCACTGTTTACATAAATATAGACTTAAATAATCTAAGAAATATTAATTGTGCATAGAAAAAAACTGGTAACAAAATTACAATATAAAAACTGGTAACAAAATTACAATATAACCTAAGTTAATTTACATATTCAGCTTCTCTCTGTTTTTCTGTTAAACAATCACTCAGCTAGATTGGGTTGAGCTTGGCTCCTTTCAGACACTAGTTCCAAACACCACTTCTGAGCTCTTTGCACAGATGGATTTGGCTGAGCTCAGCTCTCTTCAAGCATCAGGGGTCAGAATCATTTCCTCCTTTTCTCTGCTTCACTTCTTCTGGCTTCTCTGCTTCTATTCTCTGCTCTATTTCTTTGGTCACTGTCCCTCCTGGCTCAGCATAGACTCTTCTTGTGTGAACTGAAGTGATTCACCTCTATCTCCTACTGAAAAACTCACATTTCTGTCACACATGCCATAAATGGACAATACACAACTAACCCCTAGTCACCAAAAGGTCCTACTTGAGTTTCCCAGCTATCAACATCAAGCTTCCCTAATAGTGTGTACATAAATTAGCTACTAAGGAACAAGACACTTTGCCCAACTTTGCACTCAGAAAATACTTTCCTCGGGGAGGCTACTTTCTCAACAGTCCTCTTAGAACTGCCCATTTTCATGTATTTTTCCAAAAATAAGATTGTCCAAATCTGAAAGAAGTAGCAATTCACATACATGTGTGGCAAATCAAGTCAACTAAAATTTATTAAGTGCCTTACTGGCACACAGCCACTCTCTCTCTCTCTCTCTCTCTCTCTCTCTCTCTCTCTCTCTCTCTCTCTCTCTCTCTCTCTCTCTCTCTCCTTGCCTACACACACACATATATACATATATATGTACATATATACACATATACATACACACACACACATATATATATGCATAGGTAGGCAGATAGATTTATATGTGTGTGCATTTATCCACACCAATATATTCTTCTTGGTCTTCATCCCAGCTGGAACCCCTCTCCACAACTGCTCCTGATATCATGTCCCCATCTGGTGATGCGATGATGTCCTCTTCTGGGCTGCCTTCCCAGAAGGGCTAAAAGCTGAGAGTCACAGTGGCAGTCAGGTCATCTCTCTTGCACTGCCATCTGCTGTTTAAATGTTGTCATGGGTTCATCTGCTAAATTGTCACCATCTAGTCATTCTCCACTGAATTACAGATGCCATGTGGACTTTTTGCCCACAGAGGAATATCTACAACTCTTTTCTGTATTAAGCCCTCTTGATTACATTTGTAAGGCTCCAGGCTTCAAACTGAAAGAGATATAAAGGATAAAATTGCATAGATAGAAATTATAAGTATAATATGGATGTGTATATATATAATATGTATGTGTGTATGTATAAATGTGTGTATATCTACTTGGGTAGATTATGTATACACACATAAGCACGCACACGAAGCTAGATACCATAGAAAGTAAGAGTCTGAAAGTCATTCTCATGAAAGGAAAGGAGACAGTAAAAAAAAGTCATGGCCCCCACATATTGATGCACAAAGGTAACGCACGAATGAGAATTAAGGTGAACTAGAGATCCTGTTCCATAAATTCAACTTCATAGATATCCTCGAGAAACTTGGTATTCATTCCCTCCTTACCCCTCACCTAGGCTACTACCAGGCTTCCTAACTGGGTTCCCTTCCTCAAGTCTCCTCCCACTTCATCCCATTCCCCCACAGAGCTACCAAAAGGATTTTCTTTAAGATCAAAATTGACCATATCAGTTATATAATCAATCAGCTCCAGTGGCTGCCTATTGTTTCTAGGACAAACCCTTTGTTTAGCTTAAATGGCATTCACAACTTTGCTCCCAAACTACTTCCAGTCTCGTGTACATTATTTCCCCTTACCACACTCTTCAAACCAGCCAAACTAGCTTTCTCTCTGTTTTTCATACACAATACCCTATTCTTATAATAAACTCCCTACTGGCTTCATGTCGTAAAATGAATTTTTATATCTTTCTTCAACATGCAGCTCATGTATGACTGTCTACATGGAGCCTCTCATAAGGCCCCCTAAGTAGCAGTGCCCTAACTCCCAAATCATTTTATATTTTTCTTTATAGTTATTCTGTATATATAAAATTGTTGCTATATTTCTCTTTACATATATTTTTATTCTATATATGGAGAAAGAGACAGAAAAAGACAGCGATAGGTTATTGCCCTGATCGAATGCAAGCTCCTTCTAAATACAAATTGTTTCATTCACTTCCCTGGTATCATCAATGTCCAACCCATCGTCTGGCACATAGTAGGAACTTAATGAATGCGTGTTGATTGATTGCTGATGATATTCATGGTTAGAATACGAATCTTATTCAAAAAGAAACAAAAACATAAGAGGAATAGAGTAGGATGATCTATTAAGAAGATATACTTATGGGGGGGAGGGGAACAAAGAACCAGAACTAAGAAGACTGGTGGAGAACATTTGGGTGAAGGTTATCCAAGAAAAAGAAACCAGAAATTACATTGTAAGGGCAAATACTACAGAATACCTAGATAGGAGAAGGAAATAGGTGAAGAGATCAGGGACAAAAACTGACATTGGAAGCATCATATGGAGGTAACAATGGCCTTCAATTAGGTGAGCTTTTGATGAAGTTCTCTCTTTGATAAAAAAAAAGAAGAGGAACTAAACATGTCTTATTCAGTTTTAATGATAATTTTGTTCTTCCAAAGGGAATGCTTTCTAGATTTGATTCTGATCAGTAGTGAGATGCTAATGGCTGAAGCAGACATGATGGAAATTTTGGGGAAGTGACCCCTTTATCTTATTATCTGTAGTACTAAGAATGAGAAAAGCTGGGTGCAGTCAAACATACATCCTAGATTTAGTGAGAGTTGTTTCAAAGGGTTAAGAGAAAAAGTAAGTAGGATCGTATGGTCTAAAATTCTATGGAGGAAGTAAACCCAAGAGGTTTGGGAATTTTTTAAGTGTTAAATTCTGATGACTCACACAGAAACATTTCCAATAAGGAATAAAACTTTAAACAGCCAAAAGAAAGCAGAGAGCATGTAGAAAATTCATGACTATGTGAAAGGGGTGGAACAATAGGGAGAATTCCCCAAACAACTTTATATCCTTTAAATTATGGCTGTAAATGTAAGATGATCAAAGGAGGCATAGGACAGATGCTAAAGTTTGGATGGAATTAGATAATAAATGGGAATTGGTAGAAGGTAGAATTTTTCAACTTTGATTTTCCATGTTTTCTCTGGCAATGATTATGATCTTTGAACTGAAAAGCACAGAACAAAAATGACGGATAAAGGGCTGTAATTCAAAATAAGAAATGAGATTACAATATAGCTCAAATCTCTCTTAACCATGAGCTGCTACAAGCTTAGCTCAGGTTCAAAGCATGCATGCTTATTTAAAACCACAGTTCATAAAGCCATACTTAGATTTCTCTTTTACCAGACCAACAAGAAGACATGAATTCAGAGCAAAAAACATTTAATTAAGTAGAATATAAGGTAGATAACAAGGAAGCTCCCTACAGATTCACATACAACCAAGAGAAAAAGTACATATAGCCAGTATGGTACATCATGTTGCTAGGATTGTGCCCTAAACAGAGTCCCTTTATACTTCTGTAAGTGCTATTACTGACACTGTCTCTAGATCTGATGATGTCATCTGCTGAGCTACTATATCTTTCAGACCATTTTTTTAACCAAACTGAGAATTGCTGATGCCATCTACTGGGTCAGTTTTCTCTACTAAACTACCTCTTCTGTTTCTCCACTGAATTACACATACTATGTGGTCTTTTCTCCACATGGGACATATCTACCTCATAGCATTCAATCTATTTTTGTAAGTCAGAATAGTAGCTATATCCAGTCAATCAGTAAAAAGTCTATGTTAAGCTTTCCTTCTGAATTATCTTGCTCTGGTTTGGCAACAGATACTTGAAAATTATCCTAAGATTCTACTTACCAAGAATGGAAGGGCAGACTTTTGGATTACACTACCACCACCATCAAACTCTGCTCTTGTAATAGAAAGAAAGCATCTACTTTCCCTCCATGAACTCAAGTCAGAAGGCCCAGAGATACTGAAAGATGTAGTGAGTACAGGGCTACTATCAGTCATCTCTGACAATTCATAGAAAACAGGAAAACATGGCATAGGTCTGATATAGGACAAATTTTGTTCTAATAGTTTAAAAAGAAAATAGAATGGAAATCTGCAAACTGTAAACCTATAAACTTGGCTTCAAATCCTGGCAAAGGTAAAACTCAATAGAGTTTATATTAAATTAACTTAAAAAAATAAGTTAAAGGTATGGCTGGTGAACATTTTGAAAAAAGAAAAGATAGTCATTAAGAACTACTGTGACTCAATCAATAACAAATCATTTTAAAATAATCTTATTAAAATATTTTTATTAGCAAACATCTACCTTCTCTCCTTAATACTTCCAATCCCTTCCCCTTGCCAACCCCAGCTAAGAACGAAAGAACAAAATCCTTTTTATAAACATGTATAATCAAGCAAAACAAATTTCCTCATTGGCCATGTTGAAAAAAAATGTATCTCATTCTACACTCTTAAATACTTCAGCTCTCTATCAGGAGGCAGGTAGCATATTATTTCATTCATCTTCTGCAATAGTGATTGGTCATTACTTTGATCAGAGTCCCTAATTCTTTCAAAGTTGTTTGTCTTTATCATATTGTTGTCAATATGTAAATTGTTCTGATTCTGTTCGCTTTACTCTGCATCAGTTTATATGAGTCTTCCAAGTTTTTTCTAAAAACCATCTTCTACATCATTTCTCAGGAAATGTCCCTATTTCTTATGATGTATCCCATCACATTTATATACAACATTGTGTTCAACTACTCACCAATTTATGAGCATCTCTTCAGATTCCCATTTTCTACTGCCTCAAAACGAAAGCTATAAATATTTTTGTACATCCTTATTTAGAGTTTGTTTTGTTTAGGACTAATCCTTTCCTTAACCTACTTTCTCTCTGATTCCCCCTTCTCAATTTTCATTTGCCTTGTATTTCCCCATTGAGTGAAATGTTTTTGTGTGCCCAGCTGTGTGTATATACTTCCCTCCTTTAATCAGTTCAGTTAAGAGTGGCATTCAAATGTTAGCTACTCCCTCCATTCTTCTTCCTCATTTATGTCTTTTCCTACTTATGCCCCCTAATTTTGCGAGATAATTTTCTGTAAGCTTCATTTTCCTGTTTCCTCAACCTTTCCATTTTGCTCTTAAGATCGAGATATAACAGAAACACTCCTTCTTTCTCCTTAGGATCTTGCTCTAACTCTTCATGATGATAGAATTCACCATCATGCTATTAATTCAAGACTTGATTAAACCACCTCCCTCAGCGTCCTCTCCCAACTGGAGCATTGGAGAGTAGAGTACCAACCTTTCCCATATCTTCCTTTAGAGAGGGCAGAAAATGGACTCAGCTCACTCCACTTTTTATCTACTACCCTGCCTTTCAGTTCCACAGAACAAGATGCCCCTGCACCAGGTACACTCTCATGCTTCCTTACCCCTCCCCCAGCACCTATGCTTTCCTACTTCTTTGTGCGTGCTGTCTCCCTCTTTAAACTGTAAGCTTATTGAGGTCAGGGACTGTATGTTTTTATTAATTGTATCCCCAGAGCTTAGCACAGTGCCTCCAACAACAGAAGTGCTTAATAAATGTTTATGGAATTGTATAGGGGACTCATGCATCATCCATCTCCTCATATTAAAATGTCAACAGCTTATTCTTGTTTAATTCCTTATAACTGTTTGCTCACATTTACCTTTTTATGTTTCTCTTGATTCCTGTTTTTGAATTTCAAAGTTTCTATGCAGTTCTGGTGTTTTCATCAGGCATACTTAGAAGTCCTCTATTTCATTAAAAAAATATTTTTCCCCCTGTAGAATTATACTCAGTTTTGCTGGATATTCTTGGAAATAAGTCTATGACTTTTGCCTTCTAGATTTTCTTAAAACTGATTTTTCACTCCTTCATAGTGGTACTTGCAAAATTATTTGTGAACCTGACTGGGTCTCCTCAGATTTTGCATTTTTTTTTGTTTCTGGAGGTGTTTAGCTGTTTTATTCCCCTGTTGACTTGGAAGCTCTGGATTTGGGCTATGCTGTTCTTGGGAATCTTCATTGGAGAACTACTTTCAGAAAATGACTGTTGGATCTTATTTCCACTTTGTCCTCTGTTTCTAAGACATCTACGCAGCTTTATGACTTCTTTGTATTATGATGTGCTCATTTATTTGTCATGGTGTTCCGGTAGTCCAATGAATCTTGAAATGTTTTCCTCCTTGGTCTGTTTTAAGAACATTTGCTTCTGCTATGAGAAACCCAACACTTTTTTCTGTTATTTTTTTTCAGTCTTTTGATTTTGTTTAATACTTCTTCTTGTCTCATGGTGTTGTTGGTTTCTATTTTGTCCATTTTAATTTTCAGGGAATTTGTTACTCAGACAAGGTTTTATACCTCTTCTACCAGTTAATTCCCTGAATTTTTGTCCAATTTATGTTTTCCTTCGAACCTTCACTTATAGATGTTTTTGAGTCATCCTCTTCTCCTGGTTTTGAGTCTTGATCTTCCTTGTTAACATGATAGCTTTTTACTATGGGATTCTTTTTTATTTTTTGTTCATTCTCCTAGGTTACTTCCTGACTTGGGATTTGGGATCTGAAACACTGCTGGAGGGAAAGTCTGGGCTAGTCTTGTTGGTATTGAGTGTTATATGATTGCAGAATCTTGAGGACAGACCAAAGACCTGCAAGCTATCAGCACTCACAAAGTAATCTGATCAGGGAAAGTCCGATCCCTCAATCTGAGTTCTGTACATTCCTGAGCTGGGTTTGGGTCTGAACAATAGTAGGTTGCTGTTGGACTCAGACACCCTCAGTCAGCAGGGAAGCTCTGCTGATTCAGAGGGACAGATCTCTAAGCTCCCCTTTGGCCTCAGATTTCAGTCCTGATTTATTCTTCTGTAGCCTCCAGACTCAGCTAGAAATTAGAACTCTGTTCCTGGGATCACAGGCTGCTTCTGAAATTACTTCTCTCTGAGTATGCTGTCTAGGTATCTTGATCATTCCCTTTCCTGAAATGTTACTCCTAAGCTCAGGTATCCTCATTATAATAGCTGGGGTCTTGATCTGGAAATGGGAGGTGAGAGACAAATCTACCAGATGACATCCATTTCCTGTTACTGTCCTATTATAAATCTGGAACTTCGTTGTGTCATGACTTCTCCTTTGCTCTGGAGTGTTCCATGGCTCACCCCTGGCCAGGCTCCTTCCCCACTCTCCACAAGTCTCTCTGTCTTTCTCCCTGTGTGACCTTGCCTAGAAAACTGTCTCACTCTGACAGTTTTTCTTGAATTTACCCATTAAGATTTGGACTGGCACATTTTTTAAATCTGTTTGGAAGAGGTTAAGTATTGTGTTGTTTACAGTAAAGTACTATTGATATATTTTGTATTTATATCAAATAAATTACCCCTGTATCCCTCCCTTTTTTCTTTATAAAGAGTCATTCCATATAATATATTTTCAGAAGACAAAAAGAAAAAGAGGGGGGAAATCAGCAAAACCATTCATAAGAAGTCTTCCTTCAACTTCTTCTGCTTCTTAGTTGTTTGTTTTGGTTTTTTTTTGCTTTATTTTATTTTCATTTTCTAAGTCTTTTTCTAAAAAGGATTTCTTTACCTTATTCTCAATGCTTAACATAGTACCTGGGACTTAATAAATGTTTTTTGGTTTAATTTGACTCCATGATGGAACCAGATACCCTACTATGCACTGTACATACAAAGAAGGGCGTAAAACCTCACAGACTAATGAAGGAGATAACATACAAGCAGCAAGGTATAATTAAGCTATATACAAGAAAAACTGGGGAAATAAACAGAGGGAAGGTACTAACATGAAGGGGAAGAGAGAAAAAGCTGTTTGCAAAAGGTGGAATTTAAGTTGAAAAATTAGAAGTTAAAAGGTAAAGGTGAGGAGGAAGAGTGTTCTAGTCGTGGAGGACAGTCAATGAAAATGTCCAGAGGAGGGAGACAGAATGTCTAGTTCAAGGAATAGCAAAGAGGACTACATAGGATATATGAGTGGGGTGTAAGGTTTAAGAAGACTAGAAAGGTGGGAAGGAGCCAAGTTTTGGACCTTTTGAATATAAGGATAGTGCTAAAGCTTTCAATGAAAAACCCTTGATCTCGTTGTTGAGTTCTTCTAAGAACCTCCATTTTGGGGAGGCCAGACATCCTTTATTCTTCTTCCAGCTATATTTCTGACTCTGTAGATTTAACCAATTTAACCATCATGCCCCAGTACAAGTACATTCCTTGATCCACATTAACTGCCTTTGTCTTCTTCCACTCTAAAGTAAATTCCTTGAGGAGAAGGATTGCCCTTTTGCTTGTACTAATGACCCTGGAACACTGTCTGGAACAAGTAAGTGCTTAATAAATGCTTCTTGACTTAAGTGGACTCTTCCTTCTCTTCTCTTTCTGCCTATTCTAAATTTTTCTTCCTTGATTCGTACTTTGTATTTATTTATTCCTTCTTTGGGTTTTAGTGTACCTACTGAAATCAAAGCTTCTAATGTACCAATTCTAAATTCCCTTTTCTAAACAATTTCTTTGTGATTGTAGCTGTTGACACCTCTCCCATTTTTCCTAATGTTTCACTTTTACAAGGACCAATTACTGTGAGAAATGGTAAAGATGTAAGTATTATCCCATCATAGAAATGTCTGTGTTGTTCTTTCTTTTTTTCAATCCCATAGTTATCTTTCTAATCCTTTTTTTTTATTTCTACTAGTCTCTAGAGATGGGATAATTTATTTGGTTATTTATGCTTTCTTTAGTAGTTGTATTTATTCACCATTGTAGTGTTACTGTTGTATGAAGTGCTTGCAAGTCAGATGATTTGCTCATATCTTTTCTATTTGTACAAATGTTTCAAATAACTTTTTTTGAAATTTCATTTCCATATTTTTTCCACTCATAGGGTATTCATTTTGGATTGCATTTTGAGTTTCTTTGCTCTTGAAAATATATAATTCCATTCCCTTTGGGGGAATAATTGGTATAGAATAGTCTTGTGTTATTCACATTTCTTTGGCTTTGTATTTGAAAATCTCCTGGTCACTTGCAGGATTTGCTCTCACTGTAATTCTTCAATATAAGCACTACATTTCTTACATATGTTAAGAGTTTTGTTTTGTTTTATTTTTTTATTATTTGTTTTCTCAAAGTGATCTATGAATTTTTTTGATTGGTGCTTTCTTTTTCCTAGGAAAGCTATACTCCCTAAGGATTTTAATACACGCTGTCTTCAAAACCAACATGTTTTGCTTTTGTAAACACCATGTATTCTTTTAATGTTGTTTTTTGCCTCTCCAGATTTTTCTTCACTTAAGCATGCTCAAATTCCTGCTCAGTTCTATCTTTCACTTCTTTGGAGATACTATCATGGAATTAAGTTTTTTCTACTGTGCTAATTATTTCAGTTGAACAGGCCCAGAAATTATGCATTTGTTTCATTTTAACTTCTTTCTTCAAGGGTCATTTCTCTCTCAAATCATTTAGGTATGTCCTGCTTTGGTCCCATGCTCTTTCAAGAATACACAGGATCTTGTGTTTCATCAGGTTCAATTTCCTATGCCTTACTGTATTTATTTAAAATGCTTGTCATTATTTATACCTTGGTAGTCACTTGCCCTTCTGTTTCAATATCTGTTGATTGATTCACATGTACTCTACGTTTTTAAGTGAATAATATTCTTCCTGAGTTTGTTGGTGGTTTTAATCTTCTTCTTTTCCTTCCCTTGCCCCAAATAACCTCTGGGGGAAGAGACAGAAGGCTTCAGTTGGATGTCAGTGCCCCTCCTTTCAGGTCTAGTGCGGCTTCACATGTGCACTCTTGAGCCCTGCCCTGGTACCTTGGATAAGCCCTGCCATTCCATCTTGGGCAGAGTGTGCTGCCACTCCGAGCAGAGCTTGATTCCTTTTTCCTATACCTTCCCCTGACCCCTAAGGGATAGGAAGGTTGGAGATCTGCTGCATGTTGCAACATAATTATGGAATGGGAGCAGGAAAGAGTGAGTGTGCTGAGTGGCAAAATAGGGATTAGGGATATCTGCTCTTAATTAATAAGATGGTTACCTTGTCAAACTTTCTTGGTATCTTAGCCTGCAGAGACCTTGCTCCTCCTGTAGTGCATAATCTCTTTTTGTGGGGAATTTTTGAAAGTTAGTGAGGACTAAATAAAAATACATATTCCTTCTTCATGTAGTCACATTTTTATCTATCATTTTTATCAATGACTTGGATGAAGACCTGGATGAAATGCTTATCAAATTTATAGATGACCTAAATTGAGATGATGGTAGCTAACATTGGATGTCAAAATCAAATGAAAATTTTCTTAATCATCTAGAATGATGGACCGAATGTAACAAAATTGACTTTAAGACTAATAATTATAAAACTTCATATTTGGGTTTAAAACTAGAAGAGTCACCATATCATGATACCTTACCAGGTGCAGTTTAACATAAAGCAAGAAAAGTATGTTAACCCAAGGTGACAGATTGGGGAGGATCTCAAGCAAGAATACCTCATTCCAGGAAAATGAAAATAAAAAAACAATTATCTGTCATCAAGGACTTATAACAGGAAGAATTAATGAATGTAGTACCTAGCATTAGGTGCAAAGTACTATACTAAGTTCTAGACGGTACAATTAGAAAAGGAGATAGATAGTCCCTGCCTATAAGTTCACTTTTTAATACCAGGAGACAAGGCATGTAAGAACATTGAGCTGCAAGATAAATCATACATGGTGAATTTATGATAAAGTCAGTCACCTCCAGGCCTAAGAGACAGACTTCCTGTTTGTATACTTAAATCCCAAGTGACTTTCTTGCAATCTGGATAGGATATTCAGCTCTAGAATAATGAATCCATGCTTAAAACAATATCCACATACAACCAAAGAAATCACTCCCTATCCTTCCCTTTTAAGCTAATAGTTTGTTTTTTTCCAAGCCATATAACAGGGAGAATTGTTTGGATTGACAAAAATGCACTGGTATGAAGACAGTAACCAAAACAAAAGGCCCTGGATTAACCACTTTAAGAACTGGTCTTTGGATCTTAAAAGAAGAAATCAAAGCTGTCTATAGCCATGTGAATCAGTGGTCCAAATGACTAATAATTAGTGAAGTGCAATACTGTGGTCTCAACTTATACTCATGAGATTAACAAAGTTGACAAAAATTGAAAAATGTTGGAGAAGCTGAAGGAAAATAGGGATCTTGATGCACTGTTGGTCTAGACATTCTGGAAAGCAATTTGGAACTATGCCCCAAAAGCTATTAAATTGTGTATACACTTTGACCTAGCAATACCATTACTAGGCCTATATCCCAAAGAGAGTAAAGAAAGGGAGAAAGGTCATGTGTGTGCAAAATGTTTATATCAGCCCTTTTGCAGGGGTAAAAAACTGCAACCCAAAAAGGTACCTCTCAGCTGAGGAGTGACTGAACAAATTACATATATACATGGAATGAATTACTATTGTGCTGCAAAAATAACAAGAGAAATTTTTTCAGTGCAATACGGGAAGACTTTTATTAACTAATTTAGAATGAAATGAGCAGAACTAGGAGAACAATTTATACTAAACAACTACACTATAAAGATACGCCATTTTGAAAGACTCAAGAACTTTGATCAGGGATCCGCCATGATTGCAGAGGATCAGTCATGAAGAACACTGCCCATTTCCCAACAGAAAGATGATGGGCTATTATACAGATGAGACATATATCTTTGGGCATGGTCAATATAGGAATTTGTTTTGTTTATGTGTATTTTTTACCATTGTTTTACTTTTATCTTTTTTTGTTTTCAGTTGTAGTAAGTGGGAAGAAGAAAAAGTGCTTGATGACTAAAGAAAATAAAATTTAATTTAAAAAAAGAAATTTTAAAAATAATGCATACTTTTCCAAATATAAAATGGTCCACTCTTTCCATAATACTCAATTCTGCGATTGGTTCATTGTCCATCTTCAGTTCCCATCCAAGAAATATTTAATGATTGTCTATCTGTCCAACTATCTGAGTCTAAGTAAAAAGACTTCATCCATTCAGTTTTTCTTGAGCTAAATAGATCTTTTTTTGGAGTGGCCATGGATCTCTCTAAGAAGACTTTAAAGCTCTAGACTGATGCAATCAGCATGTTATCTATAAGCTGTTAACATCAAGGAGACCACCTATAGGAAATACTGCTCCCATTTGAACTCTGTGCAAGGATAGAGGAATCACTCTTGTAAGGATTTTGGAAGAACAATAAAAGTCATACAGATCAGTTTCACCTATATCTTCTACATTGCATTTTTTGGTGATATCATTTAGCATGGCTTACTTTTGGGTGTGCAGACTGATCCAGTCTCTTCCCAATTTCATCTTACTAAGTGCCATTTCTCCTTCATCATATATATAGCGCAGTTCATAATAAGGTCAAATGTAATGGCTCCACTGTCATCAATAGGAGAATAGATTACTATAGAGATGCCAAGAAGTCTGTTTCATTTTTCATCTATTTGTTTTCTTCCTTCCAGTTTCATCTAAATATTCTTTGGATGATCCGGCTTAATTGGGTGCCAGAATAAGCCTTTTTCAGATTTGTTTTCCTCCTTCACTGATTTTCCTTGACCCTCACAGGTCACATTACTCGCAATGTTCCACCATCAGCTTCCAAAATATTGAACAAATGAGATTGTACTTTAAATTGGTGTTGCCCTTGACTGATTCTTCTCCCCACATGCAAAGAGATAAAGTTGTTTATTACTGGAAATCATGCCTGGGTTTTGGGGGCTCTTCATTGTAATGACTGCTTTATATTGGTGGAACTTTCATAAAATGATAATCATAATTAATAGATCGAAATCAGAGTGATCTGATCAAATCAATCATCCAAGACAATTCCAAAGGACACATGATGAAAAGTGTTATCCACCTCCAGAGACAGAACTGATGAACTCTGATTGAAACATATTTTTTACTTTATTTCTCTTGGGAGATGTATGTGTGTGTGTGTGTATGTATGTGTGCAACATGGCTAATATGGAAATTGCATGACTATATACATATAAATATAATATATAATTGATATTAAATTGTTTGCCTTTACAATGGGTTGAGGAGGGACAGAAGGAAGGAAGAGAATTTAAAACTCAAAAATTTTTTGATGAATGTTAAAAAATGTAATTGGGAAATATTTAACAAAATAAATAAAATTTATTTTAAAAGGAGAAAAAAATTGGAGTCACTATGAGTCACGTGCAATTGGGGGAAAGTCATTTAATCAGAAAAGGTAGCTAGGCAAATCAAAACCATTGCGTTAAGTAGCAATATTATTGGCAGTCATATCAAATGGCTGCCACCTTCCAAATGTCTCTCAAGTGCTTTCCAATTTATGTGACTAACCCCAAATGGGGTCACAAAGAGACAGATACAACTAATTGACGCAACAATAAAACCTAATAGAGGCAAGACCTCATAAGTCAGATCTGTGGTATGAGAGTTACACATCAGCACTGGGGCCGGCTTTGCTGAGATCCTTCCTTTACCACCTGAGCCAGCAAGTCACTTGTGAATAGTTCCGCAGGCCCTGGGACTTACGCATATCACCCCCTGACATATCCACATCACCCCATGACTACACCTCTGTCCATTATACATCCTAAGTGCGTGTCCTTCTCACTCAGTAAATGGCCGTGGTTCCTAGCTACCTCTAGGGTCAGATACAGAACCCTCTCTCTTTGCCATTTAAAGACATTTACAACCTGACTGCTTCCTAGCCTTCCTAGTCCTCTACCTTTTTTACAATCCAGCTTCCCTGCTCTTACTTACTGCTCCTCCTACAAAGAGGACACTCCATTGCCCCACCCTACATACTCTGGCCATCTCCTGTGCCTGGAATGCTCTTGCTCCTTACCTGCACCTTCTGACTTACCTGTCATGATTCAGCTCAAACCCACCTTCTGCAGAGGAGCTTGTCTAAAGTCTGCCTCCGTATTACACTTACTTGTTTGCACGTTACTGCCCCCATTAGGTTGTGGGCTCGTTGTGGACAGGGACCACGTTTTTGCCTTTCTTTCCATGTCCAGCACAGAGCCTGTCACATAGTAAGAGCTTAATAAATGGTTGTTGACGTATTGAGTCATTTCAGTTATGTCCGGCTCTTTGTGAACACCATTTGGGATTTACTTGGCAAAGATACTGGAGTGGTTTGCCATTTCCTTCTTCAGTTCATTTTATAGAGGAGGAAAATGAAGCAAATAGGGTTAAAGTGATTTGCCCAGGGTCACACAGCTATTAAGTATCTGAGCCAAATTAGAACTTAAAAAGATGAGTCTTCCTGACTCTGGATCTATCTACTGACTCTATCTATTGTGCCACCTAGGAGTCAGTGCTAATTCTGACTCCTGGCTAATTCCCTGGTCTCCAGTAGCCTTGCCATCCTTTCCATTTTGTTGTTACTTCCTTATATCTCCTTTTGTATGAAGGTAGCCTGGACTGAGAGCAGTATCAGACAATTAGGCAAATAAATGTCCTTGTCGACAAAGTGCTGGACCTGGAGTCAGGGAGACCTGGACTCAAATCTAGTCTCAGACACTTACTGTGGACAAGCAATTTAACCTCTGTCTGCCTTAGTTTCCTCATCTGTAAAATGGAGACAAAAATAGCACCCACCTCTTAGGGTTGTTTTAAATAGCAGGATAATATTGTAATGTAATAATGTTGAAAATAAATAAGCTCATGTTTGTAAAGCATTTGCAAACCTTAAAGCACTACAAATGCTAGTTATTACTGTCTGTGTTGTCATCTTTGTCAATATTGTGAGTGCCTCTTTCATAGTGAAATTTTCCCCTTCTCATTTAAATTTCCTTTAGGAATGGAATGGAATCTACACCCTGGGCCCATCACAGATTTTCCCTTGGAAAGTAAGATCTTCTTTCATTAGGGATGGAAGAAAATGAAGTTTTCTGTGGGCTTGTCCACACTGCATCTTTCTTTATCCTTTCCCCTTTCTAGCATTCATGGCTTGTTTGAATGGACCAGGCTACCATTGTAATTGCATGCCCTGTTTTCCTCTCATCTGCATCCTTCTTCTAATTCAGTGATGATTTCAGCCTTGTTCTAACTAGTTAATGAGGTGACTGCACACAGATATTTGATTCAACGATTAGTCATTTCCTCTCCTTTTAGATGATCATTGTGGATTGTGGGATGTGATATCATTCAGCACTTATCATGACCAGTACCTTTGGAGTCTCAAAGAAAGAATGCATGATGTACAGGTGTAAGGTTTCTGAATAGATTATAATACGCCTCCATCCTCTTTCATTTCAATGAGAAGCATTATTCATGGGGTATTTAGTCATGATGTATTGCAGTACAAATGATTAAGACTTTTCAAGAACACCGCCACGAACATAATTACAGCTTATGCACCAACTAGGCTCTCTGTCTCCTCTGCAGAAGTCTGAGTCTCTTAACTCTGCATGAATTTGGCATCATTTAGGAAAATCCCCTCATTTAGCAAGGAGCTAGATGGTTAGAGCACTCTCTAAGACAGGGATTCTTAACGTTTTTGCTGTCATAGGCCCTTTTGGCAATCTGGTAAAGTCTATGGACCCTTCAGAATAATTTCTTTAAATGCATCAAAGTATATAGGATTACAAAGGAAGTAAATTATTTTAAAATAGTAATATTTTATTTTCTATAAATATATATTTAATTATATAAATTATAATTAATTTTATAAATATATAACTATATATTTAATTATATATAAATAAATATATACATATGTATTTATTTAAAATAAAAGTTTGTGGAATGCAGGATAAGAACCGCTGCTCTAAGAACTCTGAATTGTCTCATAAATCTTGATCCTTTTCCAAGAGGATTCTCTTGGGGTCATGTGATTAAGCCCTACTGCTCTGACCGCCATGACTGAGTATATCTGAAGCATGTCTCTACCTTGTCTCTGCCCTTTCCTCTTTTGACTTCCATGCAAGTAACTCTCTCTCAGGAGGGTAGCTTTGTGGATATGCAGACTTTTTCCTTTCCAGGGCCAAGGTCCACTTTTTGTTCTGCTGTGGCTCTCTTTTCAACTATTAAACTTCTGCTCATATTGTCTGACAAAATCTCCCTTTTAAAGGGCCAGTACCAAAGTGTGGTTCTGACCCACGATGGCCTGATTCAATAAAATCATCCCCTGACACTTGATCAGTCATCTCTATTGCAGAATTACCTTGTACCCAGGGCCAGGACATATCCGTAGCTCTTCCAACAAGATGTTAATGAGCGTATCTTAATACAATGTCTGGCACATAGTAGGTTCTACATAAAGGCAAGCTATTATTATTACGGGTGGCAATGGTATTATCAAATTATCATCATCATCACCATTATTAAGCAGCTGGGTGGCACAGTGGAAAGAACACTGGGCTTGAAATCAGGAAGACTCATCTTTGCGAGTTCAAATCCAACCTCAGATGCTTTTCAGCTGTATAAGCCTGGGCAAGTCATTTAACTCCATTTGTTCTTCATTTGTAAAATGAGTTGAAGAAAGAAATGAGAAACCACTCCAGTGTGGTTGCCTAAAACTTCCCAAATGGGGTGGCAAGAGTAGGACACAAGTGAAATGACTGAACGACCAAATGATGATGATGATGATGACACCCCAAAGTCCCAAACAAAAATTCACCTGTAAGAATAGGATTAATGGGGATCATAATATAATGCCAGTTTTACAGAACATAGGAAGGCATTAAAGTGGGGGGCGGAAAGAGATTTGCGGTAGCTTCTGGCCATGTGGTGATCCATTGCTGAAATGATTTGGCATGGTATTATGATTTGAAAAACCCTGAGTGATTCCTTGGTCCTCTTCTAACCCTGAGACAAGAGCAGAGTGGGAAAGTGTTAAGAGAAGTTAAGAGATGAAACATCTTCAAGCTGTAACACTCTAACGTGACTCCAATAAAAGGTGAAGAGAACATGGCCTTCTCTAACATGGCAGTCCTGCCTATATGGCAGCTAGAGGCCAAAATTCCTTGAGCTTATGCCTGGGTCCCTGGAAGCCCCTGTCTCTTTTCTTTTTCTTCCTTAAGTAGATGACCTTGTGAGTTCTACATGTCTGGGAGACTAGCAGCAGGGAAGGTTTCTGCATTGAAAGAGGTGGCCTCATAAAAAATATTGACCCAATTTCTCTGTTTGATGGGAAAGTGCCCAGCAAAGATGAAATATAAATTACCTAATTAGCAGTATTGCAAAACTGCTTTATATTCTGAATAGGCTTAATCATTAGCCTCCCAACCACTTGTAACCATGCTTAAAAATTAAGTTACTGAATTATGTTAGCAAACATAGACTGAAATTCTTTATGTTTCATATTCTTTTATGTGTGTAGGAATAAATTGCCTGCCCCATACTCAATTCACACTTCCATTAAGTAATGGAACTCATTAGAATTGTAAGCCATAATTTAATTTGCCATAATTATCATTATTGCCAGGTTGAGGGTTTGCTAAGGAGTTGAGTGTGAGAAAATGGAGCCTTTTTACATCAGAGGTCAGCCTCCGCAGGGCTGAACCTGGTTCACAAACGACTAGATACAAGACAGAAAAGAGATGAGTCCCTCACCCACTGTAGGCACAGCTGAATGGTCATCTCAATAGAGTTAGAAGGGATCCTAAAGGTTGTCTTTTTACGCAATGCTCAAGTCAATATGAGTGAGTTCAGTCAATTCTCAGCTTTGATCCGAAGTTGAATTGTGAAGTGCAGAGAAACATTACCAATGAAATATAGCCAGAGGGATGTAGGAAGAAGCCAGGCTAACCAAATGGACCCAATCCACCAAGCAACGGAGGAGACCCACCACAGAATCATTGGCTAATTGAGTATTTCTGAGAAAGGGATAGAGGAGAAGGCTTCCCACACAACTGAAAAGACCTTGTCCCAGAGCACTGGGTCTGGGAACATTATGCTATAAGGGTGAAGCATGGTACTTTTGGAAATATACTTAAATGCTATTTACTGCTACTGTAGCATGGACATTCATCCTCTACCACAGGCTTCCATGTCAGGTTAGCCCCTGGATGGTTAGAGGTCCCATGGAGTTAACTGGGGCAATATTAGCTCAGCCAGGTCTTCTAACCTGAGGCTCCTGGCCCCAACTTTCTGTTGACATGTCTTCCTTTTCACAGTCACCTTCTGAGCTCCTGGGGCAGGCTCTCTCAAGGCTAGTGTCTATTGCCTATCTCTCCCTCTCGAAGGCATTGACCTGAAGATGGCAGGGTCATTCCTTGCTGGTTCTCACCTACCCTGGTCAGTGGGGTAGTTCATATGGCCACCTCTCTTTCTTTTCCAGTCATCTAACTGAAGGGGAGGCATCTACAGGTGTCTCCCAACTCTTCATCTATTCTGTTTGTCCTCCCAGATACGACTTCAGATCATAAGTGGTAGTTAGGGTGGTACAATGGATAGAAATATGGACCTGGAGTCAGGAAGGACTAAGTCTTGCCTCAGATACTTACTAGCTGTGTGACCCTGGCCAAGCCAATTATCTTCTGTCTACCTCAGTTTCCTCATCTGTAAATGGGGATCATAATAGCGTTTGCCTCCCAGGGTTGCTGTGAGGATTGAATAAGATATTTGTAAAATGCTTTGCAAATTTTGAAGTGCCATATAAGTGCGAGCAACTGTTGTTGTTGCATGTTAATGTAGAAAAAAAGAAAAGGATTCCTTTAGTAACTGCTAATGACAAAGAAAAACTCTAGTCAAATAGCCTACTCAGGCTGGGGCTCAGAGAATGTGGCAAATGTGTCATATGAAAGACCCACTCATTCCCCAGTACGCAAGTCCTTCTGATGGAGGCAAAGTCTCAGGAACTATTTATGGGAAGGCCCAATTGCTTCTGATCAGCTGTGAGCCAGACAGTGGCTCCTGCAGCTGGGACTAGGGCTTCTCTGAGGCCAGCTGCTTAGGAATGCATTCAAAAATGGAGATCCAAAGTTAATTCTGCAAAAGATGGAGAGTCAGAAAATATCACAAGGGAAAGTAGAAAAAAACTATAAAAAGAAATTGAAGAAGGCATGAAACCATAAGAGATAATTCTGAACTGCCCAGCAAGAGACTTCAACCTGAAGATTCCTAGCCAGCTATGCCTGATTCTCAGGGAACATGAGGAACCAACAGGTAGGCAGGACAGGAGACACTCCAAAATCACTGCCAGTATTTCTTTAGAGGGCTTTCTGCTGGAGCGAGGAGTCCAGTATCCCCCTTCCACCCCTCTCCAGCAGCTCTCTTGGTAGTCTGGATTGAGAAGGAAGATAAGCAGGTTAAGCTTTATCCAAATCACTAATGGTTCATAAACATGGGGTGGACTCTGGGAACAAGCTACCCTTTCCACTGTGGTGACTAGCTCCTAGTGAACAGACAATCTTTAGCTGTGAAATAAACACTTCTTATCTCACAGTAGCATTCTATCACAGTCATTTCCTGTTCTGCCATTCCCCAGTTGATGGGCATCCCTGAAAGTTCCAGCTCTTTGCCAACACAAAGAGTGCTGCTATAAATATTTTAGAACATATATGTTCTCTTCCTTTATCCTAGTCATCTTTGGATTAGTAGTGGTATTGCTGGGTCAAAGAGTATAGGCAGTTTAATAACACTTTAGGAATAATTCCAGACTACTCTCCAAAATGGTCAGAACAGTTCACAATTCCACTAACTATGAATTAGTGTCCCAATTTTTTCAAGTCCCCTCCAACATTTATGACTTCTCCTTTCAATCATTTTAGCCAATATGGTAGATATAAAATGATACCTCAAAGTTATTTTAATTTGCATTTCTCTAGTCAATCATGATTTAAAGCATTTTTACATGACTATAAACTGTTTTGATTTCTTCATTGGACAACCATCTATTCAAATCCTTTGACCATTTATCAGTTGGGGAATGACTCATATTCTTATAGATTTGACAAAGTTCTTTATATATTTAAGATATGACATTTATTTATGAGACTGTCTATAAAATTTTTTCCCAATTTTCTGTTTTCCTTCGATCTTACATTTGCTTTGTTCGTACAAAACTTTTTTAATCTAATGTAATTGAAATTATCCATTTTATACTAAAAGAAATGAAGAGCTCAATGATCTGAGAAAAACATGAAAAGACTTGGACAAAATAACGAAGAGTGAAATAAGCAGAACGAAGAGAACATTGTATACATAACAGCAATATTGTTTTAAGAACACCCTGGAGTGAATAAGTCATTTTGACTAGTATAAGTACCCAAATTAATCATAAAGGATGTATGAAGAAAGATTCTATTTGTATCCAGAGAGAGAACTTATAAATAGATGTATAGGATAATTTTATATATATGTAATACACACATATATAATGCTATATTATATTAATAATATATTATATAATAATATGATAAATTATAGAATATATTTATATATTATAAATAATATATAATACATTATATTAATGTATAATATATTGATGTACAATATATGAAATATGATACATAAACAATATGATATATTATATATTTATGCGATATGTAATGATATATTATATGATATATTTATATATTATGATGTGATATATTGTATATATTATAATATAATGATAAATGATATAATAATAAATGAATATATATATTCATTTGTGCCTAATGGTAACCATCTTTAGGACAGGGGGATGCCCTAAAGAAATGTATATAATAATGGCATTATATATTTAAAAGAGATAGCAATTTATACAGAGTAGATTTGTAGTCTCATGTGCAATCATCTTTTTATTATGTTATGTTATGGAAATGCTTGTTTTATTCTATAAAATAAAAATAAAAGAGAATAAAGTTATCTATAGAAATATGAAAACAAATCCAAATACCCAATGATTAGAGAAATGCAGACTAAAACATCTCTGAGTACCACTCACACCCATCAGAAAGGACAAATGGTGCAGACGATGAGGGAAAATAGATACTCTAATGAACTACTGGAGTTGTGAACTGGCCCACCCATTCTGGAGAGCAATTTGGAACCATGCCCAAAGGATTTTAAAACTATGCATACCCTTTTGCCCCAGGATACCACCTCTAAAGATGGAATCCTAATAAAGCTGCCCTCAGCTCCAATATTCTAACTTCCTTATGGGCTTCACTTAACAGCAGTCATGTCCTGATTTAACCATACCACACCATTGCCCCCAGACTTAATCATAGTCCTTACTGAACAGTAGGTCTACTGCTCTTAGCTTGTCGCTGCCCCCAGACTCAATATAGCCACTGCCCCCCTTCCCGACTCAATATGCTAACTTCCTCATATATGTCTCACTGCCTCACTAGAACAGCAGGCATGTCCATGTGATGGGATCCCAGCTACTGCCTCTAGCTAGCCACTGCTCCCAGACTCATTCCTCATATTTCTCACAGAAATAGCAGGTGTGTCCATGCACTCAGCCACAAGCACATCCATCTAATCTCAGGACCACAATACTCAATCAATCAGAAAGCACCACCACCAGGACCTCAGTCAATTAGAAAGCACCACCACCTGCTCAAGCAGGATGTGGACCCAAAATAAGAGAAGGGACTTTTCCTAAGTAGGCGCCTACACAGTAACAGCAAAAGCTGTCCTTTAGGTGAACTTATGATGGAGAAAGGCTTATTATAATGCCATTATCGTACATACATGCCCCCCTCAAAGGGTTTTTCTGTATGTATTGTGAGTAATCATATACATGTTTCTCCAAGGCTGGGAGCCCTAATTACCTAATTAGGTAATTACCTAATCCCTTAACAAACCCCTCCTGACTTCTTAATATTCATAATTTCTGTTGTGTAATCAGCATCATTACACTATAAAATTACCTGTTTTATCTTACTGAAATTGCTGGTTCCTCCTTGGAACTCAGCCCACTTCTGAGAGGCATTTCTCTTAATAAATGCCTTTGCTTGGGTTGGAGATGGTCATTGAATTCTTCCAAAATGACTCCACAATACACCTTGAAACCACAACACTAGGTCTATACCCTAAAGAGATCAAAGCAAAAGGAAGAGGACCTAGATCTACAAAATATTGAAAGCAGCTCTTTTTGTGGTGACAAAGAATTGGAAATTGAGGGAATGCCTCTCAGCTGAGAAATGGCTGAACAAATGGTGACATATGATTGCAGTGGAAGCCTATTGTGCTACAAGAAATGATGAGGGGTTAGTTCTGGAAAAACATGGCAAGACCTATATGAACTGATGCAAAATGAAGTGAGCAGAACCAGGAGATCATTGTACACAAACATAGCAATATTGTGATGATAATCAACTGTGAAAGACCTAGCTACTCTGATACAGTGATCCAAAACAGTTCTTTTTTTTAGTTCTCATTCTTTGCTTTATTATTATTAATTAATTTTATTTATTTTCAGTGTTCTACAATCATTACCATATAACTTAGATTATTTAACATAGATTATTTTCCCTCCTTGCCCCCTCCATCCCCCCTCTCTCCCCGAGATAGCATACAATTTTATATAGGTTCTACACATACATTTCTATTAAATAAATTTTCACTATAGTCATGCTGTGTAGAAGAATTAAAATGAATGGGAGAAGTCACATAACAAACCAAAACATTATTCACATACAAAAAAAACATAATCTGCTACATTCTGTGATTAAATTCCATAGCTCTTTCTCTGGATGTGGAAGGTATTTTGCCTTAAAAGACCTTTGGGAATTTTTTTTAAGATCTTTCATTGCAATGCAGTTCCAATTCTACCAGAAAAAACTCTCTCACAATGTGGTTGTTGCTGTGCCCAAAGTTCTCCTGGTTCTGCTGCTTTCACTCAACATCAGTTCATATAAGTTTTCTAGGCATCTCTGAAGTCTTCCTGTGCATCATTTCTTATAGCACAATAGCATTCCATTATATTCATATACCATAATTTATTCAGTCATTCCCCAATTGATGGGCATCCCCTTGATTTCCAGATTTTGGCCACCACGAAGAGTGCTACTAAAAATTTTTTATGATCTCTTAGGGATACAGTCCTAGAAGTGACATTGCTGGGTCAAAGGGTAAGCATATTTTTGTAGCCCTTGGGGCATAGTTCCAAATTGCTCTTCAGAATGGTTGGATCAGCTCACAGCTCCACCAGCAATGAATTAGTGTTCCAACTCTCCCACATCCTCTCCAACATTTATCATCTTCCTGTTCTCTCATGTTCGCCAATCTGATAGGTGTGATGTGGTACCTCAGAGTTGTTTTGATTTGCATCTCTCTAATCAATAGTGCTTTAGAGCATTTTTTCATATGACTGTAGATAACTTTAATTTCTTCCTCTGAAAACTGCCTGTTCATATGCTTTGGTCATTTATCAACTGGGGAATGACTTGCATTTTTGAACATTTGACTCAGTTCTCTATATATTCTAGAAATGAGGCCTTTATCACAGACACTGGCTGCAAAAATTCTTTCCCAGTTTTCTGCATCCCTATGAATCTTGGTTGCATTGGGTTTGATTGTGCAAAAACTTCTCATTTTAATATAATCAAGATTATCTATCTTGCACTTCATAATGCTCTCTATCCCTTCTTTAGTCAAAAATTCTTCCCTTCTCCATAAATCTGATAAATATATTATTCCTTGCTCCACAAATTTGTCCATAGTATCAATCTTTATACCTAGATTGTGTACCCATTTGGACTTTATTCTTGTGTACGTATCAGGCTTTGGTCTATGCCTAGTTTCTGCCACACTGTTATCCAGTTTTCCCAGCAATTTTTGTCAAACAGTGAGTCCTTATCCCAGAAACTGGGGTCCTTGGGTTTATCAAACAGATTACTATATTCATTGCTTACTGTGTCTTGAGTTATTTATTCCACTTGTCTACCAAGTGGTTTTCATAATTGCTGCTTTATAATACAATTTGAGATCTGGTAGCACTGGGTCACCTTCCCTAGCATTTCTTTTCATTAGTCCCCTTGATATTCTGGACCTTTTGTTCTTCCAGATGAATTTTGATATTATTTTGTCCAGCTCTAGAAAATAATTATCTGATAGTTTAATTGGTACAGCACTGAATAAGTAAACTAATTTGGGTAGAATTGTCATTTTTATTATATTGGCTTGGCCTACCCATGAACAACTGATGTTTTTCCAGTTACCTAGATCTGACTTTATTTGTGCAAAAAGTGTCTTGTAATAGTGTTCATATAGTCCTTGGGTTTGTTCTGGCAGGTAAACTCTCAAATATTTTATAGTGTCTGCCATAGCTTTAAATGGGACTTCTCTTTCTATCTCTTGCTGTTGGGCTTTGTTACTAATATATAGAAATGCAGAAGATTTGTGCAGGTTTATTTTGTAACCTGCAACTTTGCCAAAGTTGTTTATTATTTCAAGTAGTTTTTTACTTGAATCTCTGGGATTCTCTAAGTATATCATCGTATCATCTACAAAGAATGATAACTTAATTTCTTCTTTGCCTATTCTAATTCTTTCAATTTCTTTATCTTGTTTAAATGCTATCGCTAACATTTCTAGTACCATGTTGAATAATAATGGTGATAATGGACATCTTTGTTTCACCCCTGATCATGTTGGAAATGCATCCAGCTTATCTCCATTGCATATAATGCTTGCTGAAAGTTTTAGGTAGATACTGCTTATTATTTAATGGAAGTTCCTTTTATTCCTATGCTCTCCAGTGTTTTTAATAGTAATGGGTGTTGCATTTTGTCAAAAGCATTTTCTGCATCTATTTGAGATACTCATGTAGTTTCTGTTAATTTTGCTGTTGATATGATTGATAATGCTAATAGTTTTCCTAATATTGAACCAGCCCTGCATTCCTGGTATGAATCCTACCTGATTATAATGTATTATTCTCATGATAAGTTGCTGTATTCATTTTGCTAAAATTTTATTTAAAATTCTTGCATCTATATTCATTAGAGAAATTTGTCTATAATTTTCTTTCTCTGTTTTGTCTCTTCCTGGTTTAGGTATCAAAACATATTTGTATCATAAAAAGAATTTGGGCAGACTCCTTCTTCCCCAATTTTCCCATGTAGTCTATATAATATTCTCCTGGAGCTGTCGGCATTTCTCCTGGGGTTGTCACGCAGCAAACATCATATCGACTGTTCCCCGGCCCTTTCTGAAGCCACACTGGCTCTCAGGTAGATGACCATCTTCCAGGTGAAGGATCAGCCTAGGATTAAGGAAGACTCTAGCAAGAATTTTGCCAGCAGTGACTAAGAGAGAGAGAGAGACAGACAGAGAGAGAGACAGAGAGAGAGAGACAGAGAGAGAGAGAGAGAGAGAGAGATCCCTCTATGATTGTCATAGGACAACCTATTCCCTTTACCCTTGTAGAGATGGACAATGGAGGCATCCTTGAAACCCTGAGGGACAATCTCCTCTTGCCATATAACCTGGAAAATTTCAGACAACTTCAGGAGAAATGCCAGGAGCAAAACAGAAGTCTGTACACAACATTTGTAGATCTGACCAAGGCCTTTGATACTGTTAGTCATGAGGGCTTATGGAACATTATGTCAAAATTTGGTTGCTTGGAGTTCTTCAATATTGTACATCAACTTCATGATGGCATATTTGCCCAGGTTCTGGATGATAGACAAAGCTCTCATGCCTTCCCAGTTACCAGTGGAGTGAAACAGGGCTCTATGCTTGCTCCTATGCTTTTTAGCATGATGTTTTCAGCCATGTTGAGAAATGCTTTCAATGAGGATGAACATGGCATCAAGGCTGATGGTAAGTTCTTCAATTTGAAAAGGCTATAAGTCAAGACCAAAGTAGAGGGAGTGTTGGTGCATAATTTTCTGTTTGCAAATGATTGTGCACTCAATGCAGCTTCTGAAGCTGAGATGCAACAAAGTATGGATTAATTCTATGATGCCTGTACTAATTTTGGCCTAATAATTAACACCAAAAAACACAGCTGCTCCATCAGACACCACCACACCATCCATACGTGGAACCATCAATTACAACAAATGGAGTTTTGGATGCTGTGGATAAGTTTACTTACATTGGTAGTGTACTTTCCAGGGATGTACACATTGACAATGAGGTTGTTACATGCATTGCCAGAGCTAGCTCAGTATTTGGGAAGCTCCAAAGAAAAGTTTGGGAGAGAAGAGCTATTAGACTGACTACCAAATTGAAGGTCTACAGAGCAGTTGTGCTGACTTCATTGTTGTATGCCTGTAAACATGGACAGTCTACCAGCACCATGCCAGGAAACTGAATCACTTCCATTTGAACTGTCTAAGGAAGATTCTGAGGATCACCTGGCAGATAAGGTACCAAACACTGAAGTCCTTGTTTGAGTTGAACTGTCAAGTATTCAAACTATGCTTCAGAGAGTGCAACTCCAATGGGCTGGCCACGTTGTTTGAATGCAAAATCTATGCTTGCCAAAAAGACTATTATATGGAGAACTTGCATGAGGTAAGTGATCACATGGTGGAAAGAAGAAACGATACAAGGACACCCCCAAGGTCTCTCTCAAGAACTTTGGATTTGACTGTGCAACATAGGAGACACTGGCACAAGACTGCTCAGCATGGCATGCCCACATGAAAAAAGATGCTGTGCTCTTTGAGCAAAGCAGAATTGAGACATCACAAAGTAAATGCAGGATGTGCAAATTTGGGATATCCACCCCAAATATTCACACGGACTATCTGTGCCCAACCTGTGGTAGAGCATTCTGAGCTCCTATTGATCTGATCAGCCACAGTCAGTCACACTGAAATTTCACTTTACAAGGGTGATGTCATTTTGGTCCTCTTTGAAGACAAAGGCCAACAACCAATATAGTATTAGAATTAATTGTTCTTTAAATGTTTGATAGAATTTGCTTGTAAATCCATCCAGTCCTGGAGTTGTTTCCTAGGGAGTTCACTGATGGTTTGTTTAATTTCTTCTTCTGAGATGGGATTGTTTAAGTATTCAACTTCCTTTTCTGTTAATCTGGGCAATTTATATATTTTTTTAAAATAATCATCCATCTCATTTAGATTGTCAAATTTATGGGCATAAAGTTGGGCAAAGTAATTTCTAATTATTATTTTAATTTCCTCCTCATTGGAGGTGAGTTCACCCCTTTCATTTTTTTATATTGGTAATTTGGCTTATTTCATTCTTTTTTTAAATCAATTTGACCAAAAGTTTTTCAATTTTATTAGCTTTTTCATAAAACCAACTATTAGTTTTACTTATTAGTACAATAGTTTTCTTAATTTCAATTTTATTAATCTCTTCTTTGGTTTTCAGTATTTCTAATTTGGTGTTTACTTGGGGATTTTCAATGTGTTCTTTTTCTAGCTTTTTCAGCTGCATGCCCAAGTCATTGACCTCCTCTTTCTCTATTTCATTTATGTAGGCATTCAAAGATTAAAACTTCCTCTAAGAACTGCTTTACCAGCATCCCATAAAATTTGGTAGGTTGTCTCATTATTGTCATTCTCTTGAATGAAGTTGTTAATTGTTTCTATGGTTTTTTTTTAACCCACTCCTTCTTTAGGATTAGATTTTTAGTTTCCAATTATTTTTTGGTTTATCTTTCCATGACCTTTTATTATATATGATTTTTATTGCATTATGAAACGAGAAGGATGCATTGACTACCTCTGCCTTTCTGCTCTGAATTGTGAGGTTTTTATGCCCTAGAATATGGTCAATTTTTGTATATGTGCCACATACCACTGAGAAGAAGGTATATTCCTTTCTATCCCCATTCAATTTTCTCCAGAGATCTATCATATCTACCTTATCCAGAGTTTTATTTACCTCCTTAACTTCTTTCTTGTTTATTTTGAGGTTAGCTTTATCAAGCTCAGAGGGGGGGATTGAGATCCCCCATTAGTATAGTTTTGTTCTCTATTTCTTCCTGCAGCTCCCCTAGCCTCTCTTCTAAGAATTTGGATGCTATACCACTTGAAGCATGAATGTTTAGTAATGATATCTCTTCATTTTCTATGGTGCCTTTTAGCAGGATACAGTTTCTTTCCTTATCTCTTTGATTAGATCCATTTCTGCTTTTGTTTTGTCTGAGATTAGGATTGTTCTCCCAGCTGAAGCACAATATATTCTACTCCAACCTTTTACCTTTACTCTGTGTGTATTCCCCTGTTTCAAATGCGTTTCTTGTAAACATATTGTTGGATTATGACTTTTAATTTATTCTGCTATCCATCTCTGTTTTATGGGAGAGTTCATTCCATTCACATTCACAGTTATGATTACAATCTGAGTCTTTCTCTCCATCCTCTTTCCCATCTTTTGTGCTTTTAGTTCTCCCATCTCTCTTCTCCTCCTCAATAGAGTTTTCACTTTTGAACACCACTTCCCACAGTCTTCCCTTCCTTTTTTCAGCCCCCCTCCCTTTTACTCCCCTTTACCCTTACTACTTCTTCCCTCCCTTTTAGCTTCCCCTCCCCTTTCTTCCCCCTTCCCCTCCTACTGTCTACAGAGCTAGATAGATTTATATACTTAAGTTTGTTGTTCCCGCCTTGAATCAGATCAGAGTACCTCTCAAACAATGTTCATCTCCCTCCCCTCTTTCCCTCTACCATAATATAATTTTGTACTTCTTCTTGTGATGTAACTTACCATTTTATGCTTCCTCCTTTTCACACCTCCTGTTACAATCCTTTAGCATGCTATTTTTATCATCATATCATTTACTTTATACCCATTCCCTCTATCTATGTATATCCTTTTCATATTTCATATTGATGTACAATTCTCAAGATTAACAAGTATCATCTTCCCTTATAGCAAGGTAAACAGTTTGCCCAAATTGAGTAGCAAGGTTTTCTTTTCCCCTGTTTACCCTATTATGCCTCTCTTGAGACCTGCCTTTGAAGATCGAATTTTCTATTGAGTTCTGATCTTTTTGTCAGGAAGGTCTGGAAGTCCCTTATTTCATTGAATGTCCATCTCCTTGCCTGAAATGTTATGCTGAACTTTGCTGGGTAATTAATCCTTGGTTGTAGTCTCAGTTCCTTTGCCTTACGGAATATCATATTCCAATTCCTTCAGTCCTTTACTGTAGAAGCTGCAAGGTCATGAGTGATTTTGACTGTAGCTCCTCAATATTTGAATGGTGTCTTTCTGGCTGCCTTTTGTATTTTCTCCTTCACTTGATAGTTCTGGAATTTGGCAACAATATTTCTTGGTATTTTTAGTTTGGGATCCCTTTTGAGAGGTGAACGTTGGATTCTTTTGATGACTATTTTGCCCTCTGTATCTAGCACTTCTGGGTAGTTTTCCTTGATGATTTCTTGAAAGATATTTTTCAGACTCTTTTTTTCATCATGGCTTTCTGGTAGGCCAATAATTCTTAAATTTTCTCTCCTGAATCTGTTTTCCAGGCCAGTTGTTTTTCCAATTAGATATTTCACATTTCCTTCCATCTTTGCATTCTTCAGATTTTGTTTGACTGATTCTTGATATCTCATAGAGTCATTAGTTTCTACTTGCCCAATTCTAATTTTTATGAAATTGTTTTCTTCAGTTAGCTTTTGCATCTCCTTTCCCATCTGTCCAATTATTCCTTTTAAGGAATTATTTTCTCCAGTTAGTTTTTGTACTTCCTTTTCCATTTGTCCAATTTTCCCATTTGGGTTTTGTGCTTCCTTTTCCATCTGTCCAATTTTCCTAATTAGGTTTTGTGCTTCCTTTTTCATTTGTTCAGTTTTCCTTTTTAAACAGCTGTTCTCTTCAGTAAATTGTTTTTTCCTACTTTTAAAATCATTGGCCAATTTTTCTTCTATTTCCTTCTTCAGCTGTTCCAGAAGAGGTGTTTTTTCATGCAAACAGTTCATAGTCCCTTCTGAAGTTTCAGATGGGAGTACAGTCTCAATACTGACCTCTTTGGTATTCATGTTTTGGTCCTTGTCTCTATACAAAGGTTCTATGGTCTTTTCCTGCTTGCTTAGCTTCTTCTTGCTCATGATGGTGAGGTTTTGTGTGTTGTGGCCTCTGGTTCTTTCAGTTAGAAGCTGAAGAACCTGGTGTTGAGCTGACTGGTGTGAAAAAGTTAAGGTAAGGTGCCTTTTTTTGTTTGTGTGTGCGTGTTTCCCAGGATCAGCACTGGGGCTAGCTTATTAAGTGTGGGGGAGGGGGTGGTCTGGTCTTGGGAGATCTCCTCATCTGAGCTAGAGCAGAGTCAAGCTCAGTGTTTGGTGATCGTGGCTGTCTTACCATTTCCCCTGGAGCACTGAGGCACACCTGGGTCCTAGTGCAAGTTTCCAGCCCCTCCCCTTCCCAGGTTCCTTTCCTTCTGGTTCCCCCTCTGCCACAGTAAGAGGAATATTCCTTTGCTATTTCCTAGCCTCAGGTGCTACAAGACTGTTTTCCCCTTCTTCTGATCCCACTGATCCAGGATATTTCAAGAGAAATATTTTATGTTTCTCTTGAAGTCAACAAGTGGAGGGGGAGAGAGCATTTACCCATCACTCTGTCATTTTGGCTCCCAGAAGTTCAAGTAGATGACTTATGGATGTTGAATCTGTGGGCTGAAAGTCTCAGGAGCGACTATGGCTGATACCTGTCACTCACTCGGCTCCCACTGGTCTCCCACACTGGGCTGCCACTTGCTGTTCTGCCATGCTGCCACTGTCTCAGGCCACCGGGGTTTTCCTGCTTGGAACATGCTGCTGCTGTGCTGTGTGCTGTGGGCTCACTCCAGCGGAAGAGATCCTGACCTTCTAGTCTGTCCTGGGCTATGAATCTGCCACGCTCTGTCTCCTATTGGATTCTGCACCTCCACAATTTGGTCAAATTCTCTTTTTAGAGGTATCCGAAGGAGTTTGTCTAAGAGCTTAGGTGACTAGTTGCTCTCACTCCACCATCTTGGCTCTGGCCCGATCCAAAACAATTCTAAAGGATTCATGGAAAAATGCTATCTGCTCCAAAGAGAGAACTGATGAATTTGGAGTGCAAACTGAAGTCTAATTTTCTCACTTTCTTTATTTTTCTTGCTTTTTTTGCAATATGGCTAATATGAAAATATGTCTTGCATGATTTCACATGCATAATTAATATATTGCTTTCTTTTCCTGTGGATGAGGAAGACTTGGAAGAGAGGGAAAGAAATTGAAATTCAAAATAAAAAAAGAATGCTAAAAATGAATAAATAATTTTAAAAAATACTAACTGCAAAAAAATAGGAAAATAAAATTCACAAATAAATTACCCTCATAGAGGTATTTGTGTAGCATATTTTATAGGTCCCTCTTTTGATTCATGCCATGCAAATGTATATCTGTGGCTATTGTGGATCCTTTGAATTTTTATATTTTCTATGGAGTGAAATAAATAGTGTTCTATATCCCATATGGATTGTTACCTTGGATTCTTTCACAAGAATTGTGGAACTTTTCACCTGTATCATTGAAGACCTAGACAAAACTAATTTTGAGGTTCCTACAGGAAAATCTGTGTGGACATAAAAATAAGCTAGTCCATGATTTGGATACATGCCTTCAAGATCAACTCCAGGCTATGAAAGGGCAAAGCTTTAGGTATTGGGTCACAGGTACAAGTAGATGTGGGAAAGGTATGGCATGTCAGATGGAGGAAAGAGTGTAAGAAAAGACATAGAGCCAGGATAAGAATGTGAAGGTTAGGAAGGACTATAAAAGTATTGGAATAACAGAATCCTGAAGAAGAAAGGGACCTTAAAGTTCATTTAGTGCCACCCCTGCCTGTGGAACGAATTTCTTGTTCCACGTCACTCCAAAGTGATTTCAACCTGGTAAGAACAAGTCTAATGAGTTTGGCTCCTGTCCCCAACATAGTTTATAGTGCATGTATGCTAAGGCTAAACTGATCCAAAGTCCAGGCTTTGCCCACCCCCCATCTGCTTTTCTACTGTGCCACAATTTTTTCCCTTACTTCCTCATTCTAAAGTCTTGAGGCATGTAGAATTAAGCTTCCTGGTTCCCTGCTCCTCATTCCTTAATAGACAATCCATAAAATAGCCTCATTGTATTGATCTAGGTCACTCTACTGGTGACATGTCAGATCTTTGTCTAAAGGCTCGCTATAAGCCTGAGCTCCAGGTGACAGTGTGAGCATTTGATCAGAATGTGTATCCCATTGTATTTCCAGTCACCATTTGGGTGCTGCCTACATGATTGTGGACAATGGTCACCACATATCCATACTATTCCCTGACACCTCATCCCATTTCTCTGAGAACAGTGATAAAGCCTTTTTAATTACTGTTCTCAGGTGGCACTGTCATTCTTCACAAAAACTCCTTCCCTATTGCAATGCAACAAAGAACAAGGAATTTATGTTTTATTGCATTGGGAAAGACAAGTGAACGGTGGCATACACATATGCAACTACTGCCCTTAGAGATTTATGAAGTCTGACCACATATTCTTTCAGAAGTGTGCTACAGGCAGCTCACATTGATTCAAGTGAGCCAATTGTTAAATTTTCAGTATAAGCATTCATACCTTGGGAATCAGCAAATTCTAAATATAATTAAGAGTTTTCTTCATTTTGTAGATTGTCTGGACTTAATAAAATGATAGAGAAAATATTAATAATGCCCATTACACTGAACATTATATCCTATATACTTTCCCTCCAGAGAGCTACTTGTTAAACATCTACCAGCACACTACTAGGACTTCCTCCTTCATAAACAGCTCTGCACACAATTTCTATAACTCAGCTAATCATCTTCTGGGCTCTCTCCAGAAAGATCGAACCACACCCAGTAAAACCTAACTCATACTAAGGTTTTAGTAAACTAAAAGGGAGGGGAGAAAGTTTCCAGGTCACCAACTAAGTGTTCAGGTGAGGGGAAATGGTCCAGAGTAACCATGATGTTCAGTGTAAGTGTATGCTAAGATGCTTTGAGATCCAACTCCCAAGGAAACCACCATCAAAAGGGAGGGATTTAGAAAGTAAACAGTACTGGAAAATAAAGGTGGGAGAAAAGATTGAAATTACCAAAGATCCCAAAAAGAAGAAAACTCAAAGACCTCAAATATAAGCGAAAAAACAATAGAGAAATCCTTAACAGCAGAAAGAAATATGGCCTCTAAATCTAGTGAATGAGTTCAGGCACCTACGAATAAGTAACGCAAAATAAAAGAAAATTATATAACATTTGATGAGACAGAAGATCATATGGAATTTAAGGAGAACAAGGAACTACAACTTGCTGCTCCTGAGTGGTTTCAAAGAAAAATGGTAACTATTAAAGCAGAATTTATGGCTTGCACAGCAAAAAATAATGAGCAGAATGGAAAATATTGAATGTACAATGATGTCACCAAAGAAACAAAGAAGAGAACAACTGATTGGCAATGCAAATACATATAAATGAAGAGAATACATAGAAATACATAGTAGAGAAGCAAAAAATAATAACACTAAAAATATGTTTACTATCAAGGCAGACAATCTAAGGATCATAGTTTTCTCAGGAGAACATGACAAGACAAAAAACCTGGACACCATAATGCAAGACATAACACCAGAGAATTGTTCAGAACTTCTGAGCACAAAAAAAATGAAATTCCAATGAAAAGAATTCACAGGTCACCTCAAGAAGAAAAAAAAAAAAACCAAAGGCTGCAAACTCCAAGACATATAGTGGTTAAATTTAATGATTAAATTCAGAAACAACAATCCCTGCAAACTTCATAGAAAAAAAGACTTTCAAATACAAAGGAAATGAAATTTTAATAACATATAACTATTCTGCACCCATGAGAAAACATAGGAAGGAATGGAATAATTTGTTTTGAAGAGCAATAAAACTCAGGATGCAGCCCAGGGTTATACAGCCTGCAAATCTGAACTTAATCATAAATTTTAAAAATGTTCAATAATAACAAATAGGCATTTGAAACATTCTTAGAAAGAAAACCAGAGCAGAAGAAATTATTTGCTTCTTGAGCGTCACAGACAAATAAAGTAAAGGAGGGGTGAATTAACCAAGGACAGCAACATAATGACAGCACTGAGACCAGTAAGAGAGATCTTTCTGAGGCTGGACAGACAGAGGTAAGAGGTGGGCATGAAGACTTATGAAAAGATCCTGATAATACCTTGTCTACACAGTTTTTTTTATGAGACTGCTTTACAAAATGGGAGGGTACATGAAGTGGGGGAGGGGTGTATGAAAAGGAGTATAGGGATAAAGGGAGTATGTGATATGCCCAGTTCAAATCAAGGGCTAGCAATGAGGGGAGGACTTCTTAGGATGAGAAGAGCCAGCAGGGGAGTGGGTGAAGAGAAGGGGATGAGGATTAAAAAGGTGGGAGGAAAGGAGAAAGGCCTTGTTTTGATAGTGGAAGTGGGTTGTATTGATGAATGTTCCTATGGGTGAAGAGATATGCTTTATGAAGAGAGATGGAGATCTTGGCTGCGTGTAGTCTGGGGGATTTGGTGCTTGAGAAAATGACTCATCCTACATTGCAGGGGCAGGGAGGAGCACAAGTGGAACTTCTGGCACCCGAAGCAATGAGAAGATATGGAATCAGGGAAGATATTTTGAGGTAAATGGGGAAAATAAGATCAACAGGGGGGTGGGTGGCATAATCAAGGACATTGTTAAGGGGGAGGAGGTCCTACCATCGTACGGAGCCTTCTCTGTCATATGCAGGAATTGGTATTACTCTAGGAGTGAGACACAGAGGCATTCTCTATCAGGCAGTGGCAGAAACCCCTAAAGGGGAATGATGAAAATGGATACCTCCAAAGTTTTGATTCCATATCAGGAATACAGAGAATAGAGATCAGATAATGATAGCAATCATGAGCCAGAGAATGGGAGTCTAAAATAGACAGAAAGAAAGAATGGATAATGAATAAAGTGAGAGAAATCCTCTCTGGACAAAAAAAAATAACTAAATAAAAAAAAACCCCAATGAACAAGTTTAGTTAAAAGGGAAAAGAAAAAAGAGGAACGAACTTAACCAACTGATAGGGGAAAAGAGGAGGGAGGGAGAAATAACCAGAAAAAAATAGGAAAGAAAAATGAACTAATAAGTAAAACCCCACAGTTAAAGGTGTTATAAATTGGAGGGAGGGAATTAGGGGTAAGGGGAGGAGACACAATGGGAAAAGAGTCACCTTAAAAAAAGAAAAAGATTAAACTAAAGTAGCTGAAGAAACATAGTACTGTGTTAAAACAGAAGAGGGAAATTTCATAACTTGAAAAAAATCCATATTAGAGACAAATGGAGGAAAATATAAGCCTAACTCTCATGACTTCAAATGTTAATGGATCAAACAATCCAAGAAAATGAAAAAAAAGGGTGATTTATTGGATAAGAAAACAAAATCTTACAATCTATTGCTTACAAGAAATACATTTTAAAAACAAAGATATGCAGAAAATAAAACCAAGGAGATGGGAAAAAACTTACAATGTATCAGGTAAATTTGAAAAAGGAGGACTTGCAATTGTATTATATGACAAATCAAAAGGAAACATTCAAAAAATAAAAAAGAATAAACAGAGAAACTATATTATGCTAAAAGAAACCATAGACAACAATAGGCTCTAAATGCCTTAGTTCCAAATTAATAAAGGAAACATTATATGAGTCATGAGAAAACATAGAGAGTGGAACAATAGGGACAGGTGACTTCAATATCCCTCTCCTTGTTTTAGATAAGCCTGATATAAAAATAAACATAAGGAAAAATATGGAACTGAACAAATTGTTGGAGAAGCTAGAGCTAAAAGACTTATGGCATCTTCTAAAGGGGACTGCAAAATAATCTAAATATTTCTCTGTGCCACATAAAACTTTTATCAGAAAAAGTGATCGTGTATCATGAAGATATAGAGACATTGCAGAAAAAAAGTACAAAGAAATAGCTGATACATCCTTTACAAACCACAAAGCAATAAAAATAATCACAAGGTCACAAAGAAAAGACAAACACCGAAGTGGATATTTAACAATGAAATCTTAAATAATGAGTGGGTGAAAGAACAAGTCATAGAAATAATTAATAATTACATTGACTATGATATTGATTAAAAACTTCTGAAATGTGGCTAAAGCAGTCCTCAGAGGAAAATCCTACTCATACAAACACATATTAACAATAGAAAAATAAAGGATTAATTAAATGAAGATGCATCTTAACTTAGAATATCAGCCAATAAACAAAACAAAAATAAAATAAAAGAGGGGATGTTAAAATTACGCAAAAAGTAGATAAATTAAAAATAAAAAAACCACAAACAAAATTTGAGTTTGATCTTTGAAAAATCAATAAACCTTTAACTAATGATTAAAATGAAGAGAAAAAACCAAAATGCATAAAATAATAAAATAACTATATGAAATCACAACAAAATAAAAAGAATAATCAGAACATAAATGCACAGTTGTATGCTAAAAAAACTGAGGACATAAAAGATACAGAGGCATACCTTCAAAACTATAAAATATTTAAACTATCAGAAGACCAGGCAGAGATCTGGAATAAACCAATTTCAGGGAAAAAAATAGCTATAAAAGAGCTACCAAAGTTTTGATAGATTCATAAGAAAATTCTATGAAACTTATACAGGTATGAAGGAAGGTTGCCCACTTTCCCCACTATTATTTTATATAGCTCTGGAAATGCTAGCAACAACATCAATACAAAACAGTGAAATTAAAGGCATAAAGATAAATAAAGAGAAGATAAAACTATCCCCATTTGCTGATGATATGACGATTTACTTGGAAAATTCTAGGGAATCTACAAAGATAACTGACAAAATTACTATCTTCAACAAAGTTGCAGGCTACAAAGTAAGCCCTCAAAAAAATCAACAGCATTTCTATGTAATAATAATACATATGAAGCAAAAATAGAAAGAAAAAAGTCGTTTCAAAAAACTACAAAATGAATAAAATATCTCAATATCACCTACCAAAGTGCACAAAAGACTTGTATAAATTATAATGTGTTTCATAAAGAAACAAAGAACAATTTAAATCTCTTGGCTGTGCCAATACAATAAAAAATGACAATACTTACAAGGTTAATTTACACTTTTAATGCTGTCCAATTAAATTATCAAGGTGTTACTTCATAGGACTTGGTAAAATAAAAACAAAGCTCATTTGAAAAGATAAAAGACTTAGAATATCAAAAGAAATGACTAAAAGAAGGAGGAACAGACCTGACTCCTGGACCACAAACTATACTATAAAGCAGTAAAAACATCTAGTACTTGATAAAATAGAGAGGCAGATCAGTAGAACATACTACACAAAGAGAATCAGAAGAAACAAAATAAACTCAAATATCCAATGTTTTTATACAAAGTAGAAAACCTTAATTACATGGGGGAAAAAAATCTTCATTTGAAAAAAAGCTGCTAGAAAAATGGGAAAGCATTCTGGCAGAAATTAGGCTTAGATCAACATCTTATACCATATTTCACAATACATTCAAAGTTGATATGTGACTAATATTAAAAATTATACTCTAAAAAAATTTAGAAAAAAAGCAGTTATGGGTAGGAGATGAATTCTTAATCACACAAAAAGTAGAAACAACTACAAAACAAAATAGATTATTTTGATTATGTAAAATTGAACAGCTTCTGCACAGACAAAATTAATGTACCTAAGATAAGAAAGGAAGTAGTTGAATAGGGAAAAAAATCTTTGCATCTAATTTCTTTGATAAGGGTTTGATACCCAAAATATATAAATAATTACTAACTATATATTATAATAGGCTTTCCCCAATAGTTCAATATATAGGTCAATATATATGAACAAACTTCTCAAAAGAAGAACTACAGAGATAAATATATGAAAAAAAATGCTCCAGGTCACTAAAAATAAGAAAAATGAATATAAAAACAATCCTGAGGTTTAATCTCACACCCTGCATATTAGCAAAGTGGACCAGAAAAGGCAATAGTTTACATAGGAGGGGTTGCAGAATTATAGACACATTAATACATTGTGAGTAGAGCTGTGAAATGGTGCAATCGTTTTGGAAAGCAATTTGGAATTACGCAAATAATTGATTAAAATGCCCATACTCTTTGAACAGACATGCATTGAGCTTATACTCCAAAGAAGTCATTGATAAGAAGAAAGTGCCCATATATACCAAAATATTTATAGCAGCCCTTTTTGTGATAGCAAATAATTGGAAATAAAGTAAGCCCATTGATTGGAGAATGGATAAAAAAATTGTGATATAAATATGTACATGAACTGATTCAGAGTGAAGTAGGTAAAGCCAAGAAGAAATTTACCTACAAACATGTTAATAAAAAAAATAACCAGCCCGCCACCAAAAGCCCATTTGAATCTCAGACCCAAAGCACTAGCTGGCCCAATCTAGGCGGGGGTGGACAGGAATCTCAGAAGTCAAGTAACTGGCTGGGAAAATGCCCAGAAAAGGGAAGAAAAATAAGACCATAGAAAGCTACTTTCTTGGGGGACAGATGTTCCCACCTTTCAATTCTGATGAAGAGGAACAATTCTTACCATCAGGGAAAGACGTGGAAAAATCGGGGCCTCTGTATCCCAGACATCCCAGGTGGATGTCTGGTGGGCTCAGGCCATGGAAGAGCTCAAAAAGGATTTTGAAAATCAAGTTAGACAGGTGGAGGAAAAACTGGGAAGAGAAATGAGAGAGATGCAAGAAAAGCATGAAAAACAGGTCAATACCTTGTTAAAGGAGACCCAAAAAAATGCTGAAGAAAATAACACCTTGAAAAATAGACTCACTCAATTGGCAAAAGAGGTTCAAAAAGCCAATGAGGAGAAGAATGCTTTCAAAAGCAGAATTAGTCAAATGGAAAAAGAGGTTCAAAAGTTCACTGAAGATAATAGTTCTCTCAAAATTAGAATGGAACAGATGGAGGCTAATGACTTTCTGAGAAACCAAGAAATCACCAAACAAAACCAAAAGAATGAAAAAATGGAAGAGAATGTGAAATATCTCATGGAAAAAACAACTGACCTGGAAAATAGATACAGGAAAGACAATTTAAAAATTATGGGACTACCTGAAAGTCATGATCAAAAAAAGAGCCTAGACATCATCTTCCATGAAATTATCAAGGCAAACTGCCCTGATATTCTACAACCAGAGGGCAGAATGAGTATTGAAAGAATCCATCGATCACCACCTGAAAGAGATCCAAAAAGAGAAACTCCTAGGAACATTGTGGCCAAATTCCAGAATTCCCTGGTCAAGGAGAAAATATTTCAAGCAGCTAGAAAGAAACAATTCCAGTATTGTGGAAATACAGTCAGGATAACTCAAGATCTAGCAGCTTCTACATTAAGGGATTGAAGGGCATGGAATAGGATATTCCAGAAGTCAAAGGAACTAGGACTCAAACCAAGAATCACCTACCCAGCTAAACTGAGTATAATACTTCAGGGGAAAATATGGTCTTTCAATGAAACAAGAGGACTTTCAAGCATTCTTGATGAAAAGACCAGAGCTGAAAAGAAAATTTGACTTTCAAACACAAGAATGAGAAGAAGCATGGAAAAGTAAACAGCAAAGAGAAGTCATAAGGGACTTACCAAAAGTGAACTGTTTACATTCCTACATGGAAAGACAATATTTGTAACTCTTAAAACTTTTCAGTATCTGGGTAGTTGGTGGAACCACACACACACACACACACACACATGCACACAAGCACACTCACATGTACACGCATGCATGCACATACAGAGACAGAGAGCACAGAGTGAATTGAATAGGATGGGACCATATCTTTAAAGAAATTAAGGTAAATGGTGAGAGAGAAATGTAGTGGGAGGAAAGAGGGTGAAATGGAATGGGGTAAATTATATCTCATTCAAGAGGCAAGCAGGAGACTTTTTAGTGGAGGGAAAAAGAGGAGAGCTGAGAAAAAAACAAGAAGTTTACCCTCATCATATTCGACTAAAGGAAGCAATAAAATGCACCCTCATTTTGGTATGAAAACCTATCTTACAATGCAGGAAAGTGGAGGAGAAGGAGATAAGCAGGGTGGGGGGGATGATGGAAGGGAGGGCAATGGGAGGAGGGAGCTATTTGAAGTCAACACTCTTGGGGAGGGACAGGATCAAAAGACAGAATAGAAACAATGGGGGGCAGGATAGGAGGGAGGGAAATACAATTAGTCTTACACAACACGACTGCTATTGAAGTCATTTGCAAAACTACACAGATATGGCTCATATTAAATTGCCTGCCTTCCCAAAGGGAATGGGTGGGGAGGGAGGGATGGGGGGAATTTGGAACTCACAGTTTTAGGAACAACTGTCAAGTATTGTTGTTGCTACTAGGAAATAAAAAAAAAAATAACCACACACCAAAAAATAGGAATGTAACAAAATTATAATTATCAAGCCTCACTCAAGTGAATAAAAACGCAAGGATACCTCCAATCCACTCTTTCATTAGGTATTACACATTGCTCATGTTTTCAGATTTTTCCAATATATGTAGTGCTACTTTTTTTTCCTCTTGAAAAATACCATTTGTTGTATGGGATGGCTTGCTTGGAATAGGACGGGGAAAGATACCTGAGACATCTATAATGCTATAAAAAACAGAAGACCTCAAAAAAACTATATTTTTTAAAAATGAGTATTATAAAATTATAAAGAACTAGCGTGGCCCCAAAGAAGAGGTATGAGAAGATGTCTATCTCCTCCACCCCCCTTCCTTTACTGAGAAATATGGAGTTTTCTATATAGGCAAATTTCTTTTCAATGTATTGACTGAATTTTCTGAAACTTTTCTTTTAAAAATAGTCTTTGTTCTAAGGGATGTCTCTTGGGGAGTGGGGAGGAGAGGGTTCACAGGAGGAAATAAAGACATCATAAAAAAACTCAGTATAAATGCATTTAAATAGATTTCTCATATCACTCTATACAGCATATTTCATAGCATCTCATATCCTACAATAAATTATTTCCTTTAGTGAATTCATCTGTTTGAAATAATAGTGGAAAATATCATGCCTGGCAGGAAATAATTCTACTAAGATATTTTCTAGTTAGACAAATTTGTTCCCTAGAGAATATCTTTGTTTTCCTAATTATTTACATACCATCCAATTGAGCTGTTGGATATTTCCAAACACAAGAAAATCCCTTATTATTATAAATTACTATAATTTCAGAGATTTTTTTTAATCAACACATATTTTAGATCTACTTCAAAACCAGTTGGAAAAAGGAAATAGTATCAAACATGGTTATACATTCTAGCATATGGAAAAAGGCAAAATGCCAACTTAATAATGAAGAGTAATTTATTATTCTGATAAAGATCACCTCATTTCAATTCTCCCTCTCCCAAATAAACTTTGAAGTTAATTCCAGCTTTTAAGCCAAAACCCTACGGAGCTTCATTTTTACAACAGTCAGTTCTCAACTATCTTTGATAGATCATCTAGCCATTGGGCATAAGTCTGAGACAGGGTGCTGTCTAACTTCAACACACAGTGGAGGAGAGAAGCTGAAGAGTTGTTGAAATCATAATCTATCAACCCATCTGTTGATTCACAAGAGGATAGATGGTACTGTTAGAAGAAACCTAGTATGTTATGAGTGACTTTTAATGTCAATCAATAAACATTTATTAAGTACCTACTATGTTCTAGGACTTGTGATAAGTGCTGCAGTTTAATAGGGGAGATATTATGCAAACAACTATGCACAAACTAGGTATATTCAGGATAAATTGGATATAATCAACAGAGAAAAGGCACTAGAACTAATATGGACTAGAAAAGGCTTCCTATAGAAGGTGGAATTTTATCTGGGGTTTATCTGAAGGAAACCAAGGAAGCTAGTATTCAAAGAGGAGAGACAGCGGTTCATCTATGGGGGACAGTCACTGAAAATACCTGGAGTTAGAAGATAGACTTTAAAGAAACAGCAAGGAAACCAGTGCCACCAGATTGAAGAGTGTGTGTGTGTGTGTGTGTGTGTGTGTGTGTGTGTGTGTGTTGGGTGGTGGTATGTATGTATAAGGTATAAGAAAACTGTAAAGGTAAAGGGACGCTACCTTTTAAATCACTGAAGGATTTGGGGGTACAGGAGACAGTTTCATCTTTTCTTCCAGCTGAAAATGACTTTGGAAGATATAGGAAATAGAAACTTGACTATATAGACGGTGTAAAATAAAAATGGGATTTGATTTTTTGGACCCTGATATGACAACATAATGACAGACTCTTGACTAATAATAGGCATTTATGTCTTAAGTATGAGGAACAAACTATTTGGGAAGAATATCAGCCTAATAAAAAACTTTAAATTAAAATTTAAAGCAGCTGAATAAAAATAGATAAAACTGTAAAAGGAACACCTAGGAAAGGCAATAGGTATGATTTCTGTTAATGGGACCTGAAATTTCACTGATATTGGGAGCTTCTACTAATAAACTCCCTCCACCAATACAAGTTGGCACTTTCTCTGCAATATACAACCTTAGAGTCACTGGGAACACTAAGTTGTGTCGTGGTTAAGCTCACATAGCCTGTATATGTCAGAAACAAGACTTGAAACCAAGTCTCTCTGATAAGCTTGGTATCTACTATGCCAAGATGCCTACTCACATTAGATGTGTGTGTGTGTTCGTTCTTCATTGCCAAAGAAGACCATGCCATCAGAGAAATAAGGACATGACTTGCACTTGACGTTGTTTTGAGGAAAGGAGGGCTGTGCAGTTCACCAGCCTCACTTCTCCTCCAGAGCCATCTGAATCCAGTGACCAGATGTTCATCAGGATGATTGGAGATGATCTAGGATGAGGCAATTGGGGTTAAGTGACCTGCCCAAGGCCACCTGCCCAAGGACACACAGCTAGTGAGTGTCAAGTGTCTGAGATATGAACTCAGGTCCTCCTGACTCCTGCACTGGTGCTCTATCCACTGCACCTCCTACCTGTCCCCACATTAGATATAAGATAGCAGTAAAGGAGCCCAGAAATTTCCAGGAGGAAATAACACAATAGAGTTGAGAACAATGCCCATGGGGTTCAGAGGCATTTATTGCCATAAATAATCCAAACTTGACTTTTATACCAAATGGTAAATATGATGTCATTAGAATGATGTGAAAGTGTGTGGGACAGGAATTTGGGGAGGTGGGAATGAGAGGGAAATGTAACAATAGAAGATGGCACCTATTTCAACAAACATTAAAATGTATGTCTTGTTTCTGCTTCATTTCTATTTCCAAATACACCATTCTCCACTCCTCTACCCAGGGAACCATCCTATATAGAAAAGAATAAAGAAAAAAAGAGAGAAAAAAGCAACCAAACAATATATCAGCCAACTCTGACAGCATTCAATGTTCCATACCCATAGCTCCTCATCTCTGCAAAGTAAAGAGAGAAGTGAATTTTCTTATCTCTTCTTTGGCATCAAACTTGGTCATTAAAATTACATATTCAATTTCATATTTTGTGGTTATTTACATTTAAAATTTTAAACATTAGTAAGGGGCCATTATGTACCTTCTGTTAATCACTAGGTGACCAAGATGACATAGTCCCAAATATTAAGAAATTATGAAAATGAAATGAGAGATGACATTCACATCAACAACTTCATGATAAGCAGAATGTGATAAGTAAAGCAGAGGTCCAGATTAAATAGTGGCAACTAAGCTGTACCCAGAAGGAGGAGAAAGACTTCATCAAATGGAGATGAAGGGGAATAAATTCCGGGAATGTGAGATAATATGAGAAATGACATGGAGTGATGATAATGGAAGATGGAAAATAGTTTATTTGGGCTGGAACGTAAAGTACATGAAAAGAAAAGAATAAAATAAAGTTGGAAGGGTAGAATTGAGCCAGATGGCGTAGGGGCTTGAATGCCAGGTTAAGGAATTGTTGTCCTTCCCATTTATATTGTCAGTCACTGTATATATTATTTTCTTGGTTTTATTTACTTCACTCCGCATCAATTAGCAACAATCTTCCTATGTTTTTCTGTCTTTACTTTCATTGTTTAGTAGTCCATTATAAGCATATACCACAATTTGTTTAGATATCCCCCAATCAATGTGAATCTACTTGTGTTCAATTTTTTGCTACCATAAAAATGCTTATTATGAATATTTTGTTATAACATGAGAAGTATAGCAGGATCTTATATCCTTTATACAATTAAGTCAATTGTATAATGGCAATGGTGGGATACGGCTTGTAGGAACCCATGTTCCTTTTAAACAGTCTCATCAAGGAGATATTCAATGCATGTTGCTTATTCTCACAATTTCTCTAGATGGAAAGAAGGCCTATCTAGTGTACCATTGACATTTTTCAAACACTTTTTTATAGCAATAAGGGCCGAATCCATCATAGCAACAAATAAATCTATATGCAATAACGACGCAGGCACTCCCATCCTTCCCTCTGTTAGGTTTCCCACTAACCAGCTCCCTTAAACAAGATCACAGACAAGCTCTCCCACTCACACGTGTTGCTGCCTGCTCTTTCCCAGCTCTGACCGTTCTCACCTCCTGCTCCACCTGTTCAGCAAATTCCTCCCACCACAGGCTCCATTTGACTCAGACTTCCATATGACCCAGGAAGGTCATATGGGCCTATTAATGGGCATCCCTTCAATTTTCAATCTTCGCCACCACAACAAGAGCTGCTATAAACATTTTTGTACATATGGGTCTTTTTCTCTGCTCTTTGATCTCTTTGGCATACAGACAGCATTGCTGGTTCAAAGGGAATGCAGAATTTTATAACCCTTTGGACATAAGCTTAAAGGCTTTCAGAGCACTGTACATATGTTATCTCATTTTATTGCATTTGATGCTTACAGCAACCCTGTGAGATATTATCATCCCCATTTTATAGATGAGGAAACTGAGGCTGAGAGGTTAAGTGACTTGTCCAGGGTCACATAGCTGAGAGGCTAAATTTGAACTCCAGACTCCCCAAATCTAAGTCCAGCACTCATATGCACCATATCACCTCACTTCCTCAAGTAGAAGTTAATGACTCTGAAACCACAAGAAATTTTAATCCAAAATCAAAATGTTGAAACATAGAAGAAAATGTAAAGTATCTCATAGTACAAAAAAACTGACCAAGAAAATAGACTGAGAGATCATTTAAGATTCACACAACAACCTGAAAGACATGACCAGAAACAAAGAAAAAGACATCACATTTCAAGAAATCATAAAATTGCCTAGATATCTTAGAATCAAATGAAAAAATAGAAATAGAATCCATCAGTCATTTCCTGAAAGAAATCCAAAAATGAAATCTCCCAGGAATATTACTGCCAAAATTCAGAGCTTTCAGATCAAAGAAAAAAATACTGCAAGCAGCATTTTTAATTATTTATATTTAATTTAATTAGTAATTAGTAATAATAAATTATTAAATAATGAAATTTTAATAAATAAATAAAATCATTAATAATGATTAGTAAGTTATTAATTTAATTATTAATCCAAAAAGAATGGATTCAAGTACCAAGGAGCTAATGACAAGTTCCCACACAGTTTTGCAGGAACCACTATGAAGAAACAGAGAGTTTGGAAAACAGTTTTCAAGAAACAAAAGATATGGGCTTTATAATTTACCCACGAAAATCTAATAGGGAGAAAAATGGAGGATCTCTCATGAAACAGAAGAAATCCAAGTATTTCTGATAAAAAGATAAGAGCTGTATAGTAACCTTGGAATATGCAGAAATCAAGAGAAACATTAAAAAAGTAAAACATGAGTGAGCTGTTTGTTATAAGGGAGTAAGCTGAACAAACCGTTGACATTTTGATGTCCTTTCTATCATCATTAGTTGTCATAGAGGGAATGAGAGGGCCTGGGAGTAGTTCTGCAATTTTTTTTAACTTATGGAATAAAACTAGCATTTCCCTAACAGAACAATAAAAAAGATCACTGCACATTAAACTGCAAATTCTACTATGCACAACTTGCCATTCTTTTCAAATATACAACAGAAATGTCATGTAAAATTTCTTTTTTTCTTCTCTTCCCCCTGCCTTAGAGATGGCTATCATTAGACACAAGTAGATGTATGTTATTCTCTACATACTTCTATTCATCAGCTCCTCCTCTGGATGGAGAGAGCATCTTTCTTCATATTTCCTTTATTGTTAATTTGGGCATTTATAATAGTCAAAATAACATTCATTCGAAGTCATTCTTAAAAAATTATTGCTATGTCTTGGTTCTGTCCATTTCCCTCTTCATTATTTCATGCAAGTCTTTTCATGTTTTTCTAAAATCATTGAGCTCATCATTTCTTACAGCACAGTAGCATTCCATTATAATTATATAGCACAACTTGTTCAGTCATTCCCCAATGGATGGGCATCCCTGAAATTTCCAGTACTTTGCCACCACAAAGTGAGTTACTATAAACATTTCAGAATATGCAGGTTCTTTTCTTTTTGCCCTAATTATCTTCAGAAATAGATCAAATAGTAGTATTGCTGGGTCAAATGGTATAGGTAATATAATAACTCTTTGGGCATAATTCCAGATTTCTCTCCAAAATGGTTGGATCGGTTCATAATTCCACCAACAATGAATGTGTCCTAATTTTTCCACATCTCCTCCAATATTTGTCACTTTCTCTGTTTATCATTTTAGTCAATCTCATTACTTTAAAAGAAGGGAAAAGGAAGGCAAGAGGAATGCACTGAAGAGGAAAAAGAGAGGAAAGATATATAAAATAGAAGAAGTAGAGAGAACAGAAGACACTAGAACCTCACTCTAATCTGGCTTGGTCAAAGGAGGAAAAAATACATATACACATATAGAGTTGGGTACAGATGCACACTTATCAGGAAAATAGGAGAGAAAGGGGGACATTAAAGGGGGAAAGGAAGAAGGAAAGGAAAGAGAGGGGAGGGGAGGGAAGGCATAAGAGATAAGATGGGTTGAGAGGAACTGGTCCTAAGCAAAACAAATTCTACCCAAGAAGTATGGCTCTCCAGGAGGGATGTAAAAGAAAAGAAAGGATTGGTGATGAAATAGGCAAATCACCACCAGAGAGAGAGGTAGAGTCCTTAGAGTGAAAACTAAGATTTTTCTTCTTAATATGGCCAATGTGGAAATTTTTTGTGTGTGATTACATATGCTTGTAACATGTACACACATTTTTTCCCTTTCTCAACTGATGGGTCAGTTCTATAAAAGTTCCATTTATCTATAAATCACAGAAATCAGCATTTTGTTCATTGAAAAACATTAATTTTTTTTAAAAACTGTCTTTAAGTCAACTATACCACTGCCAGATCTATCCCACAAAGAGAATAAAAAAAGGAAAAGATCATCTATGTACAAAAATATTTAATAGTATCTTTTTTTTCATGTGATACCAAGGAACTGGAAACTAAAGGCATGATAATTATTTAGGGAATACTTGAACAAACTGGTATATGAATGGGATGGAATATTATCATTGTATAAGAAATGAGGGAAAAGATTATTTCAAAGAGACATGGAAAGATTTCTATGAATTTAGGTGCAATGAATGAACAGAACTAGAACCATGTATAGTCAATAGCCAGTAAACATTTGTTAAGCTACTACTGTGTGCCGGGTACTGTGCTAAGCACTGGAGACAGAAATCCAAAAGAAAGAGAGCCCTGTTCTCAAGGAGCTTACAATCTAATGATGTAAGACTACATGTAAAAGGAAGCTGAAAAGGGTGTGAGGAGGGGGAAGGTAGTTGCATGGGGTATAGTGAATAAGTCAGTCAGAGAAATCCTGAAGTAGGGCAATCAATTGAGAAATCAGATGTTCTGATCTGAGTTTTCTTCTTAAATGGAGGTTGGGACTTCATACTATAACATCAAGAAAATAAAAATGAACAATTCTGAAGACTTGTATCAACTGATGAGGAATGAAATGAGTCAAAAATCAGGAGAACGATTTACACAATGAACGATACTGTAGCAACCAAGAATGCTGAAAGCTGTTAGAACTATGATCAATGCAATTAGTATCCATGATTCTTGCATCCTGACAGAGAGATGATAGACTCAGGGCACAGATGAGACATATATTTTTTCATATGGTCAATAAGGGAATCTGCTTTGCCTAACTACGAATATTTATTATAATATTTGTTACAATGATTTCTGTTTTTATTTTTATTTTTCCAGTGGAGTTGAGAGGAGATGAATAGATTTCTATTCATTTAAGGAAAAATTTTGAGATGGGTTTTTGTTTCAGGGAAAATTGGGGGCAGAGGAGGGAGTAATTAAAAAACACTATAATTTTGCAAATGTGATTCAGCTCACTTTCCTCCTCCTATTCAATTCTTGACCCAGTTTACTCTAGGAAGGGTTTATAAGAAAAGAAAGCACTCGTGATAAAATATGCTACTATAAAAGCTCCATTCATCCATAAATCATAGACTAAACTAAGCATTCTTTATCTACTTGTTTACTCTTGTATGGATAGATCTCATTTAAGAGGATCTGTAATATGCTGGGGTTTAACAATAGCATCCACAAATATGAGCCCTTGGAGTCCTTCACCATCTTTTGAAATTCATTTTCCCTTTGGACCCTGAATCAGACATCCACCGTGACAGTGGCAACCATCTTTGGTGAGTTAATATTTTCCTCTTTTATGCCTGCCTTGATATTAGTAACAAGAGCATCACAGAACAAATGTATTTATGTTCTTGAATCTTTCCCAGGATCTTGTAAGAAAAGTCATTCAAATGCATAGGACATACCTTTTTGGAGAATCTTTTGTTTTACGGAGTCAAATGCTTTTTATAGTAATCTTTAAAAGTTAAAAAATAATTATATTCTTTCACCCAATAATTCCATTTTTTGGAAGACAGAGCTATCAAAGAGGAAAAAAGTTATTTGTTCAATTTGTGTTTGAAAAAAAAAAACTGAAAACAACCCTAAATATTCAACAACAGTAGAATTACTCAATAAATTGTAACACATTTAATGAAAGTAGGAGGAATATAAAGAAATCTGGAGAAATTCTCATAAAAGAATACAAAATTTGTTTTGTTTTTAGAGCAGAACAAGAAAAACAGTATATGCAAATTATATCTGCATAAAAGGGAAAGTGGACAAGAAAAAATAAGAAAAGGAAGCTCATGGAGGTTTGGAGAAACTGACTGAGAAGTTGTCATGAATGTTTTATTTCAAAGGATTTAAAATCTCATTTACTTGAACATTGTCTCATTGGTTCACTTACCCACCATCTCATCCTATTTGTTTCTTCTGCATTATCTGTCATCAATCTTCCAAAAGAAAATATGTTTGAGGTTTATACTTTAAGTATGATTTTTGTAATTTAGTGGACACTGCTGTAACACTTGGACTACCTATCTATTCTCTCTCAAAGAAGTCACATGACTGACCAAATAAGATGTTATTGCAAAAATCCAAGTTCAAGATCAAGAAGGGTGGTGTCAGATTGAGTGGAAAGGAGATGTAAAAAAAGGTACTATGAAAGAAGAATTAGCAGACTTTTGATATGGGAACAAAAGACAGGGAGCAGTCAAAACAGTTCAGGGTTTTAACCCTGGTTGACTAGCAATCATAGAACGGAACTCAATCAAAAAAAAAAGTCTAACTTAAACACTTCAAAAAAGATCATTTCTATAAAAACAAACAAGTTTAAAAGATTGTATATGAAACATAAATCTCCAATTCATGTGGTTTGCTTTTAGGCATATAAGAAATTCCACACGTTACTTTCAAAACCTTTTGCTCATCCATGCTCCTTCTGAACATCTTTTTGTTTTCTTAAGTAAAACATTTTTTAAAATGTTTCAATGATCCTCTTTCTTTTTAGCATTAGTGTGTCTATCTATTAATATTAGTATTTCTGACTACTAGAATGTAAACTTCTTAACCACAGGAAATGTTTTTTGCCTTTCTGTGTATCCCCAGCATTTAACATAGAGCCTGGTATATAGTAAGCACTTAATAAATACATGTAGACTGATTCTTTAACCCTTCTTCCTCATGCCTCAATTTAAAAAAATATCCTTATATCATATAATAATAATCAAGTAAAATAAGTTAACAGAGGGGACAGGTCCAAAAATGCACGTCTTTCTTCTGTGCTTCATGTCCATCATCTCTCTGTCCAGAGGTGGGCATGACATTTTTCATCATAAGTCCTTTGAAGACATTGCATCGATCGGGGTCCTTAAAATGCTGTGGTTGTATAAATTGTTCTGCAGGTTTAGCCCACTTCACTCTTCATCAGTTAATATTAGCCCAGTACTCTCTGGAGTCATCTGTTTTCATATTGTACAATAATATCCCATTACGTTCACATACTATAATTCGTTTAGCCATTCCTCAAGCAATTGGTATGCAATAGAACTCATTATAGAGGAGGAAACAAACATTGAGAGATTAAATGATTCAGTATGGCCATCCTCTTATGGATGCTCTCTGACTTGTCTACATCTGCTTTTTTGTCTAACCTTCCATCTGCCCTGCAAAGGCTGCAAGAGTAATTTTCAAGCACCACCATGATCATTTTACTTGAGAACCAGGGAACCAGAATTCTAGCTGCAGTTTGGAACTAACTGTGTGACCTCAGGACTAGAAGTAGACTAACTTCCACCCGATCACTCTCTCTGGAAAAATGGTGCCATGCATCCTTAGTTCCATGATTGTTTGATACAGCACAGAATAAGGAAATTAATCTAGGTAGAGTTGTCATTTTTATTATGTTACAAGTTACTCAGACTAACAATCAAGATATCATTCTTGACTTCTCAATCTCTTTCATCCCCTCCCCCATGTCCTATCTCTCACTACAGCCTGTCAATTTATTTTTATAATATTGCTTATATGAATCCCCTTCTCTTCTGTGACACAGACTACTGCAGTAATCTGCTGAATGAATTCCTTTCCACAAGCCTTTCTCTCCTACAGCCCATCCTCCACTTAATGGCCAAAATGATCTTCCTAAAGATCTGATCACAACATTACCCTACTCAATAAACTACTCTCTATCATATTCAGGATCAAAAAATAAACTCTCTAGTGTTCAAAGCCTTTTATAATCTGCCCTTTCAGGTCTTCTTAAACCTCATAGATCAATCTTACTACCATGACTTAGTCTTTGATGCCCTGAAACTGACCTTCTTGCTTTTTTCTCAGACATGCTCCATCTCCCAACTACAGGCATCTTTTTAAATTTTTTATATGTATATTTTCCAATTATATGTAAAAACAATTTTAACATTCCTTTTTTTTAAATCTGAGTTCCAAATTCTTACCCTCACTCTCTGCTTGCCTCTTCTTGAGAAGGCAAGTGATTTTTATACAGCTTATACATGTACCATCATGTAAAATATTTTTCTATGTTAACCATGTTGTGAAAGAAAGCACAGATCAAAAGGAAAATAAAAAAAAGGACATGTTTTTATCTGTATTCAGACTCCATCAGTTCTTTCTCTGGAGGTGAGTAGCATTTCTCATCATAAATCCTTTGGTATTTTCTTGGATCATTGTACTGCTGGGAATATCTAAATTATTCACAGTTGATCATCATAAAATATTGCTATTCCTGTGTACAATGTTCTCCTTGTTCTGCTCGTTTCGCTTTGCATCAGTTCATGTAAGTCTTCCCAGGTTTCTCTGAGAGCACTCAGCTTATTATTTCTTATAGCATAATAGTGTTCCCTCACAATCATATACCACAAGTTGTTCAGTCTTTCCTCAATTGATAGATACACCCTCAGTTTCCAGTTCTTTACCACCACAAAAAGAGTTGCTACACATATTTTTGTACATTAAAAAAAATCTCTTTAGTAGTTTTGGGTCAAAAGGCATGAACAATTTTATAGCCCTTTGGGCATAGTTCCAAATTACTCTCCAGAATGCTTGGATCAGTTCAGAACTCTACCAACAGTGCATTAGTATCTCAATTTTTCCACATCTCCTCCAACATTTGCCATTTTCCTTTTCTGTCATGTTAGCCAGTCTGCTAGGTGTGAAGTGGGACCTCAAAGTTGTTTTAATTTGCATTTATCTAATCAATGGTGATTTAGAGTATTTCTTCTTCTGACTATAGATAGCTTTGATTACTTCATCTGAAAACTGCCTGTTCATATCCTTTGACCATTTGTCACTTAAGGAATGGCTTTTATTTTTATAAATGTGGTCTGGTTCTCTATATATTTGAGAAATGAGGTCTCTGAGATAACTTTGCTGGAAAACTTTGTCCTCATGTTTGTGCTTTTCTTCTAATCTTGGCTATATTGATTTTGTTTTTGTAAAACCTTTTAATCTAGAAATATGACAGACTATTCCATGCTCCCCTAATTTGCTTGTGATATCACTCTTTGTGTCTAAAATATGTATTTATTTTAAATTTATCTTCATATACAGTGTGAGATGTTGTTCTATACCTAGTTTCTCTCAAATTACCTTCCAGTTTTCCCAGTATGTTTTTGTCAAATAGCAACTCTTGTGCCCAAAGCTTGGATCTTTGTTTTTATCAAACACTAGATTACCATGGTCATTTACTACTGTGTATTGTATACCTAATTTATTCCACTGATTTGCCCCTCCTATTTCTTAGCCAGAACAAGATTGTTTTGAAGATTGCCACTTTCTAGCACAGTCTGAGATCTGCTCTTGCCAGGCCCCCATTCTTCACATTCTTTTTATTGATTACCCTGATGTTCTTCACTTTTTTATTCTTCCAGATAAATCTTCTTACTATTTTTTCTTGCTCTATAAAATAATTTTTTGTTCATTTGATTGATATGGCACTGAATAAGGAAATTAAGTTAGGTAAGAATTGTCATTTTTATTATGTTGGCTCAGCCTACCCATGAGCAATTAATATTTCTTCAATTCATCCCCAGGTATTTTTACCAGCTGATCCCATGCTTAAAATGTTCTTCTTTCTTATCCCCACCTCCTAGTTGCCCTGGGCTCTTAGGTAAAATCCCACCTTTTGGGACAGTCAGGTGGTGCAGTGGATAGAGCACCAGTGCAGGAGTCAGGAGGACTTGAGTTCAAATCTCACTTTAGACACTTGACATTCACTAGCTGTGTGATCATGGGCAAATCACTTAACCCCAATTGCCTCAGCTTGGGTCATCTCCAGTCACCCTGCTGAATATCTGGATTCAGATGTCTCTGGAGAAGAAGTGAGGCTAGTGAACTGCACAGCTCTCCCTCACTCAAAACCAAGTCAAGTGCAAGTCATGGCATTATTTCTCTGATGGCATGGTCTTCTTCAGCAACGAAGGACAAACACACTAAAAAAATCCCACCTTCTACAGGAAGCATTTCCCAATACACCTTAATTCTAGTGCTTTCCCCTCTACTGATTATCTGCAGTTCATCCTGGATAAAGCTTGTTTTTACAAAGCTTTTTAGATGTTTGTCTCCACCATTAGACTGTGAGCTCCCTGAGAGCTGGGTCTATCTTTTGCCTGTATATCCTTAGCATTTAGTACAATGTTTTGCACATAGTAGGTGCTTTGTTAGTGTTTATTGAGTATTCCAATGGATCACAGGCCCAGTTCCTATATATATATATGGATATTATGTGTGTGTATATTATATATATATGTACACACATATATATGCATAGATATATACCTATGGGTGTATGCATGTGTGCATATATACATTATATAGATATATAAATCAACTGTCCTATGGCTCTACACACCATCCCTATAGCCCAGTCCCCATTACCCCATGTGTATTTTCTTTGCCTATTAGAACATAAACTCCTTGAGGTCAGGGACTGTTTCACTTTTATATTTGCAAGTATTTATATTTAAATGTGTATATATTGTAATATTTTATATTAAAATACAAACTATTTTATATTGTTCAGCACTTAGACTAATGCCTGGCATGGAATAAGCTCTTAAAAATACCTTTTCATTTATTCATTCAATATTCATTCATTCATGTGGGCTTTGTTAATAACTCCTTTGGCTCCAGCACAAATACCAGAATGATTGCCTGGTTGTGGTGAAAAAATGAATACATTATTTTTAAAGTGCCAAGGGGCTCCTCACTTCCGTCAAGAAAATGTCTATTATCACAAATGTCTAATTTCTAATATCTGAAAAATCATCTCTACCTGATCTCATATGAAAGTGCAAGGTTACTTTTACATGACATAGTGGATACTTGGTGTCAAAAAAGGACTGCGTTGGAATTCTGCTTTTAATGTCTATTTGCCTATGTGACCCTAAGCAAATGACTTAAGCTGTCAGTCTTCCAGACAGCTCTCGAAGACTTTTGCGGAGAAGGTACCCATATGCATTGGAAGAATAAATTACTTACTGGGAGCTTTCTCTATAATTGTGGTTAAAAAAAATAACCATCTCTTACTGTCTCTTAAAGATGGGCAGCAATACATTTTTAATATAATTAAAAGCATTTATTTATGACCATGAGTTAAAATTACTTGCAATAAACACTGAAATCTTTCCTAATACGGTTAGACATGAAATAAATATACCCTCATATTCACAATTATATGGCACACAAAAGCCAATACCATATAGTTAGCACATACGTACAACAACATTGAGTAAGAGAGTTAGAAATCAGATTTTGAAGAGGGTTGAGAGACGAGGCAGTGATAAAGTCATTGAAAGGAAGAAGAAAATTATGGCTATCTCTAGAAGAATAGCTGGTTCCAGAGAAGATTTTTCTAGGTCATAAGAATTGCATACGTATATAGCCAGGAGAGCAGGATCCAGGGGAGGGGAATGAATCAAAGATACTGAGCAGAGAAGGAAAAGCTGAGTAATTGTCCTTGGTGCCTGCACAAGAAAGGCAATCATTTAATAAACAAGGATAGTTCAAAAAGAAAGATGAATGCAGAAAGCATCTTGCCCTCCTACCATTCTCTATCTCTGTCCAAATCCTGGCTAGCCTACTCTTGGCCAGGGTCCTGTAGAGTACTATCAGCTGGCTGCTACTAAGATACAGTGGAGCTCCATGGGCAGCAGGTTGGCAGGATTGTCATGATGGAGCTGATCCAGCCTGCAGATATCTGTGTAGTGTTTGCCCATCTCAAGCAGTGGCTTTTACTTCATCCACAGGCTGCAGAGCTACCAGATTCTGCATTGGAAGTGCTATGGAATGAGGATGGATGAAGCCGATAGGGGAGAAAGAGCCACAGGTCTAAGTCTTTTCTCAGAACAGAAGAAGCAAAATTGGGAGGGTTTTTTTTCTCTGTTTTTGTTTTAGTTGTTTCTTATGTTTCTTTCAAAGAACTATGTTTAGGGAAGCAGATGTTGAATATAAGACCAATTCCATACATATATTTATACATACATTCATATACATACATACATTCATACATATGTACACACATAAATATACACATATACGCATATATATACAAGTATGTGTGCATTATGTATTTGCATGTATATACATACATAATATTTATCTAACATAAATATAGCTAACATGAAACATTATATGTATAATTTGTGTATAATATCAATTATATATTATAGTACATTATATTATATATTATGTATTACATGAGTAATGTTATATATAATGATATACACACATACACTCTCTTGGGACTTTCTGACTCCAGGTCCAGCGCTCCTTCTACTGTGCCAGCTAGCTGTCATTGGCGCAATTTTGTAGCTATAAGATATAGGACAAAAAGAGTTTCTATAGATCTGAGAATGAGTATCACTTAGAGGACAACAGAGAGGTAAATGGTGTGTCCAAGCTGCAATGGCTCTCAAATGGGGCATTTAGAAAGTTCGGAGTAAAGGATGCCATTAGGCAGATAGATGATTGAAAAATAAGATGGGTAGGTCATGTGTTTAGGACAAAGGATATGAGACAGCCTTAATAATCCCCAAAAGTATCCTTGTGACATCTGCAGGAAGTGGGAAGCAGAAGGTCTCTCCATACATGGATTGATGCACATTTAGGAGAAAGAAGTGCCCAAGGATGGGTCAGCATGGATGCATTGATCTGTACATTGGAGGGAGTATCCAAAGTGAGGATACCAGGGATTCATTAGACTATTCAACTATAGCAATGTAACCAAAAAATTATTCAACATGATTAAGTTGGATTCTTATCAGGGATGATATGATCCAACTTCAGATTTTTTTAAAGTATCATTTATCATATAAACAGGAGCATCTAGTAGCATAGTGAATAAAGCACCAGACCCTAAATCTAGAAGATCTGAATTCAAATCCAGCCTCAGACATTTCCTAGCTGCGTGACCCTGGGCAAGTCACTTAACCTCTCTTTACCTCATAGATCACTAACAAAATGGTGATCCATTGGAGAAGGGAATGGCAAACCAATCCAGTATCTTTGACAAGAAAATCAACTATGGGGTCACAAAGAATGAGATACAACCAAAAGACTAAACAACCGCAACTGTCATAGAAATAACAAAAATAACTAAGTCCACATGATTACAACAAAGGACAGAAAATGCATTCAGCAAAAGAGCGTCCTCATTTTTGTTAAAAACACAAAAAGACACAGGCATGGAAGGGCACTTCTTTAATATGCTCAGGCATATTAATCTCCGGCTATGAGTTAGTATTATTTCCAATGGAGGAACACTGAAATGTTGCCCAGGAAGGTCAGGGATGAAGCAAACATGCCCGTGGGCTCAATTATTTGGCATAACACTAGGAAAGCAAACTAAAGCATAAAACAAAGATAATAGAGGAATAAAAAATGGGGAAAGAGGAGACAAAATTATCCTTATTTGTAGACAGTATGGTTTACTCAGAATATTACAAAGAAACGGTGAAGAAACCAAATCAAGGTTATCAGAAGCAGCAAGGTGGCATAATGGATAGAGCAGCAGGCCTGGAGTCAGGAAGATCTGAGTTCAAATCTAGCCTCAGACACTAGTTCTATGACCCTAGGCAAAATCAATTAACCTCTGTTTCTACAGCTGTAAAATGGGAATGAAAATAGCATTTATCTCCCAGTCTTGTTGCAAGGATCAAATGAGATGTTTCTAAAATGCTTAGCACATTGCAGGTGCTATAGAAGTGCTAGCTTTTGCTAGTATTGTTATTATACTTTTGGTAAAGAAGTGAGATAAAAAAATGAATCCATAACAATCATAAACATCTCTGTATAATACTAACGAAATCTAGGAGTGCATGAAAAATAGAAAAATCTATTCAAAATAACTAGAGAAATTATGAACTGTGAGTTAACTTACCAAAACATGCTAAAGATACATAGATATGTATGTATGCATGTGTATATATACAGATATCTACATGCATGTGTGTGTATATACACACACAAATGAAACTCTAAAACACTTTATAGAAATAAAGGAAGATAATCAGAAATTAGCCATTGCTTATGACTGGACTTTGTCAATATAGTAAAAAATGACAATACTACTGAAATTGATCTATAGACATAGTGTAATACTCATCCAATTCCAATGAGGTTAATTTATAGAAATAGGCAAAATAATTAACTTTATTTGAAGGATGACATCAAGAATTGCATGGGAAGTAATGAAAAAAGAGTAGAAATAAAGGCAGACTAGTAATGCCAGATTTTTGGTCCAAAAATATAAATGTAGATCAATGGAAGAAATTATATAGACAAGACTGGGAAACAAAAGGTCACTGTAATCCAGTGATTAATAATGTCTAAAACAGATTAATTTTTGAAGAGCTCCCTATGAGAAAAGACATGGTGGAAAAAGTGGAAAACAGTTTAAGGAAAAATGGATTTAGATCAGTACCTCATACCATATATCACAATAAGATTCAAATGAATAGGTGATTTTATTATAAAAGACCACTTCATTTACAAAAATATGGAAGAGAAAGGTTAAAAGGTTAGTTTTCACCACTAGGGTTAGGGAAGAATACTTAATGAAATGAGTGATTACAAAAGACAATTTCCAAGGACAAGAACTTAGTAAGCACCTACCCAGGTATTGCTCTAGGTATTAAAGATTCTGAGACAAAATGCAACATCACTGCCTTCAAGGAACTCTTGCATGAACAAAATCAGTGCAGCTAGGCTAAAAAGAAAAACTAAACTATCATTCTGGGAGAGTTTGGAGAAATCCTTGCACCAAGCAGTTGATAAATATGAATATATTAAAATACATAAGGAATTGACTCAAATTCCTTTTTGACTCGGTATAAGACCGAGTTATTTCCCCATATAAAAGGAGCCAAAGGATATGAAGTTTTCAAAGGAAGAAAAACTGAGAATCATAGGAAAAAATGCTTTAAATCATTAATAACAAGATAAACATAATTAAGAATATCAACTCTCACCTAACATCCATTAAATCTGTAAAGTGACAAAAAGGAGAAAATGATCAATGTGGAAAGTCTTTCAGAAGATGGAAAGAAGAAAATAAGCATTTATTTTCCTCCAAAGTGCAAGACACTGGGCTAAGTGCTTTGCAAATACTATCTCATGTGATCCTCACGACAACCGTTTAATGTAGGTGTTGTTATCCTCATTTTACAGTTGAGAAAATTGAGGGAGATAGAGGTTCAGTAACTTGGCCAGGTCACACAGCTATTAAGTGTCTGGGGCTAAATTTGAATTCAGGACTTCCTGACTCTAGGTCCAGTCGATGGTTTATCCACTGCACCATTTACCTGCATCCTAATCTTTTGCTGGAAAGGGTTATGAACTGTTTAACATGTTGGGTGACAGCATTGATTCCCAGAAAATAGGTCTAAATCTATGACCCCACACTTTCAATGAGAAAGAGTAACAGGTCAGATGGAATCATGGAATTCAATAGGAATATATGTAAAATCCTACACTTGGTTCCATAAAGTCAACTTTATGAGCTCAGTAAGAGGGAGGAGCAGTTAGACAGCTAACCATGAGAAGAAATCTGAGATTTTTAGTAACTCCACGCTTAATATGAGCCAAAAGTAACATATGGCAAACAAAAGTTAGCGCCTTCTAGGTTACATTCGGAGAGAACACAATGCAGGCTCTCACAGTAAGTGGCAAACATAGATTTGGGGGAAATACCCTTTTATACTCAGTACTGCGTTTTCTACTTACAGGCCACGAGCTAGAGACTAAAACCCTTCCTTGTGGCTCCCCAAACAAGATGCTCCCTCTCTCTCTCCCTCTCCCTTTCCTCTCTCTCTCTCTCTCTCTCTCTCTCTCTCTCTCTCTCTCTCTCTCTCTGTCTCTCTCCTCTAGGCATTTCCACTGACTGCCCCCTCCCCAAGCCTGGAATGTTCCTCATCTCTATCTCCTGGCTTCCTTGACTTGAAGTCTCAGCTAAAATGCAACCTGCTACAAGAAACCTTTTCCAGTCCCTCTTGATTCCAGTGCCTTTTGTCTGTTTTCCCAATTTATCCTGCAGATTCTTTGGTTTTCTTTATATACTCAGCACATAGCATGGGAGCCTGGCACATTAACAAGCACTTAACAAAGGTTTACCGACCATCTCCAAATACTTACAATTCCTAGGAGACGTTCATTTTTAGTTTTTAAACTGAAGGATGGAGGTGAACATGAGGACAGAGACTGAATTCATGTTATTTTCTAGGTCAGAGGTTCTTGACTTCAGGCAGCTGGCTGGCACCGTAGTTAGAGTAAAGCCCATGGGGTCAGGATAAGACTTACATTCAAGTGCAGACTCAGACACTTACTGTGTGATCCTCATCTAGCCACTTACCTGCTTTGGTTTCCTCAGATGTAAAGTGGGGTTCATAGTAGCATCTGCCTCTCGTTTGTTTTAAGGATAAAATGTTTTAAAAGTACTGTGCAAACTTTAAAGTGCTATATGAATGCTTGACATTATTAACTGGGGTTTAGGAATTTTTTTTTAAAATTGGTAATTATTTCCATCTAATTGGTTTCCTTTGTAATCCTATACATTTAAATACATTCTGAGGTATTCACTGGCTTCACCATATTACCGAAAGTTAAGGATCTCCTCATGTTTACGCAATATGGAACCACTGAATGGGTTTTAGCAGAGATGGATGTGTACTGGGCCCAGTTCAGACCATGCAGTATTCAGGTCTAAGCATTCATTCTATCTTAGGAAGGATGCTCTTGAGAGAAAGTCTAGAGAGGACTACAGATAGGAGCAGGGGGGAGGGAAGTACTCGCTATTCATAATTGGGTGCATCATGAATAATCTCTATCAAATTGCTTGCTTTCTCAAGGGAAAGGAGGGAGAGGAATTTGAAACACAAAATTTTAAAAAGCAAATGTTAAAAATTGTTTTTACATGAAATTGAGGAAAAAATAAAAGAATAAAAAAATAACCGAGGTGCATGAGATTAAACAAACATGGAACAAATGTTTGTGTGGGGGAGAACAGATGTCAGAAGAATCTCACTTGTTTGAAACACAATGGGTGAGACACCCACCATTGTTACATTAACACATCACACTTGAAACTGAGACAAGTAGGGATGGGGGGAGGTAACTAAGGGGGAGGATAAATACTAGGGAAGGACTAGTGGTTATAAAGGAGTACTTGTAAGCAAACTTTCCGAACCTGGAGAGGAAATTTAAAAAGGGGGGTAGGGGCCCGGGAGGGGGGTAGCAAAGAATTGGATTCTAAGGGGGTACCCATCAAATGGAGAATGGCTAAACACATTGTGGTTTATCAATGTAATGAAATAGTGTTGTAGTAAGAAATGATGAGATGGTTTCAATCATTAAAAATTATTTTATTGAATTAGAAAAAATAACAAAATTTATTTGGAAGACAAAAAGCAAGAATATTAATTAATAAAAAAAAGTTCAAAGGAAAGAGGTTTAGCAATATCAGATCTTCAACTATATTATAAGGCAGTAAATACCAAAACTCTCTGGTAATGGTCTAATAAATAGAAAGGTAGAACAGTGGAAGTGAGTAGACATACAATTTACAGCAGCAAATATGGTAACTTGGTATTTGATAAGTGTAAAAATTTAAATTTAGGGGATAAGAATTCATTATTTCGTAAAAAACAAAAATGACTGGGAAAACTGGAAAGCAGTCTGGAAAAAAATGGGCACAGACCAATATCTTATACCATTTACCAAGAAAAGGCCAAAATGGATACATGACCCTAGATATAAAGGGAGATACCAATAGTAAATTGGAAGAACATAGTACCCAACAGACATATGGAGAGAGAGAGCAATGTGAGGTGTAAAATGAAGAATTTTAATTATATTAAATTTAAAAGTTTGGACAAACAAAACAAATGCAGTCAAGATCAGAAGGAAAGATAAAACTTGGGGGAAAAATTTTAGTTTCTCAAATAAAGGTCTCCTATCTCAAATATATAAAGAACTTTGTCTAATCTACAAAAATATGTATCATTCCTCGTGATAAATGGTCAAAGGATATGAACAGGAAGTTTTCTCAAAAAGAAATGAAAATCATTTATTAGTCACATGAAAAAAATGCTCTAAATCATTATTGGAGAAATACAAGTTAAAGCAACCACGAGATATCATTTTACATCTATCACAGTGGCTAAAATAACTGAAGGGGAAAGCAACAAATGTTGGAGGGGATGTGGGAAAATTGGGATACCAATTGACTGTTAGTAGAATTGGGAACTGATCCATTTTCGAGAGCATTCTGGAATTGTGCTTAGTTATTAAACTGCCTACATCCTTTGACCCAACAATAGCACTACTAGGTCTTATTTCCAAAAAATGATTAGAGCAAAAGGAAAAGAATCTACACCCTCTAAAATGTTTACAGCAGCTCTCTTGTGATGGCAAAGAACATCCATTGGGGAGTGGTGTATGATAGTGATGGAATACTACTATGCTTTAAGAAAGGATGGGTTCATTGATTTAGGAAAACATGGTGAGACTTGCACAAAATACCGAAGAGTGAAATGAGAATGTTGTATACTGTAACAGCAACGTTGCTTTAAGAACTTTGAGTAACTAAGTCATTTTAGCTATTACAAATACCCACTAAAACGACCAAGAACCTATGAAGACACTATCTGCATCCAAAGATAAATGTAAGTATGTAGAGAATGATTTTACACACACACACACACACACACACACACACACACACACACACACACACACACACACACACACACACGTATCCAATAGAAGCCATCTCTAGGGCAGGGGGAAGGGAATTAAAAAGAGTAAAAAGTTACATAACTTTATTGTATATTTAAAAGGAATAGCAAATTGTACATAATAGATCTGAAGTTTCATCTGCAATCATCCTTTTTAAAATTTAACTATTATGGAAATGCTTATTTCATAAATTTAAATTTAAAAAACTTCAAAGAATCATGGGTAGCATCAACAGAGCGGGATCACAGGGATTTATACAGTTAACATAGTAAAAAACAAAGCAAAATCAAATCCAACTCTGAATGATTTCAGAACTTGGAAAGCAATGATTAACCCCACTCTCCAAAGGATCTATAATGAAGTGTGTTAGCCACAGTTTTGGACTTGTCCATCGGGGGGATTTGTACTACTTGACTATACTAATTTGTTAAAAAAGGATTCTGTCAATTTTTAATTGGGGGTAGAGGGAGGTACAGGGTAGCAATCATGATGCCCCAAAAGCAGGTGGTTGGGAAAATCTTTAAAAATTCACATTAAAGTAAGTTTTATTCTCTAGAAGTACAGACAAGTGCAATATTAAAAGTAATGCGAAAAGTATTATATTTACTTTTTAGAGTATGAAATAAAAATTCATAGTTTCATATATAATCCTTATGTACAAAAAAGCTCATGGAAGGGGATAGTCACAATTGTAAAAAACATTTTAAAAAATACTACTGAGCCTTCAAGACAGGTGGATGGCAACTTATTGAGGGTTTTGTGGCATCCCAGAATCAAAAATGACCTCTCCTTTGTCAGACTTGAAAGAGCAGTTTCATATTCTCTTAGGTACCGAACATTATTTTTAAAATATAAATTATGATGCAGACGCCTTATTTGATTAAAAGATTACCTATTATCTCCCTTAGATCTCTTTCTGAAAACCTGGACTTACACTCTGTTGAACTGAAAAGAAATGACTCGTTCCTTGCCTTCTGAAAGGTTAAAAACTCTTTCCCTAAAAGGAAATAAAAATGGAGGCTGTTCAAGAAATTTTTCCCTGTGTTTTATCAAAAAGGTGACTGGATGTAGTATTTTACAAACTTTGAAGTGCTCCATAACCATACATTATTACGGTACTCTACCCCAAATGTGTTCTTCATCAAATGAACTTAAGAGGTAATGTATTTCAGTCAAAGAGAAGCTTTGGAATTTAGAATGTACTCTTTACGAAAAAGCATGTTGTAGATGGGCTGAGAAGGGAGACATTATCCTCTGGTATGCATATACTGGGATAACCTTCTATATCAGTGCTTCTCTACCCCAATATGTATCCTGCCATATGTGACTTCACAAATACCACTTCCCTTTCCAAGTCCCTCTGGTCTCCCCATGCACCAGTTTCAAAAGCACTTCCCTGATATGGACTAGACAATGTTACCCCCTATTTTCAAAGCTTCAGGTTTGCCATATTAAACAGGACTCCAAAAAGTGTTTTCTGCAATTGTAGACTTTCCTGAATCCCCTTCCAAAGCCTATCCCCTCACTCCTCCCAGGGCTCTCTGAACTGTGCACAAATAGGACCTGGCATCATCATTTTCATAATATGCCCCTCCATAAGGCATGGATTCCCGGTAATAAAGCCTAAAGCTTCAATTAAAACCTCACTTTTACACGAATTTACAAATGATCCAGATGGTCTTATGTATGGTTTACTACAAATTCAATTTGTAATTCAAAGCTCCAGAATAAGAGTAAACAAGTTGAATTTCAAAGTTATAAATAATTAACTCTTTAAAAAAAACATTTATTTTCTTGGCCTTTTCTTTTTGCGTATGTTTTTTGGACCACTGTGTTTGAATTTTTTCTTCTTCCTAATAAGACTTTTCACATCTCTGTCATGAAGCCAGTCATCTCGTTCAGCCTCCCACTGAAGTTGCTTGATACCTTGGAAGAAAAAAGTCAACTTGGTGAAGTAATTGATCAAATAAAGTATTTTGACTACAAAAAATATTTTCAAACACATAAAGCCAAACTTCAGTAGGTGAGAGGTCCCTCCCACCCCATTATTCTGAAGACAGCCGGATACAGACAAAGGAAAGGAAAACCTTCAATGGGGAGATACTTTTAATAAAGCACCTTATTAGGATGGAATACTGAATAATTTTTAAATGTCAGAAATTATGACATTTAGTTCATTATTATGGGGCTTATGGTAAATAATGTGATTAATAAATTAGAATCAATTCTGGGAGCCCCATTTCAGAAAAGAAATTCAAACACACTGTTTGAATCACCTTGACATCCTACTAGAGTCATATCCATGGAAGGAATGGGAATATTCAGCCTAGAGAAGACTTGGGGAGGGAGGGGGGGATGTTTGACAGATGGATGGACAGACGGATGGACATGATAATGATCTTTAACTAACTGAAGGTCTGTCACAAAAGAGGGGAAAGACTTGCTCTGTTTAGCCTCAGTGAGCACAACTCAAAACAAAGGTGTTTTAAGTTAAAGGGACTTCCTGAGAATTAGGTGTTCAGAAGTGCAATAGCTGGCCAGTGATCAGTTCCTCTCACTAGGGGTGTTGAGGCAAAAACTGGATGGCTATATTTTGGCAGGCAGTGGAGGTGATTGTAGCGCATTGGTTGGGCCAGATGGTGTCTACAGTCCCTTTTGCTATGGTGAAAATATAGTTCATGCTCTGTTCTTTTAGAGGACACCTCTATGAAATTTTGGACAAAGTTTTCCAGTTATATTAAATCAAGGTCATCTAGTATTCCTCAAATACATTTCAGGACCCCTGATCTTAAATCGTACAAACCACTTACTTGCATTATCTCTGTTGGCCATGGCATTCATACCAATGTTATCAAACTTGGAGCCAACATTTTCATCCAGTAGCTGGCCAAACTTAAAACAAAAAAAGAGAAGTTTATGAAAATTTTATCTTAAAATAATGGTAATTAATTTCTCTTTCTGTATTAGACTTACCTCTTCAGCAGATACAAATAAACTGGAGTCACTGAAAGATCGCTTCTTCTTCTGCCTTGGGCCTGTAAAAAATGTTAAGTATTAAATCCAAGATTAAGTGCACAAAATGGAAAAAACATCTTGAGACAGAAGGTGGATGAGGCAGGATAGAGAAGTCCTGGTCCCTCCATTTCCCACTGTCTGCACCTGCCATTCTCACTTGCCCTCTGAACCCACAAAAGCTATAACCAGCGGTTTGCAGCTAAGGAATTGTCTATTTCCTCTATTTGATAAGGAAAAACAAATGTATACATGGGGAGAGGAGTGTGAAGGAAAGCAAGGGGCAGGTTGGTAAATGAAAGAAACTAAAGAACAACTTCTATGTAGATGTATCAGTATGTACTATTTACTATTACTACCTTAATTATTCGAGTAGAAAGGGAAGCAAGCATTCAAGTGCCTAACGTCTTCCAGGCACTCTATAAATACAATCACATCTGATCCCCACAACAATGCTGGGAGGTAAGTGCTGTTATTATCCCCACTCTACAGCTGAGAAAACTGAGGCAGCCAGAATCTTACTGACTTGCCCATGGTCCACAGTTAGTCAGAATCTGAAGACAGATCTGAAGAAAGAAGAGGAAACCTGAACCAAGGTCTTCCTTGGGTCAGCTATCCCTCGCTATGCTACAATGCCAAGTAGGAGGATCAAAACTGTGATGTCATACAGCTGTGCAAACCAGGGCCTAAGGATTCAGTAAAAACAAAAACAAAAAAAATTACTTACAAAAATAAGCCTACATTGTTTAAGGCAGATGACAAGGCCCTTGAGATACACCACTGTGACATTGTTAAACACAGAAAAAGCTGACAAAAGTTTATAGTCAAGATTTTAAAATTATTTGTATTAGAGTTCCAAAGTACTACAATTGTGTAAAGCCTGTTATTCACTAGCAGTAGTAATTCAGTAATTTTTTAAAAAGTGCTCAAGGGTAAGCAAGGAAGATATCAGAGAAGTTCTAAACCTCTAGGAAAATGAAAAACATGCCTGTAGAACAGGCTTTAGCTGGAAAGGAATGAATGCATTTTCAGTGTCATAAGAAGACCTGGCAAGTAAGATGCTGTGGAAGAGGAACTCAGGCATCAAGGAAAGCAGTAGTCTCACTATGAATGAGAATGAGAGATCTGGAAGGTTTTGAAACACGAAGTAGGAATCAAGGGAAGGAAAAAATGGAAAAAACAAAGGCCATGTACTGTGGATTTGCATGTTATAAGAGGCTTCATTAGAAGGACTGGTTATAGTGTAGGGGAAAATATGAAGACATGCAATATGGAAATATTTTCAGAGGAAAAATACATTAGTTTCTTCCAGTTTTAAATCTGAGAGAACAAAGGTAAGAAAGAAATTAATCTCTTCTTACCTTGAAATGATGCAGCAAAGTCAACATCATCTACTTTTTTCCGTTTGCCTTTTTTAATGCTGATCTTGGCGCTGACTTCATCTTCTAGTTCTGTTATTAAAATAACACACAGCGCAATTTAAATTACTCAGCTGCCTAGCCTTTATTAAGCTCCCACTATATGCCCGACACTGTTCCAAGTAAAGGGGATACAAAGAAAGGTACAAGTACGGTGCTTTCTCTCCAGGAACTCCCCAAACACAATAAAATGATAAACAGAAGATCTGCATGTGTAATTGGAAGGTAATATCAGAGGGAAGATACTATCAGTATGGGAGACCAGGAAAGGCCTCCAGTGCTGCGAGCTACAGGGTGGCAAAGCAGAGCACGATGTTCCTTTCATATGTACTAAGCTCCACTTCACAAAATTCATAGCTGGTCAGAACTTTACTCTAATCCTCTCAGTTTTCTAATAAGGAAACAGGCCAAAAGAAGGAAGCTGGCAGAATAAGGATTGGAATCCAAGTCTTTTCATTCCAAATGGAGCCGTGTCACCATAACACATGCACGGTAAGTGCCTCAGAGGGAATGAATAGAGAAACTGAACTGAAACACACTGTCTATAAAACATTAATTACGAAGCTCATTCATTTATGGCACGGCCTGTGCTTTTTGTGCATTTCAGCACTCTATTGTTCCAAGAATGGGGCAGTGTGGAAAAGAAGCCCTGATGCCCCAAGTCCTTCCTGGCATGTGCCAGGATAACTAGCAAGCTCTAAGCTCTCATTCTGCCAACTTATGAATGGCTCAACATGTGATATGTTTTCTCAAATGTGAAATAAGGATATAGAATATTTTAATTATATCCAGTTGCCTTAGAGAAGATTTGTTCTAAGGAAGAGATTTGTAAGCTATAAAATCAGTGTATTAGTCAACAAACATTAAACGGCTAGGGTGCAAGTATTGGTGAAATTAAGTACAAAAGCGCAAGTCTCTATCCCCAAGGAGCTAATATTTTATCAAAAGTGGCATAAGACACGTGAGCTATTCTGACTCTCTGCTCTTCCTCCCTATACCCAATGTCAGTATAGGAATATCAACTAATGGAAAGGGTATGGAAGAAAGGGAGAAGAAGGGGAGAAGAAAAGTCATCTTGTGGAACCCTATTCCGGATACTTTTTACTTTACAAAGGTCTCAATTTCTACACTAGAAAAAAATGAATCTAGCACCTCACTCATCTACATCAACAGGATTACTATCACTATGTGAAAATGTCTGCTAGCATCAATTCCACCATGGTGCCCTGTGAAAAAAAAAAGGAGGAAAACTGATCTGGGGCTTGAAAAAAGGAACTGAAGTGATCCAAGTTTCTAAAATACTAAGAGTATCTCGGGAAGCTACTTCAGCAAAAGCCCTATAAACCTCTAGGGAAAATAAAGCAGATAGGTTCCCCAAAAAGCTCCAGTCAAAGTTCTTGTCATCCCAAGACACCTGCTGACCTGGAATGCTTTCACCTTCTCCATCCAGCACATCCATGAATGTGCCTCCATCTTCACCAATTTCCTCAAATTCTTCACCCATACTGCCCAAGGAGATCTCCTCATCATCCAAATCATTGAAGTCATCATCATCGCTACCTTCCAAGTCGGATTCCTCATTCCTTTGGGTATTTTTAGTCCCTTTAGTTTTCTTTTTTACATTACTAAAAACAAACAAAAAGACCCTAAGCTTTTTGTTAAATATGGCAGCAGTAGGAACAATAGGCAATAGGCAACTAGTTAAGAGAAAAAAAGTACTTTACCCAGCAAAATTGAGGTCATCCTTTCCAGCAGCATTAAAGTAATTATCATCTTCAACTGTGTCTACAAGACAAGAAACAAAGATCAAATAGAACACGAAGCAAATAAAAAAAGTAAAAAAAAGAAGAAAAATCTCAACACATTCTGTAACCTCACTTATAAGTAAGACTCAATAAATATGTGTTGAAGTTGACAGTAGTGACCTGTCCTAAAGAATCCTGCAACTTATGGCAGTGTGAAAAAATTAATGGTTTGCTGCACTACTTATATACAATTATACTGCCAGATCACTTAAATTTCACTGTCATCCAGTAACAATGACAACTAATGCAAACAGTTCTACAGGGTGCCAGAAAAATCAGTCTTTTGTGACACTGTGTTACACAGGACTTTTATTACAGTAAAAATATAAACTATAAAAAAAGAATCTAGCTAAAATTAACTCAAATGCCTGGAATACCAAAATCTTAAGTATCACTATTTTCTTCATTTTCTATTTCTATTCAAAATTTTTTTTATATATCTTTTATATGGCAAAGATTAAGAAGGAAAATTGCCTCTGTTTGTACCTTTACTTTAAATAGGCTAAAATGGATCTCTAATTTCATATGTTTTTTAATCAAGAACTGGATTTTTTTCTAAGATCAATCATCTAGTTTGGTAACATTAATTTAAGAACACCAAAAGCAGTGAATGTGTTTCCCCCCCACCAGTTTTTTTCTTTCTCATGATAACAAAGATAAATCAAAAATCCTTCATATGTCAAACACAATGGATATTTTTTCTAGGACACATATGGTTTGACTGGTATTGGTACTCCCCAAAGTACTAATTCCAATAACGGGTGCATTCAGAATTTAATGTCATTCAAGTGTTAAATTAACTATTATAGTTTTAATTTTTCTTTCTTCTAAAATTCTAACAATTTTGTTTTAGTTAACATATAATTTAAATGGCAATGGAGAAGAATAAATTTTTTTGTTCAAAGTGATGGATTGGAAAATATGTGCCCTAAGGAAAAAAAAGTCTCAAGGTTACTACAATATTGTCTAGACAAGAATGGGCAAGGGTACGAAACGAACAGCTTTGAGGGAAACTGGAAAGTTGGGGACAGCTGTGGAGGCAGAGCTGACTGTATCTGCCAAGTGATTGGCTGTGGAGGCTGGGGTGAGAAATAAGAAAGAATCCGAAATGCTTTCAAGGAGGACTGTGGTGCCAGAAAGAGAAAAGACAGGGATAAAGAAATTCTTTTGGAGGAATCAATGTTTAAACTGAGTTTTAACTATGTGTTGCAGATGAAATAAAACTAGTTGAAAATAAAAGGGCTGAGGACAGAACACAGAATTGTAGGTCACTTGCAGAGAGGTAATCATTGCATCTATGGGCGTAGATAATGCCAAGAGAGAGAATACATAGCAAAGTGCCAAGGACAGAATCTTGTAGAGGTCCCTAACATATAAAAGACAAGAAAGGAATAAGGAAACATAAGGAATCATCTTCCGCTAAGAACCTCAACCTAAATTATATATTTCATCTAGCCTATCCACAATTCAGCATTCTGAATTACATTAAGGCACAGATATTTCACAATCCTTTGGAATATTAGGATTTAAGTTTAAGGCAAAGGAGAAAAGTGTGAGTTACTGTTCCACATGGGTGGCACTTGTAGGACAAAGGAACCCTAAGCATAAAACTACCCTGACAGCAAGATCACAAGACAGAGGACAAAGGCTGGACGAAGGAGGAGGTGCACTGAGAAGTCTTGATGGTTCCCTGGGTCTATACTCTCCTTAAATTTATCCTGGCAATGCATCCCATGAGCTTATGAAATATCCTACAGGTTCAAATGGCTATAAACAACAATTATGGGATGCAGAGAGCACAGAACCAGGGAAGAGATGTGAGAGACAGTAAGGGCCGGCAGCACAGAAGAAGTAAGCAAATAACCCAGGGTGTTTTCTCAAGTTATCTTTTATCTTCTGTGGATGAAAATGGGAATGCTGGCTGGCCATCCATCATCCCTCACCTCTACCTCGTGAATAACCTGCCTGGTCCAGTTATATACTTCTCTGATGAGGCATCTCTACCTCACTTCTAAATTCTCCCCAGTAACATGCTGCATGAAGCTCACTGATGTCCACCAGGTGTTTCATGCTTCCCTCTGCAGAATCCTCAGGCTTGATTCTTTGGATTGGCTCCATGATTTGTAGCCACTCATCATCACTGTAAGACTACTGGTATGAGAGAGATGAGCCTTTGTCTCAAGAAAAGGGTGGGGGTCATTAAAAAAACCAATACCCTATATCCCAGCCCACTCTTTTCTAATTGGGGCCCATTTAAATGTTTCTCTCAGAAATATGCACATGAGCTTGTCCATTCATATGCATGGCAGGCAACACTCTGAAGAACCTCTCCAGACTTACTTCATCTTGGGCCATGATGAGAAGGGACAAGGTCAAATAGGATTAAGTTTACAAAACAAACAGAAACACTTTCTCACAAAAATAAATACTACAAACCAAGTATCTTCTCAAATTCTTCATCATCTACATCTTCTACACTTTCATCATCTGAGGATATTTGAAGTTTATGTTTTTCTTTGTCAACTTTCTTGTAGTACCTGAAATAAGAAACATCAGCAGTTACTTATGTTCTACGTTACTCACAAGCGCTCCTTCATACTTTTCTGATCAACCTATGATCTTAATGATGTGGGTACCCTCAGTGCATACAAGTCAAACTAAGCAATACAACAGATTCTTTATCTACTTACTTTCCCCACGGTGGATTCTCAGGTCAAGTTACTTCTATGGGTCTCACTGACCTACTGTACATTTTAACTAAAGACACCCAGACACTTCACTATTCATATAATTTTGATTGTCAGGGATACAAAAGCTGCCTCTATCAAGAGTACACTGAAATACTAAAATTAGCAATATGGCTAAAAGTCCTTGGCTTAAGGAACCAGTTTCAAAAATCCTCTCCATTCTCTAGAATATTAGTTCCTAGTGGTCTTCCAGGCAGACGGTGCTTTAGCTCCAGCTTACAACCAAGTCAAACATTAGCATCAATATAGCTATAACCACTCACATTTACATATCATATTAAGGCACATAAATGGTTCCTTGTGATTCTCCTGAGTTGATAAGTATAAAATTATTATCCCCATTTTACGGATGAGGAAACTGTAGCTCAAGTTTAAGTTGTCCACAGAGCATGTGACAGAATTGGGATTCAAACTCAGGTCTTCATGAGCCCAGGACTAGTGCTTTTTTCTCTAATGCTGTTCACAAAGCATTAGAAATCGAGTACAGGTGGGTCTAGTGCATTTGGGAACCAAGAAGTTTTCGGGCAGATTCTAATCTGTTTTCCATGCAATGTATGGAGATAAGTATGACCAGTCAGTATAATTACTAAGCCATCAAGAAACAAACACTGCTAGCATCATTACTAGACAAAAGCAGGTGAATCTTACAGGAATAAGCTTTAGTTTAACTTTGCTTTCTAGATATCCCCACTCCAAGGGCCATGTTTCCAGGAACATTTCAGTTATTTAAATCACTTAAATCTGAGGTAAATCTTCAGACTGAAGCTTTAAAATTATTTGAAGGACTATAAAATTCTTCAAACTAACTACATAACCTACTACTTCAAAATGCCATTTACAGAAAATAACTTAGGGTTGACTGAACTTTCTCCTATTCATATTAACACTTTATTAATTTGTTTCTCATGCCTCATAATTGATTCTATACAACTTGCAACCCAAGCTAAAATTAATCAAGATACTTTGATTTAAAAAGCATCACACTAAGCCCTTCAAATTTTTAAACTATCACAATTAAAGAATGAAATGACAAAGAAAAACACGTTACCTATAGAAAAAAATTTCATCCACTGGTATTTGGCTTTCTTCTTTTGCAAGGAATTCCTTACTGTTCACTGTAAAATACAAGAAGCCTTATAATCGATTTCACTGAGGAAACATCTTATTTCAACACTTTCAAAAAAGTACCTTATTAAAATTCCTCAGAATAAACACTAAACACTTAGTAAATGGAATATTTCATAGCTCTCAAAAAAAATGATAAATGGAAACCTTGAGAAGAGCTAGAGGTGAATGACTAGGGGACAAAGAGAGGGTCAACCTTAACCCAACCTCCATCTCTATAAAGTCAGCAAAGCATCAGAAAGGGTCTTGACTCCTGAAACACTTTTTTTTAATGTGTGAGACTCAAAGCTATATTGGTTGGCAATAAACATGACAAAGGTTCTGTCATCATACTCTAAGTTAAGACATAATTGCTTTGTTTTCAAAAGAAAAACTAAAATTTGAAGGAATTTTCTTCTCAAATCTTTACCTCTAATTTTCTGTACCATTCATCCATCCGAGATAAGCTACAGAAACACTACCAGTATACATTATCTTAATGTATGGTACAATCAGTGGCACAATATGTACCAGTGTTAAAATACACTTATTAATAACCACAACTCTATTCTCAACTAAGAAAATCTTTAAGAACTACGTAAGTTATTGTAAGCCTTCTTTTCACAGTCCCCAAATAAACATATTATCTAAACTAAGAAATAGCACCAATGCCATGCTAAAATAAAAATTATAACTATGAGCTAGCTCCCTTAAATGCTCATTGGGGAATTAAATCTGACTAGTTACAAAAATCTGAACAAACTACCCAAGAAGAACTGAATAAAATAAAAAATTTAAATTTATATTTATATAAAATGCCAACTCTGCCTTTCTTTATGATAGCCCTATTTATGTATATTACTAGACTTGTTTATGGCAGAAACACAAAACAGAAACAACACAAAACCTGGGCAGAAGACCTGGGATATACACTATCACTATCTCTTTTTTCTAGAAAATAAGAAGTTTGTGCATGAGCCATTCTTTTCCAATTATAGGAATAACAGTCACTTTACTATGAAAAATAACACTAACAGATGCCTATATAATCCTTCTATAGCTCTCTATGGTGTCAAGTGTCCAAGTTTCATACTTACCAGCAAGATTCCGTAAATCATTCATAAAATGCTTCCTCTTTGGCTGCATCACAACACTGTCTGTGTTCTCTAAAATGGAAGTATAAGTCGTAAACTATAAGTAATCACAGAACGTTAGCCACAAAGTCTGATAGCAAAATCCTTTATCCCAAAAGGAAACACTCACCTTTCCCCTTATGTTGCTTTGGATTCCTATATACAAATCGATCCAAAAATCTCATTAGCGTAAAATCCTGTAATGGATCTCCTGAATATTGAATATAATCCCCCTATAATGAAGAAACATGCAAAAGGCCAAAAATCATGTAAAAACTGAATTCAAATTGTAGATTTATGACTACACAAAATTTTATAAAACAAAAAGTGATACTGGATTGAATTAAAGATAGGGCTTCAGACCACTAGACTAAGCTTCTCCTTCTACAAGATAATAGACCAACCCCATTCTTCTCCCTCCCCCAGGCTATTTCTGATTGAATGGAAGTGATTTAAGTAAATAACAAACCTCTCAGAAATGAAGATGAATCTGAGTTCCTACTCTACCATTTTTTAGCTACGTGACTCTGGGGAAGCCACTGACCCTCAATGAACTTCAGTTTCTTTACAAGGAAAATGGTATTAATTCCTGTTACCTTTCTTCCTCAGTTATTATATGAAACAAGTGAGATGATACATGTAGAGTCTATGGTAAATAGCAAGCTCTCTATTACAAGCTATTGTTACCTGAATGGTCCAAAGAACCAAGACATTGGAGAGTTAGCACAAAACCTCATCCCAAGATGAGGGACCTGAGCAACAGGAAGATGAAACGACTTGATTGAATTAGAGTATCATAAAATCTGAAGAGCTGAAAGGAACCTCAGGGGTTCCTCTGTAGTTCGCCTCCTGAGTATCTCTCTCAACAATTCTTCTAACAGTTTCTGTTTGGAATCCTTCATGGAAGAAGAACCTAACTTTCTCAACTGACTTATATCCCATTCCTGAACAGTCTTAATTGTTAAAAAACTTTCCACTCTAATAAAGTGAGATAAGATGTGACAGTCTGTGCTATGGTAAGAGTATGGATCTACCCAAGTATAAGAGAGAATGGCTGGAATGCAGAGCTGGGGACTCTGGTTCTAGATAAAGAGCTTAATCTACTAAAGGCATGATGGATAGATAGACAAACAGAGATGCTCAGCACTAAGAATACAAACACAAGGAAAAGACAGACAGTCCCTGCCCTTCAGGAGCTTCCATTCTAGGTGCAGGAAGAGAAAACACAAAAGAAAGCTGGAAAAGGGGCAGGGAAGAGAGGTACCTACTCAAAGGATCTGGAACCATCAAGCCCTTTATGTCACAGAGATAAAACAGATGCTCACAAAGGCAAGTGTTCAAGCTGCTGGAACATGGAATTATTAGCTCTTTTGTATTTAACAGGGTACTATACTCACTTCAATTGGTATAGAAAGATTTTCTGTGGGTCTATTTGTGATTACCTAGGAGAAAGTTAGACATACACTTCTTATAAACCTTTTTCCTTTCCTTTATTTGTTTCAGACTTACCTGTAAAATAGTTTTTGCAAAAAGGGCAACAGATGGATGGAAATGTTCAGAAAGCTAAAAAAAAGAAAAAAGTTTTACAAATTTCAGATTTCTAATTTAAGATTGTCAGGCAAAAGGCAATTTGAACTTGTGAAACAGATAAAACAAAGGGTGATTGTTTGCTTTGTGAAATTACTGTTACACTGATTTTAAAAAACAAAATTCCTTTAAGTGGCCAAGATACCCTCAAGTGATTATACATTACATTTATGAACAATTCCATTGTCAATTTTACGTTCCAATTTTTAATTACATTAGGGGAATTTGAGCACTTAAAGGAACCAATACTTATTTACTTAACAAAGGACAGGGAGAGAAGAGATGAAATTTAGACAGGGGCACAAAAAACACAAATTTTATCACCTCTGTTAAATAAGTTTCATACAAAAATTAACTTCACAAAAACTATTTACTGGTGCCTGCAAAATATTCTTGATTTATTTATTTGATTTTTTAATTGTTTAGTTAATTTAACAAGAAATTTAACTAAATTCATCATTTATTCTAAAAAGAAAAAATCAAATGGCACTACACTTTCTTTCCTGTGAAGGTACTCTCCAGGAATGCAGACTGCAATCCAGTCACATCCACATGCACATTTGTGTAGCTCTTGTCTATATCCTCTCTCCAGTTCTCATTGGGGTAGAGAGTAGGAGAAAGGGGGAGGTCTTCCCTTTTGATGGCACAAGAGCACTGGGGTAGCACACAGGACATAGGCAGATCACCATTTGCCCTCAATACAGAACAAGCCTGTCTTTTACTCTAGTTCCTGTTTGGTAGGTGTCATAACCACTCACATGCCACATGCATCTCTGCTGCCCTCTGAATGAAACTCTATTTTATAATTTCTTGGAGATTAAAATGTTCCATGTCTTTCAGCCAAACAACTTCAGTACAATATAGGGAGTTAAGAGATGGGCCGTGGTTAGTCCATGTCAAGATCTAGACCAAAATGTGAGGTGACCTAACCATGAGAGCACTGAGGGATCAAGTAACAAGGGAACCAAAGGGGGAGAAGACAGCAGACGTACAGGGAAAAAAATCTTGGACTTTACCAAGATAGAAAAAACATAACTGAGTAAACATCAGGAACTACTAACATACCCTCCTTCCCACTTACATGAAATTTAAGAATAATTTCCCAACACTGAGCACACCTTTGATGAGGATATCTTTGTATCAATATCAAATATTCAATAGTCACATCATCTTATTTAGAATTTTAAAACCAAATATTTACTGAGAATAGGCTATAAAATAATAACTAAAAAAATCCTTTGCAGTTGCATAGAATTTTTCAGTTTCTAAAGCAATGAATAATTGTGGCCTTCTCCTTTTGGAAACTGTGGCCTTCTCCTTTTGGAAAAAGGAGAACCTTACTATATTAACCTTACTTAAATTAAAGCACAATGGTATTAAATGAAAATCTAAGAATACTTTACCTTTCTGAGTTCCCAAAGACTTGTTTTATCGGCTCCACAGAACAAAGGATTTCGATTCAATGGATCATAGGTATTTAAGTTTTTTCCACCTAAAAGAACACAAAGTAATGACTTCCAAATCAAACTTCCTAGCTCCAAGGTAAGCCCATCAACCACCTCTCCCACAGGATCTGTGATATACACCAGTGGTAAGATCATGGGCAAAGCACTTAGCTTCTTAGTACCCTCAGACAGTTCTCAAATACTCTAAGTTATAGATAAATTGGTGATTTGAAATGATAGAGCTTTCACACACCAATGAAGTATCAGTTCTGGAAAGAAAAAATCACTCACAATGAGGGTACCCAACTTACCACCTAATTTTGCTAATCAAGGCCATTTTGCTATCCAATAATGCCAGCTTCTCCTACACATGCCCACATATTTCTAGAGCCTAACTTTAGATAGACCAGGCTGGTACCTTCTCCTTGATTTCTTTATTCCCAGGAAACCCACAAGATAGGTAGTACAGTAATTGTCTGTGTGCTAGAAATTCAATAGCTGAAGTTTCAGTGAGATTACATGACCTGTTTACAATCACATCTCTAGTGTTAAATGACAGAACTTGAAGTCCCAGGTCTTCTGACTCTTAATTCAGGAACCAATGTATTATATTATGCTGACTCTCACAGCAAAAATAAGTTAGAGTTCCAGGCATGGCTCTGACATCAAAGAATGTAACCAAAGAGTATAACCAAAGGCTGTATCTAGTTTCATCTGTAAAATGGGAACAATATCCACACTAGCTACCTGACAGGAGTGTTGCGAGAATCAAATCTGATGTGAAACAAAGCACTCTGTGACTATAAAATACTAGATAAATTTGTGCTATTAGTATTAATTACTCAAGGTTATAGTGTCAGAATGCCAGAGAACTCAGCATTTTCTATTCAACATCACAAACTGACCCCCACACAGTGTTTATAGCAGCACTTATTTGCAGTATCAAAGGAATAATAATGAAGCAGAAGCTCATTGATTAAAAAAAGGCTAAACAAACCATGAACTAAGACTGTAATGGAATATTGCTACAACCTAAGAAATGATGAATAAAGATAATGAATGGATACAAAATGGAATAAGCAGATCCAGGGAAATGAGATACTTAATGATTACAATAACATAAAGTGAAAGAATTAAACAACAAAATCAAAACTGAATGCTATGAAATTCTAAGGACCAAAATTGGTCCCTGAGAGTGGCAGGAGAATCAACCTCCCATCCTTTCATGCAGAGGTGGAGGACTACGTGTGTAAAACACTGCATATTATGCTGGATTTAGCTGCGGTATTGGTTAGTTTTGCTGAACTGTTTTGTTTTTTTCTTTTTTTTATTATTTGTTGTAAGAATTGACTCTATGGAAAGGGGGAAAATGGGGAGAGATATAATGGGAAATCTAACTGATATAGAAATAAAAGCTATCAATTAAAAAAATCAATATGAGATTAGAAACTTTGTCACTCTATCCAGCCCTCATCCCTCTAAGCTCCAGTTCTGTATCACCAAATGTCTACTGTGCATCTGCACCTTAATGTCATATGGGCACTTCAAACCTTGAACATGTTCAACAGACCTCAGTATCTTCTGCCTGAAAGGCACCTATTTTGTTTCCAATTTCCGTATTTCTGTCAATGGCCTAGTTATCTCTCAACAACAATAATAACTGACATTTATGTAAGTTATTTAAGGACTGAAACAGGTTGCACATATAGTATTATCACAGCTGAGTGATGGTGGTCACCAGATTTGCAACCCTGCCCTTGTTCTCTGCTCCTCCCGCTCTCTGACCCCCATAACGCTTGCTGATTTTAGCTCCAGGACACCTCTAGTACATGTCCCCTTCTGTCTGGTACTATGGCCTTCACCCTAGTAAGTTTCTCTACTGCAATTGCCTCAGGCCTCTCGTGTCTAATCCAGCCTCCATACCTCTGCCAACAATGGATTCTCAAAGCGTAAGTTTGCCCACATCCGTTTTCCTGCTTGAGGACCATGAGTGGCTCATTTAAAATCCTTCACAATCAGACTCTAAAACAACTTACCTTGTGTTACTATCATTTGTTTACTCTGTGCTGCTACTTCTCACGTAAAACATTCCATCTTTTCCCTCTGGACCTTTGCATAGGCTGCCCCCTGCGCCTGGATCATTCTCTCTCCTGGACTTTGCCATTTGGAATTACTAGCCCCCTTCAAAGCTCAGCTCACATGATACCTAAAGGGCACCTCACCTCCACCTCATCCCCCCCAGTACTTCACTCTCCCCTTCCTCAGTAATTATATTGTACACTCATAGTCAGCACTGTCTCTACCAAGCAGAACAAAAGCAGACGCTATTTTCTGTTACCCAATGCCTAACACAGAGCAGGTACAACTTAATAAATATCTGCTGCATTTAATTCAATTCCTTCATTATAAAAACTTACCCTCCAAATTCTTAAGATGAACCCATGAGGCAGAACCTGATTTTTCTGCCTCTGCAAGACTTCCAATTGTGCCCTTATCCTTGTCTATTTCTTCATCTGCATTTGTTTCCATTTCTTTATCAGCATCTGTAAATTTTTCTGTACCATCATCTTCATCTAAATCCAGAAAATTTTCTTCTTCATCAGATTCCTAATATAAGAATGGATTTTCAGAAGGTTTCAAAAAGTTCAGACCTTTGTGGGTATTTAATATTTAATATTAATTTTGTGGTAACCATAAATAAGGTCTAAAATCTTTAAAACAATAAATGATTTTAAATAACATTTTTCAAAAGTGTTAATTAGTAAAAAGAGATGAAGCACAGTATAACAGATAAAGAGTTAATCCCACAGGCAGAAAGGCCTGGGTTTAAGTCCCCCCATGACATATATACTAGCTAAGTGACAAGTTGCATAAACTCCTAGAACTTTCAGGCAATTCTCCAGGATGATTAAGTTGCAAAACAGCTATTATTCTGAATTGGTGGAGGGATTTTCTAATACCAATGAAATCAGAGAGTGGATCTAAAAAAAAATTATTAACTGCTGCTATCTTGCAAAGAAGCAACCCTTTTAAAAAAAGGTTTTGGGTGAACAAATAAAACTATAATCTTATATCTATATTTTGATTCTGGAACCCATGAGACTCCAGAACTCTTGGAAAACAATCTCTTCACTAGAAAAAAAACCATTTATATCGAACAGATTTCTAAACAAAAAGTTCTTTGTTTAGCAAATGGCAAAAAGACATTTTAAAATACCATCATCAAACCCCCATATATTTAAAGAGGCAAGCCTAAATTTCAGGCCTCAATATTTGTAAAAGCTTTTAAACATACCAGATGCTCGTGCAGTTGAGTTCGTAATGCTGGTTTTGCTTTAAGGATCTCAGATATAAGGTACAGCGCTCCACATATGAATGGTGGCATCTGTCCACAAGTGACTTGGAGCAGCCTCTTCACAAATGCCTTCACCCGACGTAAAACTATATCACTTTTCAGAGACTTGTAGACAAGATTAAGAAACATAGACTGCTTGGAACATAACCCCAAACCTGGATCTAACAGCTTCCTGTAGAATGAAATATCAATTATGTTTAATCACAAGATATCTTATGTAGTAAAAGTTTACTCTAGGTAGTCTGACCCTATATGGTTAAGAATGAAGTTAATGGTTACAAGAACTGATTTCTTGGCCTTACTGATGTCCTAGACTAAGGGATCATGACTCTTATAACAGATGTGGAAGAAAATCAATGACAGAAATAGCAAGCTGAAGGAAGGCATCAGAAAACCACAGAAGCACCAACTGGTTAATGGGTTCTCCAGCCCTGGCAGTACTACTCCATGGAAACACTGAACATTGATACAGCAGAGCCAAAACTAGGTGCAAAAGTCTACCAAGATCCGTACGCTTCTGAATCCTTCATCTCCTCTGTTCTCAAGCCTTTTGATCCCCATTCTGATATCCTCTGAGCCACTGCTATTGTAATCTCTGCCTCACTATGGAAGTCCAACACCTCTATTTCTTCTTGCATTTCATTTTCAGCCATTAACACCTTTCCTTGTCCGTAGACAAAAGTAAGAAAACATGGGGGAAAAGCTGATAACACCAAGCGCCATTTTTTTTGTGACAAGTGTTTCTTACTTCAAAACAAGGGAAATACTCCTAAAAAGTCAGCAATAATCACATTTTAATGAAACGAAATGCTCTGCCCACTAACTTTGCCTCTTATTTCACTTACACTTGATCATTATAATACATGTGACAATGGAATGCAGATAGGTTAGATTTCAAGCTTCTTGGATTCTCACCATGCCATAGTTAGTAATGTCACAGCTAGAAGAACATCCTATTTTTAAGGACTTTTTGTAAAAGATTTTATGTTGCAAATAAACACAATGTCAGGGCACAACGAAAAGATTTTGCTGTTAATATAGGTGTCAGGTGGGTCAGTCATATGCCACAGATTAGTTTGACAAAATAAAATTATTTTGTGCTTTAACACATGTGGGGAGCCAGGTGGCACAGTGGATGGAGCATTGGGCTTGGAACCAGAAAGACTGAAATCTGGCCTCACATACTTATGAGCTGTGTGACCCTGGGCAAATCACTTAACCATGCTTGCCTTAGTTTCCTCATCTGTCAAATGAGCTGCGGAAATAAATGGCAAACCACTCCAGTATCTTTGCCAAGAAAACCCCAAATGGGGTCACAAAGAGTTGGACACAACTAAAATCTTTCAAAAACAAAACTGATACGTATATGTTCACTCTATATTATCAAATCAAGAGCTATAAAAACAGGTTTAAAATTCTTGGGGCACTCTATTGAGAGATGGGAGGGCCCAAAGAGTCCCTTTAGATTAGCTCTATCTGAACCTCTTATTTTACAGATGAGGAGACTAAAGCTAAAAGAGGTTAAATGACTTGTCTAACATATTGAAGAGGCAAGATTAAAAAGCTCAGGCTCTCTGACTTCAAATCCAATACACACCACTTAACTTCACCTGCAAAAGGGCTGGATTAGATTATCTAAAAGCTACATCCCAGCTCTAAATCATGTGACATCTTGAAAAGCTGCAATACAAGGAACTTAAGAAAAGCAGGCTACTAACTTTGCTTTTTACAGACAATGGACTGGTTTCAATCACTGAGTCAAAAAAAAAAATAATCTACTAAACACTAAGGTATAAATAAGAAATTCTGGCAATGCTAGAGGGTAAAAACTCATGAAATCCATGAGTCCTGTTCCTTTTTCCAAGGAAAATCCCTGCAAAGAATTATAAAACTTTTTGTCTATGATCCAGGGAATTAAATAAATATTTGCTGAAGCACTGCACTGCATTAATAAATGGTCAACTGAAGATCACTTACTTGTATAAGGCTGCATAATATCGGTTTGATATCGTCTGATGAGAATCCATTACTTGGAAAAGCAACATCAAGGCTTGAACACTGGTATTAAAATTAACAAGATGTAACACCCTGAATAGGGTATCCAGCTGCTCTTTTACCTTTTCATCACTGATTTCAGCATATGGATAAGCTCTATTTACTCCAGTTAAAAGGGCACTGAGCATTTTAGATGCAATATCATTTTTCTTGATACAAGTCCGAAAAAAGCAAAAATAAAGAGTTATCAGTTTGTTAGCCAAAACACTTTCATCATGTGAAAGTACTATTTGATTTAAGAAACAAATGGCATAGTACTGGGCTTTGGAGCTAATATTTGTTCGATAGATTAGTCTCTCAATTTCACTACATACTACTCCTTTCATGTTCGGATGTTTATGAAGTAAAGTCTCTAGCAGATGGGAGGCTTTGGTGGCTATTCTGTTCTGGGGATCTCCAAGTTTATTTACCAGCTGTACGAGAAAGGCTTTTTCTTCCTCAGGCTTATTAGAGAGAATCTCATGAGCCACTCTAAGAGCTTGAGTTTTAGTTGCAACTAGCGAATCGTGACCTAAAGTTTCTAAAACTTGCACAAACTGAGCCACTAAGTGTTTGAGCTGATGTTCAAAATACCACAATATCAATCGCCTATCTCTTGCATCCCTATTGCCACTTGACAATTTCTCTAGTTTGTTGAAAGGATGCTGGTTAAAAGTTCGTAGTTTACGATTGTCTGGCAAAAGGTCTGTAATAAGAAGTTCTTTAAAAGTATCTAAAGCCATTAGACTTTGCCCTTTGCTACCCTTTTTTTGGATAAGGTTCACCAAGGTCTCCACAAACTGAAGTGTATGGATAGCATCATCCTGAATAAGGAGGATCATGGCAGCCAGTCTGTCACCCAGCGTCCCAGATGACACTATAGCTTTCATCCATGTGGAAGAGGAGCCACCCTTCTGATTACTTGTCTTGCTCCTGAATAAGTCGATTTCATGCTGATACAGTTTCTGAGCCAAAGCTTTGTACTGGGACACAACAACCTGGGACTGGGGTTCTAAGGAATATTCATTGGTATACTCCAGATCATACCATTTCCCCCCAGGCTTGATTAGCAATGTCGGTCTAGCACTAAATTCACAGATTTCTTGCTGTTTATCTTTCTTTGCAGCTGGTTTAGTACTGCTGTCTTCATCAAGGGCTTGTGCTCGCTTCTTCAAACTCTGTTTGTCCTTATTAGCCGGTGCCTTTTTGTTTTCTGCTGGAGCCTCTTTTTTCTTTTCTATTTTAGGTAGTTTAGTCACTTTATCATTGGCTTTGTTTGCTGCTGGTTCCTTATCTTCCTCCAACAGGAAATTCTCTGAATAGTTAGATACGCCCAGATTTTTGATAAATGCTTCCAGTTCGCCCTGCTGAAGGTCATCAATCATCTCTTTTTTGCCTCCATCCACAAGCTCCTCATTCTCATCCAAAGTTGCCAGCATAAGATAATCTTGCTGCATAAAAATAACAAAACTGTAAAAAGTCAAACATCTCAAATACTCTACCGAGCTTAAGTAAACATCCACCATTTACCTTAAGTAATTATTGAATCAGCACATCAAGCTAACTTTAAAAATGACTGGCTATAGCCACAGTCTAAGGTTGCTCTGGAGTTGAAGACATCTGACGCTAGCCAATCATATTACATGGTTCTTTACCCAAGTATTTTAAAGGCCCAGTAATTCCATAGTATGGCCTATTTTAACTGAACACCATCAAACCAGTTTGCCTGATTCTGTACCTACATACCCATCCCCAAATGACTGAAAAAGTATTTGAATTTCCCCAGTGAGGCTTTAGAAAAGCAGTCTAGTCAAAGGACCTGGATTTGAACCTTAGTTCAGTTGTTAAAAAATAAATGGGGAAAGGGGTTGGAGGGGAATGGGGAATGACAACACTGCGCCTGGGAAGTAGGTACCATTACTATCCCTATTTTGTAGGTGGGGAAACTGAGGCAAGTAGCAATATGACTTGCCAGAGTTTAACTAGTAAGTGCCTAAGACTGAGGCTGGGATTGAATTCAAGTCTTCCTGACTCCAAGGGGAGAGCTCTACCTAGCAGCCTCTATAAAAGCAAATCACAAACCTTCAAGCATAACAAAAATGTCAATCATTATTATCATGATCCATTGTTTTAAATTAGACAAGTACTTTACCATTTTGGACTTAAGTTCCTTCATGTATAAAAATGATGAGGTCAGATATAATTTAAGGTAATTATATATAATAGAATATTAATATAACAATAAGTCACAATAACATTTATGTAGCCCCTTAAGGGTGGCAAAGTACTTTACATATGTAATGTAAATTTATCTTCCCAACAATCCTGAGATACCATGCTATAATTGCCCCCATTTTACATATGCGGAAACTAAGTCAGACAAAAGGTTAAAGAAATGTGTGCAATTCATATCTTTCTGACTCAAAGTCTTCCAACTAACCACTGGCTGGTATTCCTCCTACCTGTCTCCTTGTTCCTTCTTCATTTCCTTGTTGGAATTTCATCTAAGTCATATTTACTATTCATGGATGTCATGCAAAGCTCTCTCCTCTTCCCCCTTCCACTATTTCACTTGGCGATCTCCTTAGCTTCATGGATTCAGTTATTACCTCTATGATGCTGATTCTCAGATCTATTTATGATAGTCTAACTTTTCTCCTGATCTCCAGTCTTCCATCTCAAACTGGATGTTCTATAGACATCTTATCTTAAATTGAACATGTCCCAAACTAAACTCATTACCTTTCCCCAAGCTTATCTTTCTAATTTATCCATTACTGTCCAGGCTACCACTACCCTTCAAGATATCCAGGTTCACAACCTGGGTATCATCCTCAATGCTCACTGTCTCAAACCACCCCCACTCTCCATATTCAAACTGTCACCAAGTGTTTATGAAGTGTTTACTATGTGTTAAATCCTGGGATTACAAAGAAAGGAAAAAAGGGAGTCTGTGCCCTCAAGGAGTTTATAATCTAATGGGGGAGATAACACAAAACAAGTATGTACAAATAAGCTATGTATAGAATAGGAAAATTATCAACAGAATAAGGTACCAGCATTAATAGGTATTGGAAAGGGCTTTCTGTAGAAGGAGGGATTTTAGTTGGGGCCTCACAGATGTCTAGGAAGGCAGGAGGTATAGATGAGGAAGGAAAATGTTGAAGGCAAGAAGGCCAGCCAATGAAAATGCCTGGAGCAAGAGAATGAATGTTTTATTCTGGTAACAGCAAGAAGGCCAGTGTTAAGGGACTGAAAAGTATACAGGAGGGTTGTAATATAGTAGGGAGTGTAAGCCCCTTCAGAAAGGCTTTAAATGCCAAACAGATGATTTTTAATTCCACCCTGGGGGCAATAAAGAGCCCAGTAAAGAAGGGTAACATGGTCAGATCTACGCTTTTAGGAAAATCACTTTGTTAGTTAAATGGAAGCTAGACTGGAGTGTGGAGAAACTTGAGAGAGCCTTCAACAGGCTACTGCAGTGGTTCAGGCAGGAAGTGATGAAAGCCCATACCAGTATGAGGGCAGGTGTCAGAGAAGGGGGCACATTCTAGAGATGCTGCCAAGGTGAAATAAACAGGTTTGGCAACAGTCTGGGTAAGGAGGTGAGGGAGAGTAAGTCAAAGATGATGCTTAGATTGTAAGCCTGAGAGGATTGGGAGGATGGTGGTAACCTGGGCAGTAACAGGGAAGTCTGGAAGGGGGAAGGTTTTTGGTTTTGTTTTGGAGGGAGCGAGCAGGTGGAGATAATGAGCTCCTTCTGGACACCTCTGGACACCTTAAGATGTCTACAGATCATCCAGTTTGAGACAGCCGAAAGGCAGTTGGAGATGAGAAACAGGAAGTCAACAGAAAGTTTAGGGGGATAAGTAAAGGCGACCATCACCAGCTCCTCTTCTACCTTTACGGCATCTCTCACGTACAACCTCTCCAGTACTCGGACACCGCCACCGGCCTGGCACAGGCCCTCATCCCCTCACCCCTGGATTACCGCAGAAGCATACCGCGCGTCTGCCTGCCCCAAGCCTGGCCTCACTCCAACCCACCCTCCGCTGAGCGGTCCTGCGGTCCCAGTGTGGCCACGTCACCTCCCGCGTCAGTCACCAACACCCCTCCCGCGGCCCTGCTCTCTCACGCTGCCTCGCGCTCGGGTCCTGCGCCGGGGCAACGCGGGCCCCAGGCACTTTCATCCCCACGCCTGGGATGCTCTCGCTCCTCGTCTCCGGCTGCTGGCTTCCTGGCCGTGCCAGCTGAAGTCCCTCCTCCTCTCCCGACCCCCACCGCCACCCTCAGGGACCGTGGTGCCTTCCTCCTCGGACACTCCCCAGAACGGGCTGGCCTCTCGTTCGCAGGCTGTCTCCGCAGGGCGGCGCGGTCCGTCTTCCTAGCCCCAGTCCTCGGCAGAGCCTGGCACGCAGCAGGCGCTTGATCCACGTTTGTCGGCCTGACGTCTGGCTCTACAGTTGCAGGATGCACCAAATCCGCCCTCCCGTAGGGGCCGCCGCCGCCCCCGACCCCTTGTGCCGCGTGCCGCAGGTGGGGACCCCTGCCCCCGGCCCCGCCGCCTGCCGGCGTGGGGCTGGGCCTTCTTACCTTGGTGCCTCCGAGCCGCAGCACCTCGGCCAGCGTGAAGCCGTCCTCATCTCCGTCTTCCCAGTCATCTTCCTCATCTTGCTCCACCGCCGCTGACGCTTTCTCCGCCTTCCCAGGACCCCAGGGCCGCTTCGGGTGAAACTCCACGCGGGGTTTCTGAGGCGCCATCGCACTCGTCCGGCCGGCCGCGTCCTCCTCGCGTCACTTCCGCCTAGCGGCGATGACGCACGACGCTACTTCCGGTGAGCGGGACTGAGGGGGCGGAGCCGAGCGTCCGGAGAGCGGAAGGGGAAGAAGGTTGCCTGGCTACGCCGGCGGCTCCGGCTCCTGCTGCTGAGGCGGCCTGGCGTTCGGCATGAGCGTCCTCTTGAGGGCCCGCGCGAGGCTGCTTGCCCCGGCCCGGCGCGCGGGTGAGATTCGGGCCCGCCCCGACTGCGGATGCGCCGGTAACCGGGAGGGGAGGCCGGTCCGTGCCCCTCCGCGATTGGGCCGGAGCGGGGTCTGGGGATGAACCCTTGGAATGGGCCGCTCGTGGCCCTCTACGGGCTGGGCGGCGCTATAGTAATAGCGTTCTGCGCCTGCGCCCCGGGGGACGGCACCCAGCTGCTGGCTGCCTCAGTTTCCTCATTTGCAAAATGGGGATGACAGTAGTGCCGGCCCGCTTAGGTCATCCTGAGTTTCAAGGAGATGTTTCCTCCCCGGCCACCCTCTGAAGCAGGGTCAGAATGCCAGCCTTCTTTTCAGCTGCGCCCCTGGCTTCAGCTCTGCCCCCATTTCCTCATGCCCCCTTTCCGCTTCCGGTTGTGTGGTGGCTCCCCCATTGAGCCCCTGGAAGGCCATCCCCGGGGCTTAGCACAGTGCCTGGTGCAGGGTAGGCTCTTATTAAATGACAATTATAGCTAACATCTATGTAGTAGGACTGCGTACGAAATGCTTTATAATTATCTAAGTGTAAGCATAACATGTACAGTATATAAAAATTCATGATGTCATCTCATTTATTAATATAGCTTTGCTATATTATTAGTATGGTATAGTTTATCATATAGTAGCGCATGCTTTTAAGTTACTTTGCAAACCATAGCATTGCATGGCGTATCATATCATATAGCGGAGATTATCAAATAGTGTAGGTTTGTGAGGCACTTTATGAACTATAGTAATATATATATATATTACTGTAGTAATAGTATAGTATAGTTTATCAGTTTATATATTTGCAAAGGTACTTTGCAGACCTTAGTGTAGCATAGTATGTTGTAGACTGTCTTGTTATTTAGTCATTTTTCAGTCCTGAACAAGCAGATTAATATGCTACTTGTGGAATGATGAGCTGGTCCAACCCATCTGGGGAACTGTTTAGAATTACATGCAAAGTCACTAAAGGTCTCACTGCCCAGTACTTCTGCTGGTCATATCCCCCAGAGAGGTCATAGGCAGAGGGAAAGAACAAACATTTATAGCAGGATTTTTCAGTTATAGAAAAAAAGTGGAAATAAAGTGGGCCTCAGTCGTTAACTAATGACTGAACAGATTATGAAATGCGAATGCAATGGGAAAAGATCACACTAAAGATGTTATTGTTTAATAGTGGTGCTGGCAGAGATCTCAGAGGTCAGAGATCATGGATAGATTTACAACTGAAAAGGACATCACAGTCCACCTAGACTAATCTCATTTTAGAGGCCTAGAAAGAGAAAATGTCTTCCTCAGGTCAGGATTCAAAAAACAGACCTCTAATTCTACATCTAGCATTTTTCTGCCTTTCCCCAACCCTGTCAGGGTAGAAGGCCACATGTGGTCTTCTAGGTCCTTGAGTAAAGCCTTTTGACAGAGTCCCAGTTTTGCAGAACAGATCCTTTTATTAAGAATTTATTTATTGTTCTGTCAAGTTTGGATTCAGTCAGAAAGCTGCACTTGAGGATCTAGATGGCCACATTTGGCCTCAAGGCCACAGGTTCCCCACCCCTGCTACAGGTAACCATGAGTCTCCTATATGTCATCCTTAACTTCTTTTTTTACAGGCAAAATAGGTTAACTGGAATGTCTTTAGTCACGGTTGAAAGTAGCAGTATTGAAAACATTCACTTCTCCATAAATATATGGAAACCATTTTCAAAACCTAATTTTTTACATGAGAAGAATTATACATTTTGTAATTATTAACTAAATGGTTTCCATACCCTTCTACATAATGTTTCATCTCTTACCACTTACCTTATCCCTGAATTTGATGCAATAAATCTCCACCTCTCTAGTTTACAGTAGGAAATTGTGTTGAATTATAAATACCATCATCAGTGTTTACTCTTTTTACAAATAATGTATTGGCAAGTATCTCATTTCACATTAGGTTCCTGTAACATGACAAAGTAGATGTTTCTGTTTTAAAATAAATTAACGAGAGCATATTTTGGTGAAGGGGAGAAAGCTAATCAGGGACTTTCAGTGCTCCAGTTTGAACTGGACACTTGCCTTTTTACTTCTTGAGAAAAAACACTTTTGAAAGTCAAATACATATTTCATGAAATTATGCAGCAATCTTCTTTCTTTTTAAATTGTCCCAGAACTGTTTTATTGAAGATCTCTGGTCACCGAATCAAGTCTGATATTTAAGGACAATAGGAATGATAACCACCAGCTAAAGGATGACAGCAGCCAGAGTCACGGTGGCCTTCACTTTGCACCCATGCCGCCGCTACACTTGTCTTCGATGGCTGTTTAGATCCACTGCTAAAAGCTGTTGCATTGTCTGATAAGCTTTCTGATCTGTCTTGCAGCTCATCCAATCTCTCTCCTCTCTTAGTCACTTTTTAGTCTCTTACATGACATCAATTACTTCATCCACCTGGTTCTGTACATACCTAATTTTGTCATTCTGAGGTCCAAATTTGGGTCCAGATGGGCCCCTTTGGAAAATATCCTCTTATTCATCTGAATCTTCTTCCAAAAGATTTCTCCTTTCACTTTTGACAGAACCAGTGACATCATCATCATTTAGGTGGCGCTTGTATTTAGGAGGCATCTTTATTACTCAAAAAGTTGTTTTCCTTTTCCTAACTTTAATATACACCACCTGGGCATCTGCTGGGAGGCTTCTGGTCGCCCCTCGGAGCCAAGCCAGGCACCCTGGCAGAACTGGGTCGGGGGAGGGAAGGGGAGGAAGGAGGAAGGAAGCATCATGCTTAACTTGATGTCTGAAGCAGATCGTTCCATTTTTAGATAGTTTCAATTCTTAGGTAACTGTTTCCTTATTGTTAAGTCACTTTACAATCGTGTCTGACTCTGCTTAATCCTATTTGGGGTTTTCTTTGCAGAAATGCTAGAGTGGTTTGCCATTTCCTTCTCCAGCTCATTTGATAGATGAGGAAACTGAGGCAAATAGGGTTAAGTGACTTACCCAGGGTCACACAGTTAGCCAATGTCTGAAGCCAGATTTGAGCTCAGGAAGCTTAGTCTTTTGACTCCAGACCTGCCACTTTATCCACTGCACTGCCCAGCTATTTTGGTTAGACTAAACTGTAATTAGTTAGGTTAAGCTAAAATCTGCCTTCTTGTAGCTTCTACTTCTACCCTCTGGGTCCACACTCACACTATGGCACCTCAATGACATGAAGAAAGATTATAGGCCACTTCTCTCCTACCTCCCTCAAATCTTCTATAGGTTAAACATTCACTTCCTTCAACAGTTGCTGCTGTGACTTGGTCTCTTCTCACTATTGTGATTCTGTCCTCTGGACATATCCACATTTAAGTGTTTCCTGAACACAGCCCTTGAATCTAATAGTAACAATACAGTGCTCCTTTCTTAAGTGCTTTAGAAGTCATCACTGTGTCTGCTTCCCTCCACTGATTTAGATTGCTACTTCTCCACCACCTAGGAGATCGCATGAGCTAGAGCCCCCCAAAGAGCACTATCTGATGGCCAGCCCTTAGTGGTGATGGTGAACTAAATACATCAAAGCTGACGATAGTTCATTCCAAGGCAATTCTTAAAACCTCCCTAAAAAGGATTTTGTAAATATCAAGTGATAGAATGTATGCAAAATGCTTTATAAATATCAACTAATCAAAGACTTGTCCCCTTTGTTGGACCTTCCAGAACTGACAGCCTTAAGGAAGTCAAGGTCCCCTCCACTCCATGATTAAGCATCCTAGTAGGACTCTAAAGGAGGATTCTAGACACTCTATTTGTATTAATGTAGCCTAGATAACATGTGTTTTGTTTGTTTATTTTTTTGTTGTCCCTTCACAAAGCAATTTAAAAACCTGAAAAAACCTCTGTAGGTAGGAATGGTATTGACTAGTTCTGTTTGTTTGTTTATCTTAAAAATGTTTACAGTTATTCCTTTCCTTTGGAAAGTGAAGTACTTCAGCTCAGGAAAGGAGTCAGCAGAAAGCAATCCTGTTACCCCAATGCTGCGGCACATCGTATACAAAATAAAGGCAACTGGTCCCATTACAGTGGCTGAATACATGAAGGAAGTCTTGACTAACCCAGCCAAGGTAATCCAGGTCTCATTGTCCTTCTATACTAGCCTAGTATTAGGCAAAATTACTGTAGGTATAGATAGCCCTGCTGGTCCCAAATCTCTGGCATATTATCTGTCTTTCAAGATCTCAGCTAATTAACCTCATAGATTAGTTGAGACTTGCAAGATAGGTAAGAGCTTCCTTGTTCCCTATTTTGACATATAGTAAAGCCTTCTGGAGACATTAGCCTCAATTTTTGAGGTAACTCAGGAGTATGAATTTAATGGTGGGCATTTTAAGTCTGAAGATAAGAGATTGTTGTTTCAGTAGGCAAGTGAGGGAAATATTTTGGGATCAGAGTGGGGATTTTCACTGCCCCTCAAATCACAAAGTGGAGGCATTCCTTATTACCGATTTTTTTCCTTCCTTGCCCAGTGGTATAATAAAGTTCTTTTTGATTAGGGCATTCATATGCTTGAGTAAATAAAGGAAGAGCCAACTAAATAACTGCTTGGAATGGGAAGGGTTTAAAAGAAGGGGTCATCATTTGTTAATACTGTTGTATTAATTCAACAACTTGAATTAAGAACAGTTTAAAATACCTTTTCACTGGGGTGTCATTCTGTTTCTGAGCACCTGCCTTGTGCAAAGCACTGCTCACTGCCAAGAGAAATGTAATGGAAGATAGGACACTTGCTTTTATGTGCTTATGGTCCCATTGTGGAGATAAAATACACAGAATAATAAATAAATAATATAACAAGGTAGCATATAAGTACCAGGTGACTCATATAGACAGTTCAGATGGAAAGTTTAGAGAAGGTTGGCATCACTGTGCCCTCACTAAGGAGCCCTTCACAGAGGCAGCAAATTCTGAGTCAGGCCTTCCTTTGAAAGGTAGATAAGGATCATTGTCATTTATTCATTCATTGACTCATCCATTCAAATATTTGTTGTATGTGGAGTACTGTGCTAGGAACTGGAGAAAACAGAAAATTTTAGTCCCTGTGCTCATGGAGCTTACAATGTAGTAGAGAATTATTCACAGTGTAATAAAAATTGTGACATAATGTCACATAAATGTGACATAATAAGCACATTAGCAAGTTGTAAAGTAAAATTTTCTTTGAGATCCAGAAGAGAAGGTGTTTTCATTGGATATTAAATGATGGATAGGAATTTAACAGGCAAGAGAGGGAGTTGGGAAATTCTAGGCATAGGGAATAGTGTGGTAGAGAAACCCCAAGACTGGAGTTCCCTTAGTAGGCTGTCTAGAAAAGAATTCGCAGACTGAAGCATTCTTGAGGCCTATAAAAATTTATTATGCTTTTCAGTGGACAGGAGTTCTTAGGGAACCTGCAGTGTTAGAGGGGTACAGTTAAAGTTTATATATGATATTCTGTAGCATAACATGTGCCAAGTGTGATGATTGGTGATTCAGGATGGGATTAGGGAGTGGTTAAGGAGTGGTCAGGTCTTAAAGGAACATGCACTTTTAGTTTTTATTGTGCACATATTTTACCCAGAGTTCACTGGGAAATAGCCCAAGGGGGTGTATATAATGGTAATTATGAGAGCTAAAGATCTTCCCTACCCATTAAGAGAAGTCTGGTTAAGGGAGATTTATTTTGTAGGAAGGTTCACATCTTTTGTTAATTCCTAATGAGGCACTGGTTCTCAAGAGTTGTGATGCACTCTGGCTCTGAAAAGTGTATATATACTCTGAGGTGAGGTTTTGTTTTGGGACTTACTCATTGGAAGTGTTTGTTTGACCAGATGAGACTGGGTAGCCACTAAGGAGCCCCCCAGCTTTGAAAACCCAGATGTTAGTGCTTCTCTGTCTGATAACTGTGTATATATGGTCAGGCAGTCAGATTTGTCTTTTGATCTGTGATGTATGTATTGCATACAGTCAGAGAGTTGGAAGCCCTGTCTGTTGATCTTTGTGTGTCTCTGTATTTTCTCTGAAGTTCAGGGTGCTGACTTTTTCCCCTGAACTAAGTGAATGATATATGTATTGGTTAAAGTGACTGTTGACCCCTCAGAAATTGCTTTCCTTTTAGAAAAGCAGATCTAAGAACTTGTACAGCAGGCCCTCCTGTGTATATCAGGGTGCTTGCTGTTACAGGGGGTGCTACATGGAGCTGTGGTTTTAGGCCTGAAATGTTACTAAGTCAACTAATGGTTAGGACTGACTAAGTAATACCAAGCTGCTGTCATCAGCGTCCTGTTAGACAAGATAAATGTAAGGGAGTTTACATACATGTAAGTCTAGGATACAAATGATTGGTCAGTGAGTAGTAAATGTCGTTATGACCCAGTATTCAGCCAGTACACAGCTGGTTCAAACTAGTCACTTCTATGGCTGCAGCTGGCTACTGTAGCAGGAAGGGAGATAACAGTTTTTGCTGGGGCAGGCTGTTCTTGGACTAGAGAAAAACTGCCTGGGAGAGTGAGAGAAATGTGATTTTAGAATTGAGGTCCAAGCGCCCCATCAGTTTGTTGAGGTAACAAGGTACTGTGATTTTGTGGAATGTGGGGTACGTTGAAGGGAGTAAGATGAGATAAGCCAGGCAAGGTAGGGTGGCTCTGAATTGCAGAGAGCTTCAAAGGTCAGGAAGCATTTTGAATTTTAGTCAAGAACTGATAGTCTCCGAATAGGAGCCAATGAAGATTTTTGAGCGGAGGGGTGCTGTGATCAGGTCTGTGCATGGCAAATATTAGATAATAATGAGGAGAAAGTAGGGTATTTAGAGCAAGGTGAAACAATTAGAACACAGGTGTAGGAGGCTGGGATGACCATAGTGTATTTAGGAGACATTGAGCAGATTAACCTGGATACGGTGGAGGTCCCACGTTGAAGAATATCCAAAAAATTAAAATTAAAAGGGTAGATTGGGACTTGAAAAGGGAGAGCTTTGAATACAAAATTAAGGAGTTAGGAATAGAAGATTCCTAATAGAAGATTAGAGAGTTATTTAAGTTTTAAGCAGGGCAGTAAAATAAAATAAATAAATAAAATAAAAACAATATTTTGGGAAGTTGAATTCTGACCATGGTGGTACAAGATGGGTAGAGTGGGGAGAAACTGGGCAGAGAGGTCAGTAAGGAAGCTAGTCCAAAGGATGGGGTGGTAGAATAGTGATGCTGGAATGAAGAAGAAAAGCCAGATCTGCCTTGCAGGTAGGAGGTACTCAGTGTTTGTTGAATGAGTGAGACATCACTGAAAAACAAAAGGGCTTGGTACCTGATTAGAACACGACTTGAGTTACTGTGGAATGTTGGGTGGCATTACAGTGTTTATAAAAATTTTGCTTTTAAAATTTTACAGTTAATTGATAAAGATGTGTATTTATATTTTTCACTTTTATATGAAACAGAGAAAGACATTTTCATCTTTATTTTTGTAGACTAGGGAACTGAAGCCCACCAAGATGCAATAAGTTCTTGACTTTAAGCCAGAGCAGGGAATAAAAGAAACAAGTGTTCTGACTATCCATCATATAATGAACAAAACAGGGGGAAATGGCAGACTGCGCCTACTGGCAGAGTAAGTGGTTTTAGAAAAGATCACTATGATTTTTAAACAAAGGGACCTTTAAGTTCTTTTTAAAAATTGATTATTTTATTGGAGGGATTTCTTTGTGATTAGGTGTTTCCCTTCTCTCTTATCCATATGCACACATATGTATATGTATATATTTTAGCAGAACAGTTGAGAAGAATTTTTCCAAATCAAAGAAAAGTATTATTTCAGTATAAATTTTACATTTTTCTAACATATCTTTTCTTCTTCAGGGCTACTATGTACACCAAGATGTGATAGGAGAAAGAGGAGACTTTATCACTTCACCTGAAATAAGTCAGATCTTTGGAGAGGTAAACATTTTATACCAACTGTAAAAGTATCAAAGTTTGTCATGTGAAATGTGAATGTAAAAAAATGAAACTTTACTTCCTATGGCCACATAAAAAATGGTATAAACTTTAAGGCTGTGATGTACCTAATAATGTGAATATATGTTTATGTGCATATGTGTTTCTACTTATGAATGTAAACACATCATAACTTTTTTATACTATCTGCAAAGATCTTATACCACTTTTCAATCTGAAGTAAATGTTGTTATAATGAAATTTTTGTTTAGTTATGTGTACACTTACAGTCAGTTCTGCTATAATGTAATATATGGGTTTCCAAAATGCACCGTGCTGTGCAAAAGTAACAATAAAAACCAGAGTCTGGGGAGCAAATAGGAAAGGGACACAGCACTCAAAAACTTCATCAGTGGCTCATTAAGAGAAAGGCAGAATCCTAACAAAAATGGTAACACAATCTTAACATGTTAAATAGTTGAGAAATACACAAATACTACAATACATCGTGGCAGTGGCAGCAACCTTGGTCTGTCCCCAATCTTGAGAAGTTACTTGACCTGCCAGGTTCATATAGGGACCAAGCTGGCAAAAATAGCAGAAAGTTGGGCAGACCACAGTTCTATGCCCAAGACCATAGAGAAAGGTGTGTCACTATGGACCAGTCCTTCTCTGTCCATGGATCCTATAGCACCAGAAGATATGTAATAAATGTGGTCCATAACCTTGAAAAAGGCCTGAAGTTCATAGAAGAGAGCTTGGAAAGTTTATAGCTTGTGAATTATTATGAAAGTGGTGCACTTTTCTGCATTCTTGCTCTTTCTCTTGGAAGAAATTAAGTAGAAGCAAATGTGAAATTTGTATTTTGTGCAGATTGTTCCCTAATGTGTCAGTCACATTGGAAGAATTTCTGATTTTCAAAACAAGTGTTAACGCTTGCATGCATGTGTGTGTGTTTGTATTAATATATATTCTGTGTGTGTATATGCAGAATATGTCTTTTCATGAATTTCTTAAAAGATTGTTTACTGTTCTCCCCAAAAAGCGACTGTAATAATGGTAGAATTACACATACATACCACTTGGGCATAATGATGCAAGTCTAGATTAGGTTTCCATAGACATCTAAAAAAGTATAATAAAACTTCTCTCAGTTGGTCCGTCTTCTGGCCTCCTCAGTCACTGGGAGTCTGATGGTATAAGAGGGGCCATTACATAGCTAACTGCATGTAAGAGAACACAGTGGAATAGGAATAATAAGAATTGAATAAACAGCAATGTATAGCAGAGATTAGACTTCAGGATAAGAAGCCCTGTGTATCTTGGTAGCATCATTCTATCAGCACAAGTAGTAACTGGTTTTTGTGATGAATACCAAAAACAGCTAAGTTCTCCTTTGGTATTGGATATATGACTATAAAGTAGTAAGATTATTTTGTTAACCTGTATCATTTTGTTTAAGCTGGTGGGAGAAGCATCTCATACTTTTTTTAAAAAAAAGCTTTTTATTGGAAAATGTTGAAATAGTTTCACTTGTAAAGGACAGTGTGTTTTCTGATGATGCAGGTTAAATGAGATATTGCTGTCTATGATATATAAATATTGCTGATTTTGGTGGAATGATCAACTACTAAAAAACTCAACGAATTACTGTAGATGAAGGGCAAACTATTCATTACCATTGCTGTTTGTAATTATCCTCAAATTTTCCAGCCATAATGATGTATAAACTTTTGGAACTCTTCAAATCAGAACAGGTTTTAAATAAATTTTGAAATGGTCATTGTCTTTCTTAAAATGAAATTTTTACAATTGAGGTATATAAGATTGAGTGTCCTATTTTTTAAATAACATTATAAAGAGTGTCCTTTTCCTTTTGACAGCTTAACTTAGACATACACTTTTAATTAGGGTAATTGATGTGGACTTCTTTCTAATAATTATGATCATTCACAGAAACTTACAAATATGAAATTTTTCGTTTCCTCCTAGTTCCTTATAGTTTAGCATATTACTTGATGAATAGTTCTTGATGGCTGTAAGCTGTTTTAAAACATAAGATTCACCAGGACTTAATTTACGCAAATATGGTGGAGTTAATTTACATTTAACTGTAATGTATAGATGCCATTCATTTTTTAAATCAATACAGCTGAGAAAACTGTGACCTGTTTTAGGAGGTCATAGTAAAGAGATATTCTGTTTTATGTTTTGCCTATGTTTATACTCACTTGTGATTTCCTTTTCTTGAATCAGGAAATTTAAGTGAGATATTCAATGAAAGTATAAAGTATAATTTTATGAAAAATTTGGTATGTGAAGCTAAATTGATACCATGGATTAAACTTAAAAAAAAAAAATCCCTTCAAGGTTTACTACCCAGCTGCTGTATCTTACAGAATAAAATCAGTTATTGCTCCCTAAAAAAAAAAAAAAATGTGTTTACTTGAGGAGAAATGATGGTTTTGTGACATTTTGTACCAAAGTATATTTGTCAGCTGTTTTATAAATGTAAGGCATAATATATAGGTTCTTATGCTTATTTAAATGTATTTTTTTCTCCCCACAGTTACTAGGGATATGGTGCATTAGCGAATGGATGGCCACTGGAAAAAGCTCCACTTTCCAGTTGGTGGAACTAGGCCCAGGTAGGGGCACTCTTACTGGTGATATTTTGAGGGTAGGTAACCTCAGGATGTCTTAAAGTCTCATGTAGTTTAATCTCGCTAACTCCCAATTTGAATTTGAAAATGTAATTTCCATAGCTCTTATCCCTCAATACATTGTCTCATTCTTCCCAGCTGTTACTTAATATCTGAAACCTTACTATCTATAATAGTTGCACGAGACTAAAATGAGTTATACATTTATTGGTGTTATGCTTTACTTGTATGTGTACAGAAATGTATAAAAATATTTATGCGCTGATTTCTCACTGAGCTGCGTGCATGCAGAGCTGTTACGATATACTCTTATTTGCACTTTCATAGTTGTCTACAAAACTAGTCCCGTGCCTGTACTCTTTCATGGTGTCATCTAAGTTTTGTGAGCATCATCATCCATCCCACTTTTCCTGCCAAACTCTAGGTAATGTGATGGGTAGAGTGGAATTAGAAACCTGACAAGTTAAAAGACAAACCTTCTTGACCTTCAGGAAGATGGGAGGAGGCACAGCTAATCTTTGGCAAGATTGGGAAGTAGGAATCTCCTTTTCCTTGCCTTGGTTCCTCATAAGTGCAGTGTTCTGTTTTGTCCAAAACTCCCATTGTAGTGTCCCACTCAGGCCTGTTTCAGAGGATCCTGTACTTTGCTTTTATCTTCTCTCCCAATCTGAAACATCTATTCCTTCAGTTCCCTTCAGTCAAGTCTTAAGAAAGTGATCTGATTAAGCAGATTTGCACTAAGATGTGAATGGCTTCCTTAAAATCTTCCTGTGATAACCTCACTGTGTGGAAGTGACCCTGGGTTTCTGAAGTGCAAGCTATGGCCAGTCCTCTCAAACTGGAAAGACTTCAGTCTGTGATCCACAGACCTCTTGAGGTCATTTTGGAGGTTCTTTCACTCATAGAGTTGGTACCTCAGCCTGCTTGAGTTGGTGGAGGAAGTGCCCACCCAGTAATAACACAGATTGTTTAAAAGATGCAGAAGTGAAAATTTTGCAACTTTCAGCTGCTCCCTTGTTCATTCTGTGAGGGCTGCCTTACCAACCCAAATGAATTTCAAATGGCTGACACTTTCAAATATCTGTGGAGATCATAGGATCAGAGATTTGAATTTGAACCTTGTCATCTTACATAGGAGGAAATGAAGGCCCAAAAATGTTTAGACTTGCTGAGGATCATAAAGTTAGTATAGGTGGAATTTAAACCCATGACCTCCACTCTCCAAGTGCAGTGCTCATTCACTGGAACAAGGTATCTGATGGAGAAGAGCTTCTCTTAAATAAATTCCACCACTCAGTATATTCCTTAGGACTACACCAGGAACACAACAGGAAAAGAGGAATGTTTGGCCCCAGGCCTCTTTTTCCACCTGTTGGATGAGATAGAGGTGGGAGAAAGAAGATCAAGGAAAACGAAACTTTTGTGAGGCCTTTTTGAAGACCTTTGGGTCTATTGTCCTGGGGACTCAGGTGACTTGGCTTCTCCTTCTCTGGCCTCTTGGATCATTTAGCTGATGAAGATATCTAAGGTCCCAGATATTGGGAACTGGAGTCCTGGGGCTCAACCCTTCTCTACTAGGGGAGTTAATATTGATGACCAAAGATGGGAGGAGGCAGCTGGGGCCTCAGGATCCAGACAGGGATGGAGTAGAGAAGGGCTGAGAGGAGCAGTGCCTTACTCCTTCCTTCATCTTCCAGTAGGGAGGGCTGGGCACCTGCCTGCTACCAGAAAGTGTCCAAAAGCAGGGCCCCACTTCTCAAGCATTTCCTCAAACGATGTGATCATTTGCTCATAATGTTCAGAAAACCTTTATTTTTAAGTCTGTATGATATTTTGTGATTTATAAAAAAAAAAAAATCTTGTAAACCTTTTTGTGTTCATGCTGTTTTGGAACCCATGAGCTTTATTTGTTTCTGTTGGTCCTCACTATTCACTTAGAAAAAAAGGCTCACTGAATATAAATTATGATGTTAGATTTTCCAGTATTATAATTGTTTTGTCTGTGATAAGGGATTTAAAGCAAACAAAATAAATGAAAGAACGTTGCTCTTGCAAAGGAAGATATAACTCACACCCTTTTATGTTTAGGAAACATAAATAATGTTTCTAGTGGTATCTTACAAGGTAGCGAGCTTCTTGATGCATCCTTTCTGTAAAACCAAACTTAACTTATTGAGATAAGTAGAATTGAAACTTGAAAATCCACTGACTGGCAAAGTATACTGAATTTTGCTAATATATTTCTTCCTATACATTTAGGTCTTCAGTCAGCTTGGATCTGTGCTAAAAAACTGTGACATTTCTGTACATTTGGTGGAAGTAAGCCAAAAATTAAGTCAAATCCAAGCCCTGACACTGACTGATGAGACAGTTGCCTTAGAGCGTGATGCTGAATCACCAGTGTACATGAAAGGTATCACTAAGTCTGGAATTCCCATTTCCTGGTACCGGAGTCTGCAAGATGTGCCACGAGGTAATGAGTTTGGATTGACTGGCATAAGCAGTTGGAGGAGGGCACCTTACAATAACCAAAAAGACTGACTTTTTTTTTATCTTAAAATACTGTATATACTATAACACACCAAGGCCTTATCTGAGGAGTATTCTTTTCTGGGAAAGAGCATCTTACAAATAAAATTGACTTTTTACACTTAAGGCCATGCTGTTTTACAAATTTAATATGTAAAAAAGGTTTTAAAAATTAACAGTTTCCTATAGTTTTCATCCTACTGCTTATAGAGTATAAGGTTCCTCATTTGATTGTAAGCTCCTTGAGAGTAGGGACTGTCTTTTGCCTCTATCTGTATACCCAGTGCTTGGCATGTAGTAGGTGTTTAATATTTATTGATTTCATTGATACTTAGTGGTGATGATGTAGCCAAAGGCAATACTAACTAAAGAAAACAAAGTCCTAATATGTAAGTTTTATTTTTTCTCCTTTTAAAAACATCTGTTTTAACCTAGAACAGAGTTTTTGTTAGCCCCTAAGTTCAGTCTCAGTGGTAATTTTTAGTAGTGAATAGAAGACTCAGCTTGTCGGGAAAGCCATCCACCACTAGAAGACCAGCAGTTGAGAGGCCCTGATTGTTGTCTTAGCTCCTAAGGGACACGAATTCCTGTTGCCCATTATCCTCCCATTGCCCCAATTCTTTCACAAACGAAGGTAGTAATACCTGTCCCTTTCTGTCTTGTGTCGTAGACATTATTTTAAGCTGGTGACACACTTGATCTTTTTGAAGACAGGGATGCTGTCAGACCAGACAGTATAATAATGGAGACACACAGCAGCACAAGGAGTGGGGCAGCTGTCTCCCACAAGCACAATTTGAGGGCTTTTTAAAAATATATTGAAACATTTAGTACTTTCCCTTTTCTCTTTTTAAACAGGTTGCAGCTTTTATTTAGCGCATGAATTTTTTGATGCTCTCCCAGTGCACAAGTTTCAGGTACTGATGAAAAGACTTTGCATCCACATTTGTTTAACAAGGCGGGGAATCTAACATGACATCAAAGTATAACCTTATGTTATCACGTTAGCAGTTCACTGTTTGAATAGTCTCATTCTTCAGAAGTTATATTTAATCGTGTTTGTGTGAACGAATTTTGAAGTCTTGGGAATAAAGAAATGAACAGTAACAAAACATTAAGGTGCTATAAAAATTTTAGTGGAAGATGAAGTCAAATATTTCTGTGAGGATTTGATTATTCATGGGGGGAAGAGTATTTCGTGTCCCAGTATAGCATATAGAAAGATAGTTTCTGCACTTTCTTTCAGAATATTAAAAATTATTTCCAGAGATTTAGAATCTTTTCTTGATTTGTCCTCATTCTTTGATAGGGATAATTTAGATCTGGTACATTTTATGAGCACTGGTACTTTTAATGTTAAGAGCAATTACAGTTATGTTTGTTATTCATATATAGCACCTACATGATATGTATAACCACTTCTCTGCTCTGTGGCTGCCCCTGCTTCTCACCTATAACAGCTGCTGTGGCAACCTCACGAGCAGGATACATACAAAAAGTAGAGTGGAAGCCACTTAGAAAACCAAACTCAAACTCCAGTGTATGTTTAATTATCTAGAAAACCCCACAAGGATGGCGTGAAGTGTTCATTGATATTGATCCACAAGATTCTGATAAACTAAGATTTGTTTTGGCTCCTTCTTCTACCCCAGCAGAAACTTTTATTCAGGTAAGGAAAAGGTGGTTTTTTTTTTCCTTCATTTAAATTAAAGAGAGACTTCAAAGTCATTAACTTTGCTATAAAGTTTCTTTCAGAAAAAAAAAAAGTTTTTTTTTAACTTTGAAGTTTGTAAGCTTCTGTTATGGCTACTTACACATAGCTAACACAAACAGTCAGCAGGCAGTTTAAAGCACCTACTGTGTGTCAAGCACTGTGCTAGACTAGGGAAACAAAGGCATAAATGACATAGTTCCTGCCCTTGAGGAACTAATTCTGTAGGGGTAGACAACAAATACACATCTAGAAATGTACACACAATAAGTATACACAGCATCTATTGCGATAAACCCAAGGTAATTTGGGAAGAAAGACAGTAACAGCTAGGGGTAGTGGGATGAAGAAAAACCTCATGGAGGTGGTAGCCCTGGAACTGAGTTTTGAAGGTGGGGACCTAAAGGGTAGAGGGGAGGAGGCAGTGCATTCTGTTCATGAGGACAGCTTATGCAAAACCTGGAGGTGGAATGTGGGGTGTGGCCAGATAGACTGGACAGCAGAAGGAATGGAGGGGAGAAATGTGGAGTAAGCCTGTCAAGGTAGTTTGGAGCCAAGTTGTGCAGGGCTTTAAATGCCAATCAGAAGAGTTTGTATTGGGTCCCAGAAGTGTAAGTAGGGAGTCACTGGAATTTGATCTGCGCTTTTGGCACATCCCTTTGGCAGTCAGGTGGAGTATAGATTGGGGAGAAGGGAAGCCTGAAGGCAAGGAGACCACTTAGGAGGCTGCCGCCACGGACCAGGCAGGAGGCGATGAAGATCTGAACTAAGGCAGCAGCCATGTGGTGGAAATAAGGGGGCAGATGTGGAGATGTGGCAGAGACAGGGTAAAAAGGAGCAGCTGATTGGATGTGTGGATGATGCCAGGATTATGAACCTAGGCTGCGGGAAGCATGATGGTGCCTTTGATAAGAATAGGGAAGTTCAGAAGAGGAACAGGGGAATAATAATAGAGATGGCAGACTTTTCCTTTCAACATCCTCACAGGGTAGGGAAAAGAAGAAAAGCATAGTATAGATGGTATTTTTTTAATCACATTTTAATTTTTTAAATTATTGATACATTTTTGACACAACAGATGCTTCCCTTTAAAAGGATATTCTCCCTTCTCCCCCACTCACCCCCAAAAGAGCTGAGATTGAAGCCCAGGTTTTCTGATTCCAAGGCTCTTTTCTCTCTAAGGTATTTACCTTGGCAGCAGGATGCTAACGTTTATTGTCATATTCATTGTGTATGTTGTTCTTTTCTGCTTTTTTCATTCTGTGTTCTTCACACAAGTCCCTGGGAATTCTTCATATTTGTCATTCATTGTGGTACAGCAATGTGCTGTAATTCAGCCAAGATTCAGTGATTGAGCACATATTTTGTTTCCATATAAACAGAGAGATAAATAGATATATGTATGTACGTATGTATATGTGTAGGTACATATACACAGACGCATATGTGTAGCAATAACAGCTTTTTCTTCCTGTAGTATTTTTAAAGGGTGTTAAAATTATATAGTGCATTTGCTCAGTTTCTAGTTTTCATCAGAGAATTACCATCTTTTCCCATCAGGATCAACATTCAAGATCACCTCCTTTTTCAAGCCCCTGTACTCAGCTTGGCCACTAGATGGCAGTCACGCCCTGGTCAAACTGGCATTTTAAAGGGAACTCTAGTAAAGTTCACCAAAACCTCCAGTACTGTTTTGGTGTGTTAAATAAAATACTTGCTATTGTTGTTTTTTCTGATACATTTAGAGCAGTAATCAGTAGAAAGGGTGCTGGATTTGGAGTAAGAAACCCTGGGTTTGAATTCTGGCTTTTCTGTTTACTTACCTGTATAACTTTGGGCAACGTATGTCACCTCTCTGGGCATCAGTTTCCTCATCTGTAAAATGAGAGGCTGGACAAAATGGCCTCCAAGGCCCCATCCACATGCACATCTATGATGATCCTATACCCTCAGTTGTACATACTTTCTCTCACATTTTTCCAATCTTTCCTAAAAATAATTCAGCTCAGTATTTATAAAGTGCTTAGTACTTCAGTGTTAGGAACTGGGAACAGAAAGATAGATAACATGTGATACTGACCTTGCCTTATTAATAATTAAGAAGCCAGAGATGGAGATCTCACAGTTCAAATTCCATTGTTAAAGTAAAGATTCTTGAAAACAACCAGGAGCTACCATCTAAAAGGTATCATCTCCATTCTTTTGGATCCTTAGACTCACTGTTGAGTATCAGAATTCTCTCTGATGGAACATGGTCAAGCTGCCCTCCTTAAGCCATGTGTATTGCTGGGAAGATGTTTTTCCCTTCCTTCTAATTTAAGTCAACATTAAGATTATGTTTCAAAAAGTCAACCACCAGAGGATCCAGTTGCCCAAGCATATCTACCTTTTTGGTAAACTATCTTTTTCTTTTTCCTTTTTATCTCTAAGAAAGAATTTCCATATGAGGAGCCATAATTAAGAATTTGAGAGAACAAAGATTACTTCCTAAAAATAATAAAGTATTTTAATGTAAAGCCTTAGATTCTTATTCATATTCATAAAATATGGTAGTGTTAGTTTATTACTAAAAGCAATTATAAAAATTACGAGCAGTTTCCCATTACACTTAACCCATAATCCCTAAAATTTGTTCTGTCTGATCAACTGATGCGTAAGATTAGCAAGCAGAAAATAATTTATCATTCTGATTAGTCACTTCATTTCCCTGGTTAACTTCCCTAATTAAAATGAATTTATTGGATGATTTCTATGATCTATTCCAGTGTGAACATTCTGTGCATCAATGAGAATGTTTCCTCCTAGCTTGGGGCCTTCCCCAAAGCAAGTAAAATAGTGATGGAGGATTTTGTGGTTACTTACTCTTGAGTGAGTGGGAGCACTCCAGGTGTGACATCACAAGGACTTCCCAGGTTACAAGTACAATGTAAAGGAATGAAAAACAGTCATTGTAATGGCCAACTCCTTCAGCAGGGCTTTGATGTTCACACAGTGCTGTATGGGGGATGTCTCACTGCTTCCTTCCAACAGACCGGTGAGGCAGGCACAGTTCTGTCTTCCTGCATCGTATCTCGTGTCTCCCTGCTCCTGTCCGTTTACCCAGGCCGTCATCGCTGCTCCCCAGGGTTAGTGTAGTAGCCTCCTAATTGTCTCCCTGTCACAAGTCTCTCACCTCTCTAGTCCGTCCTAACACAACTGCTAATGTCATTTCTCTCTGGTACAGAACTGAGTATGTGACTCTCCTGTGCGTTCAGTTCCAGTGGTTTCCTGTAGGATAAAATGTAAACTCTGATTTGCTTTAAAGATCTACACATCCTGACCCCACCCTTGAATTCCAGCCTCATTGGACCTTACTCCTCCCACACTTATGATCCAGACAAACTCTTCCTCTCATATTATATTCCCATCTCCCAGCTCTAGGCCTTGGCACTAACTTGCACATGCCAGGAATGCCTTCCTTCATGTCTCCCCACTTCCTTTATGATCAAACATCTTCTGTATGAAGCTTTTCCTGACTCTCTAGCCTGCTAGTGCCCTCCCTCCCAATATTCTATTTATGATGAATTTATGATTCTTATATATAATGCTTGTCTTCTCCTTGAGAAACAGATTGTTTCATTCTTGTATCTCCAAGTGTCGAGCACAATGCCTAGCCCAGGGGTAGGGAACCTTCTGTGAAGTTTGGGTTCAGTCGCAGGACTGCACTTGAGGACCTAGAGGGTGACATGTGACCTCAAAGCCGCAGGTTTCCCCATTCCTGGCCTACTCCATGGTAGTAATTTGATAAATATTTGTTTGATTGATCATACATGTATACATAGTATAAATTTCCACAACAGAATGTGAACCTGTATCTCTTCCTCCAAGGCCAGAGCTCTGTCCACCTCATCCTTGAAGGGCTCTTGCAGAAGAGGTTACTCATTCTTTGTAATTCTCCGAAGGCACGGCTAAGAACCACAGATTGAACTTGCAGGAAGGTGGATAAAGTTTTACATAAATTTATGTTCTACAGCCAGCTGCCTTGTGCACCAGTAAGTGCTCTATTACTAGAGGTCTTCAAGCAAAGAGCACACGCCCACTCACTAGGTAGGTTGTAGCAGGGATTGTTACCATTCAGGCATCCCTTGTGAGGAGGGGAGTAGATAGGCAGGGCTGCATCATTTCTGTTGTGGCCATAATGTGGCTAACTTTGTGCTTGTTTGGACACCCCATTTAATAATGTTATTCTCTGTGATACACGAAAAATTGGCAGAAGTCACATGCTCCATCTACTTGCTGCTTTTCCTAGGCACACACCTAGTACTGGACTTAATAAAAATTTGGGATTGTGTGTTGACCTAAATGTCCTTGGAGTTGGAAGAAATGAACATTGTGTAAAGCCAGCTCAGAACCATCAGGACTCTTGCCAGTAGAAGTTTACAGTAAAGAATAGGACAGATATATCTTTAAATATACTAGTATGTCTGTATATATGAACTTGTTTCTTCACAACACTAATCATTCTCAGCAACTAGGGTGTATTAACTGAAGTTAATTATAATAAATTCCTATTTCAAATCAGCAGATACTATGTACCCACCACTGTGCTGGGTGCTATTGGAAATTCAAAATATACTTGGAGTTTACTTATAACTTAATTATGAATTAACTATCTTGAGGAATTGGAGGCCCTCAGACGCTGATGTTAATTAAAAGGTAATACTTTTAAGGTATAGATTATATCACTTGAGGATTTATGTAACAATTAAAATAGTCCCGAGTATGTTTAAATCATGTATATTTGAATAATATTCTTTTAGCAACTCTAAGGCAGACACTCAGTAGAATCTTACGTAGAAGAAACCATAGATTTTTACTAATATGTAAATACCAGATGACAAATATATAGAGTAATAGGGAATTACTTAAAAGTAAGGAACACTAAAAAAAGACATCTTTTTAAGATTATTTTTTAAACTACTGAAAAAATATCCATGCTGATAAAGTTTTCTGTATGACCCCTTTTGACCAGTTGTTTTTGCATTCTTATCTGTGCTAGCCAAAGGAAACGAGGGATCATGTGGAAGTCTGTCCTGATGCTGGTGTTATCATTGAGGTCCTTTCCGAACGTATTGAAGAAAATGGGGGTGCTGCTCTGATTGCTGATTATGGCCATGATGGGACAAAGATGGACACTTTCAGAGTATGTTTGACATAGTAATACTGTCTACTAATAACCACAGTTCATATTTATCATAAAAGCATATCTTAAGTACTTAAGAGTTATGCAGTTTTGTTCATGTGGGTCTTTTTCACTCATACAAATTGAAAACTCTCAACAATGAGTAGTCCTTCTGTCCTACCCCAAACCCTGTTGTCCCTTTCCATCCCCGACTCTTATTTTGTAAGTGCTTTTATTTGTACATGGCATCTCATCAATGACTTTCATTTTTGTATCTCCAGCACCTAACATAGGGCAGAGCACATAGAAAATATTTAATACCTATTTACTGGCTGGTTGGTTAATTGATCCAGCCATTTACAAAGACAAGCAAGACCTAGTTACCATCTGCCCTGCTGCTCTAACTTCAGCTTTTGATCAGGAAACAATAATTGAATCAACATTAGCATTGTTTGTTGGGAGGATGTGACAGTTTATACCCTGTGGCTCTACTCCCAATCTGTGGCTTCTGAGGCCCTTTCTCTGATGAGCTCTGCAATGTGTGCCCTATCTCTAAGAGAATGTCAATTCCTGAAGGGCAGACTCTGTGTCTCTCTTAGTCTGTGTATCCCATTACCTACCATAATGCCTACTTCGGTGCTTATCTGGCCTCCCTCTTCTTAAGTTTTCACCAGATGGTTAAGAAGTTCAGCTCCCTACTGGCCTTCTCCTCAGACTTCCTGCTTGTTTGGACTAGCACTCTAGTCCTACATCATCCCAACCATCTACTTTTCTGCTTTTACTCCTAAGCTGCTGAATGCTATTAAGGAAGGGTTTCTTAACTTGAAGTTTGTAAACCTTAAAAGGTTTTGGTGACTGTATTTTAATATAATTGGCTTCTTTGTAATCCTGTTTTTAAGTGTATTTTAAAATGGTTTAAGTACAATGTACTTAAAAATTATAGCATTTTTGTTTTTACAGTTTGGTAATCACAAAGAGTAAAACTAATAATTTCCTTAATTACTTTTAAGGGTTTTTGTGGTCACAAACTTCATGATGTCTTAATTGCCCCAGGAACAGCAGACCTAACTGCTGACGTGGACTTCAGCTACTTGCGTAGAATGACTCAAGGGAAAGTGGCCTCCTTGGGACCCATACAGCAACAGAATTTTTTAAAAAATATGGGCATTGATGTTCGATTGAAGGTAATGGTTTCTTGTTTCTTGTTACCCACTGCGTGTTTTGTAAATCTTCTTACTACATATTACTTTAAACAAATCTCTTAAATGTAAAGAAGATTTGGCTTCTAGTGCCATCCAGTTCTGCTATAAACCAGTAGTTTGGGCTTGGGCATATCACTTCATCTTTCTCATGCTCAGTTTTCTCATCTGTAAAATGAGGGACTAAAGTTCTTAACAGTCAATTTATCCAAGTAGTTTGTAGCACTAATAGTTCTGAAGATGTCTTAATGTTGTAGTAAAAAATGTGTAACAGTAATTGCACGTGAATATATAGTATTTCATAGAATTCTTTATGTTGATATGAGCTATAGACTGGTGAATTTGGAGTACAGTTATGCATATGTTTATCTTGAAACATGAAATTTAATGGAATTCATAATATCATACAAAACTCAGTACCACCATTTTGTCAATAGTGTACTATTTAAAATGTTATTTTATTCCAAGTGAGAACGTTTAACAGTTAGAGAATATCTGAAATATAGGACTATTACGTTCACTCCTGAATTATTTCCTTAGGTCCTTATTTTGAGTTCCTAGAGAAGAGAATAGAAACAAAAACCAGAACTCTTTAACACCAAAACATGGCAAATAAGTGCATGCCTTCCTCTCTTTGAGTGGAAAAGAATGCAGTCAGTACCAGACAACTGGTAAACCAATTTTGGGGGAATGTCAATAAGTTTTTATTGCTAAGAAAAACGTCTTGTTTTCAGGTTCTTTTGGATAATTCACGTGACACTGCTACACAGAAGCAGCTAATTCATGGTTATGACATGCTAATGAATCCTAAGAAGATGGGAGAACGGTTTAATTTTTTTGCCTTACTACCACATCACAGACTTTCAGGGGGAAACACATGCCAATCAAAATCATTACCCTCACCTGTAGCTGGCTTTGGAGACCTTGTTTGGAAGTGAAACCCCAGCCTGGATTCTAACCCTTCACTGCATGCTCACCTCCTTCCCACCACCTCCCATATACCTTCTTCCCCATTTTGAGTTCCTCACACACGGAAAGGAAAACTAAAGAAATTTAGTTTTCAAATTTGTACTACAGGTAAATTCTCAAAATACTAATTTATCATCTATTAATAAAAATTATTAACTTATGAAGGATTTGCTTCTGAAAATGTCATTATGAAACATTGAAATTTTGTATAGACTTTGGATATGAATGTGTTTGTACTTATATCTTTTGTTTTAAGTGTAAATGAATTTACTAAGAGAATGGGAATTTCCTTTCATTAATAAAATTAGTTGATGACTAATTTTTTTTTCTTCAGTCGTTACTCTTAGAATTGAGGCTTCTAAGTAGCAAATAAGGTAAATACTCTAATTAGTGAAAATAATTCCAGTGCTTAGTAGAAATAATTTTCCAAGTGGAATCACACTCCTCCCCTGTTTTCTAGCTTCCAAGTTTTTACTTTCATCATACATGAACTTCAGCTTGTAGGACAAGTGAGCACAAAAAATATTCATCATACTTAATGCAGACTTGAAAATAAAATACAGCAAAAAAAAATAAACAAAAAAACCCAAGACTGTTATAAATAAGTTACATCACATTAGCACTTAGCTCAGTAGGAAAAGAACTTGTTTTATGAGTTGAAAGTAGGAGCAAATTACCCATTAACTTGTTCTAAAGAAAGATTAAAAGCCCATCTCTGTGTTACGCCTTCTTGACTGATTCCCGTGTTAGAAGTGGGATGGAGTATGTATGTGTATTCCACATTTATTAAAAGAAAAAACAGATTTTGTCAGTGAGAGAATTTTGTAAAGTTAGCCCCTCAGAACATATTAGGGAAAAGAAATCTGAGTATTGTTCAGTTCTGTAATTGTTTTATAATGACTTAAAAGTCAGGAAAGTCAATTGCCCTCAAAACCAATAGACCAATCTTTCTTCTGAATGATGCTGGCTGTGTAACCCCGATTAGTCACTTAACTAACCTCAGTGATCCAGGCCAGAGCCCACACACAGCCCACAACACTCCTGAGTACCTCCTGAACCAGATTTAAGGAAATTGAGAAAAAAATATGAAACACAGATGATCACATTTCAAAACTGTCAGGATGTGGTCGGTAGGGATCCTAATGTTATGGTATCTGGATTTTGACACCACGTTGTAGACAACTCACCAAGACTGTGTGGATGAAAAGTATTCACTTACATTGATTACAGAGCTTCCTCATCCAGGAGTTCCCTGTTCCAATAAATTCATAGTCTATAATCTATGTCCTTTGTCACTTTATAATTGGTTAGGGAAATGAAATGATAACCTCTGCCCCCAATATAAAAAGTTCATTTCCTTATTAAAGTCTTCAGGCTGTGCTAAGTCCTGTGGTAACTGCTGCAGCTGAGTGTAAGTTTTAGTTTAGGAACTATGGGTAGCAAAAAATGATCCTTAACTCAGATTTCATGAAATGATGACGAATACCATCCTCAAAGTCTGCTGTTGTGTACTGTATTAGAGTTAAACCTTCATATTCTTAGACAGCATTCATTATAGACAGTATTACTTTCAGAGCAATTTTAAAATCAGTTTTCTTTAATAAGTGACACCTAATTCTGAAGCAGGAGTTTCATTTGTAGATTCTAATTTCCCCCCGGAACAGTGCCATCATTACTGAGATCCAGGAAAGTAAGTACAAAACAAGAAAGAAAAATTTGTATTTACAAAGATCTTGACGAGACAGGACAGTTCTTCCAAGTTTTCTCGCTAGGAATGATCAATTCAATAGGGAAATACAGTTTATTTCCAAGGTATTAAGAGGATATTTACAAACAATAGGGTGTAACAAAAATATAAAAAAAGAACTGGACAGTGTAATAGGCTTGACATTTTACAATAGCAAATATTTCTAGCAAACGTAATACTTCTCATACAAATACAACTTGAATTCAAGATAAAAAAGGTTATTTATGCAGGTTATACAGCATTTGGAGTAATTTAGCCAACTCCACATTATCTGACAGTGATTTAACGACAAACTGATTTCTTAAAACATACATAAAAAAGAGTGCAATTAATTTCATGGCTTGCAATGTTTGAGTACAGAATTTTAGCAAATTAATAACATTCCAGTTATTTTTTTACATTATGTGGTCCATTACCACTAATCCCAATCTTCATTGCATTTGTGTGAAACAATAGGCCTAGTGACCCAGAACTGCTTCATTCCACATGTTTGCTATTATAATCTGGCTCATTTATCCTTATTTTTATTTTAAAAACAGGCTAACTTTGAAGGAACTTAAGGAAATGTAACATTATATATTTAGCTGGAGCAAAAGTTTTTTGTTTTTTTCCTAAATTAATGTGGATAATTTGTAAGTTTTACTGAAGGAGGTCACCCAGAGATGTTTTATAATGAGTCAGAAATCTCTGAAGCCCATATTCAGGGTAGTCCAGCCTGGAGTGAGAGGAAGATACAGCAACATTTCTGAGGCTTCCTTTCAGGTATTATAATTCTGTAAATGTAACAGAAAACTACTCTGTGCCCTTAAATGCAGCTGGACTTGTCATTTCAGAATTCAGAAGAAATCTTCACTGTAGCTACTATGGAACATTGGATACCATAAAGTAGACAGAGTGATTAGATTTCTTGTAGATTGGTGTGTTGTTCTTTGTTTTTTTTTAATTACTTGAGCCTGCTACAGACAGCAATGCTTTCAAAAGTCTTGAAGCCACATGGGTAGAGAGTTGAAGCCACATGAGTACAGAGCAAGTGCCTACTTGGGCAGCAAACCAGACTGCTGGAGTAGAGGGCTATACCTGAAATCAGAGTGAGGAGCACCTTCTTCTGCCTTTGCAGCTTACAGTCTGGCCAGTTAAGTTAGGGCTGTTAACAGTTATCAGTTGGGACCACAGAGAGGCCTGGTGGGACAGAGGAAATGTGTGCAGGCCCTGGAGTCAGGACTGGGCAAGAGCTAGCTCACCACTCACTATGCTCCCTGAGGCAGATCACTTACCTCTCTGGCTCCAGCTTCCTCATCTATGCAATGAGGAGGATGCACTAGGGCCCCTCTGAGGTGTCTTCAAACTCTAAATCTATGAAACTATGACCAGAAATTCATGAGTATAATCTGCAAGAATTTATTAATTAGCTTCAATTACAATTAACTGGTCCAAGATTGCTAGGACACCTGGTGACAGCTGTCAATAGTAGTGGACCCAGCAGGTATGCTGAAGACATCCTAAGATACTATTTCATATGTACTGGTTAATTACATTAAAAAAATTTGGCAAAAAAACACCCCAAGTGAACTCTACCCAAGGGTGTGCTGGGCAATGTTTAACAATCGGCTGGGAGGGTAGGGGTGGGAAATAAGGGACAGACTGTCTATGGCACACTTTTAAATTTAATTGCATCATTAACATTTTCTCCATCACTTTCTTACATCACAATCAATAAAACAGTAAGTTAAGCTCAAACCCTATTTAGTAGCATTTGCTGATTTCCAAGGTGTAAATGCTCACACTGAAAATGTAACAATCGGGTCAGCACTGGCTACACCCCAGGGTCTGGTGAGCTGCCTAGGATAATTAAGTGTTAAAGAGACAAAAAAGGGTAACTACAATTAGTAGAAGGTGTTTGCTGTTTCTATCACTTAAGAGTACACTTAATTTAAAAAGTCTAAAGAGCTGTAAGACCCTCCATATTATAGGGAATGCAAAGGAAGATTGGTTTGGTTATCTACACCTGGTAAAGTCTAGAGTGCTACTTAAAACTTTCACCTATTAATAACCTCAGTGAATATTTAACACATTTGTCCCTCCTCTTAATTTAGTCAAACCTGTGTGGCAGTGACCTGATCAATAGATAAATGAAAGTTAGACTCCCAACTAGGATACAAAATGTTAATAATGGGAATATTTACCAGCCAGAGCCAGACTATAAGAGTATACTGCCAACCTGGCACTTAGATCAATACTTCGTAATCTTGGTTTTGTAACACCCAGGTAGATTCCATTATCTCAAAAGGTGTTGCAAAATTTTCAACGCAATATTAATCCACTAATTTAAAAATTATTTGCCATGTAGTATATACAGTGTCACAACTCCAGAAAGGTTGGGAATCACTGATTAAAAGACTGATCCACTTTCAAAAGAAAAGTGAATCGTTACCCCCTTTTTTACACACAGAGGGGAAAATCTTCAATTCCTACAAGGATCAGTCAAATGTTGAGTCAATAACAAATCATATGCTGCTCACTGTTTCCCAATGATCTTTTAAATGCAAGCCTGTCCAATAACCAGCCTTTTAAATGAGATCCAAATTTTGCAACTTGTGTGTAACTTGATCAGGCAAACAATCTGCTACTTGCTTGGTTTTCCATAATGTAAAAATTGAAAATGGGAGAGTGTATCTAAACGCCAGAAAACAACACTAACTGAAGGTACAGGAAACACAAAAACCAATTCTGACTGCATGTGATAACACACACTTCTAGAAGGCTCATAAGAATTCTTCCTTCTGCTTTAATTCTCCTCTCTTGTACCTATGTCTTGCAAACGATAGCACTGGTGTCAGATACCACATCATGTTTCCTCCCATCCCTTTTAGACAACAGTCTAACCTAGAGTAGCTTTTATGCAGATCAGTTCATAAATGGGAATCTTCTATACTTAAGGATCTTCTTCCATATCATCAGGATTGGGAGCCATAATGAAGTGCTTTGGGTACACAAGGTTGTGCTCATTGGCATGCACTTCCCAGCGTGCGTCATCACTTTCATGGGTGATATAACGCTCTCCAATTCGTGTTTCAAATTCTCTAAGGTCAAGCCATGTTTGATAATCCTGAGAAAAAATACAGTGCTTTACCCAAAATCACAAAATAAATTCCAAATATATCAAGCATTTGTTCTTTTTTCCTCTGGATTATTAATTATTCCTAATCCCACAAGCTATGCACATTTTCAGAGTTCAAGAATCATTTAACAGTTACTTTATTGTAACAAATCTTAGCTAGTTTTTCAGTATGTGTTTCTAATAAATGAGGTAACCAGGTTTCAGTACCCTCAAAAAAGTATGTGCTTCATATTCTTGAGTGCAATTAAACACTTCTTTCTGGTAGATGTGAGTTCTATAGTTTTCCCCTCTAGTTTTTGCAAACAGAAATAAAGCTCTTTAGACCCTATATGTTATCATTAATCAATATTTCATGATTTCTAAAAATGAGAGCATCATTAGAGAACTTTATTTTTCTATAATCATTATACATGTATATTATGCTTTGGGTTCTTGAAGTCTTCTATATAAAAATCTATTTACAATATAAGAAATCTCAAGAACAAACTTATTACTAGTCCAAAACATTTTTCAGTAAAAGGACTTCTTATTTTTCAAGCCTCCAAAAACTTCATTTGAAGAATGTATTGTAAAAAAAAACAGACCCAACAGTGAAAAAATTTAAGGTTAACAAAAGACTTAGAAATCTCAGCAGAAGCAATAACCTGCAATTCAATTTAACCATATAAATCAGTTTGAGAAATATGCCCTTGAGCTTCACTAAGGATTTTGTTTGCCAATATGACTAGTTTGTTATCAGTCAATGAGAGACTACTGGGAATACTGTTAAGTGAACATAATTTTACCTGTAGCCAGGGGTGACTGAGAGATTTGTCAACACTGTAACGCTTCCTCATCTTCACCTGAAGTAAGTTGTTTATTAAATCAATTGCTAAGGAAAAAGGAAAGTTAAAGTTACTAAAAAAAAACCAGAAAAACACAAAACTTGACATTTTTTACCCAAAGTGGATAAAATATGATCTCACAAGTGGCACTGTGGTTTGGTAGGATAGTAGTACCTCATGATTAAGAGTAAAAGAGTAGTTTTTGTCTGAAACCATGTGACCTCCCTAAGCACCCTATTGTCAGCCTCCACTCTCTTCCTTTACTCCAGTCTGAGCTGATGAAGTAGGGCTTTTTTTCCTTGACAAGGCCAACCTCTCTAGTCTATTTTCTCCTACCTCTGCCCCCCACCCAACCTCTTCCTATCCATTAGTTCCATATACCCTGGTCTCCTTCATCCGATCCTTCCATTCCCTTAAGTCATCGTTGTCTCTCTCCTCTCTTCTCCATACTCCCTAGAAAAAGCAGTCTACACCTGCTACCTACACTGTCTCCTCTCACTGACTTCTCAACCTGCTGCACTGTGGCTCCCAACAGAAGTAAGGAATGATATCTAAACTCTCCAGTTACCAACTATCTCTTCAGTGTCAGATCTCATGGCCTGCTTTCAGTCTTGGTTCTTGGTCTCTAGTACTGGACAATACTTACCGCTTGTGTTCTCTCCTCTGGGATCATTATGCTGCCCTCTCTTGATTCTCCTTCCAGCTGTCTGTTGCTCCTCAGTCTCTTTAGCTAGCTCATCATCTGTATCCCATTCCTTAAATGTGGGGACATCTGCAAGGCTTTTTCCTGGACCCACTTCCCCTGGCTAGACCCCGCCCCCTTTGGTGACCTCATCCACTCCCACAGGCTTAAATGCTATCTCTAGGGAGATGACTCCAAGATCTGCAGATATAGAACTAGTCTTTCTTGTGACTGCCATCCTGTACCACCAGCTACCTTGCAGACACTTGGAACAATTTGAACTCAACATATCCAAAATATCACCCTTCCTATCAAAGTCACCCTGTTTTCATCCAGGTACTACCCGTGCTTTCTAACCCTCAGATTCACTCTTGACTCTTCACTCTTAGCCTATACCCCTAGCTCAGGCCCTCATCATCACTTCTGGGAATTATTTCAAAAGCCTTCAATTTTCCACAGAGCTGGAGATTTCTCTAAAGTGCAAGTCTGGTCTACTAAATATTTTCTACTGATAAACTACAGTAGCAAGCTATGACCTCTAGGGTCAAATATAACCCCCTCTGTCACTGAAGACCCTCCATAAGCTGGCACTAATATACCACAGCCTCATTCCATATGACCCCTTCACACACTACACTTCAGCTAAGGCAGCCTCCTTGCTGCTCTCTCTGACTCCCCAGCTCTTGCGAAAGTTGTCCTCCCAGGCCTAACAGATGGTTTCTTCTCAACTCTGCCTCTCAGAAGCCTTTGCTTCCCTCCCCTGCACTCATCCCCTTCTACTGAGTCCCTTTTTCTAATTCCCTTCTGCTGGTGTTTTCCCCATCCAAATTACCTTGTATGTGTATTTATATTTACATATATATAAATGTGCTGGCTGATTTACCCATTATTTGAAAGAAAGATGTGATAAAAGAGGAAGGTGGACTATACAAAAATCCATAAAAAATAGTATGATGATAAGAATAAAGGGGTAAAGAAACAGAAGCAATATTGAAGGAACATATTTCAGATGTTTAGTCAGAAAACAGATAGTAATGATGCTTTCTTAATAAAAACCACAAGTGTCAAGAGGCAAAAGCTAGTGGTAGTCCTAGGAGATATCAGCTCAATTTTATTAATCTCTCCTTTGGTTTTCAGTATTTCTAATTTGGTATTTACTTAGGGATTTTCAATTTGTTCTTGTTCTAGTTTTTTTCAGCTGCATGCCAAATTCATTAATCACCTCTTTCTCTATTTTTTCAATGATATAAAACTTCCCCTAAGAACTGCTTTTGCAGCATCCCATAAGTTTTGGTAGGTTGTGTCATTGTCATTCTCTTGAATGAAGTTATTGTTTTCATGATTTGTTTTTTAACCCACTCATTCTTTAGGATTAGATTATTTTAAAGTCTCTTTTTATTAATACCATTCACCTTTGATCTCAGGAAAGAAAACATCTAAGAAGCTCTGAGAAATTAAAGATGTGGTCCCATGGTCAGAGCCTCTAAAGAGACAGACTGGCTTAGAAAAGATGGGAGGCTTCCAAAGTCAAACAGGAACGACACAACTAAAAAATATCTTTAATATATAGGTGTTCCTTAAGGGATAAATTTAATTTTTCATTTTCATTTCAAATGAATAAAATCAATGGTTTTTATGCTGCCTGAAGGCAAAGACAGTTTTGATTTTTGTCTTTACTAGTCTATAAGCTCACAAGTCCAACCCCCATAGCTATCATTCTAGGACACAACTCTCTTGGAGTTTGGCACAAACTGCCCATCAATCCCCATCTATGGGACAGGCAAGCTAGCCTAAGTGAAACAGCAAGATACCAAGGGAGGGACAAGAGACAATACATGCAAGGGAAGGAAAACTACCACCACCTCTCCTCAGAGCCAAAATGCTCAGGACCCTGAATGACAAAACCCTGGAAACAGCAGTGTCCAATCACTAGTGCTACTTCCAGCACAGACCCTGCAGTAATTACATAGAACAGTCACTCTGGGAAAGATGTCCATCCTCAACACCTCCAATACCAACTGCTGACCAAGCACCGCCAGCAGGCAGTTTAGCCCAAGAGCCCCAGGAGTGGTGGCATTCTTCCCCAGACCTACTTCAGCCTAACACCCATAGGCACTGTCCCACAAAACAGGGCATCTGCATGTACCTCAACCACAGTGACTCAAGACCCAGAAGAGTTCTTGCCAACCAAGTCCTTGGCACTGTCAAATGCTTTAACACCAGAAAGCATTTTATCAGTGAAAAAGATGTGAAAAAGAAGAGGCATAACCATCTTCTCTGCAGCTTTCCCCTAAAGACTGTGGGACCTGTTCATATGGCTTGCACCTGAAATCTCCTCCATGCACTATCTCTCCCTTTAGAACATAAGCTCCCTGAGAGCAGGAGCCTTCTTTTCTATTTGTATCCATCCCCAGCACTCAGCACACTGCTTTGCACCCAGTGTTTACTATTTCCCACAACCTGAACAAAGCAATTAATCCTGAGCAAATGGTGGTTTCCACTCTTTGAAATCTATCTGTGTAGTACTGACATTCCCAGGACCCCAACCAAGGAGTCACCTGGTTGACTTAGGTGCACACTAGACACCTAGCCTTCCCCCTTCTACTGATCAGAGACCACTTTATAAAAGTCACTCAATGAGCAAATTCCTCAGTGCCTGAATTCTATTCCACCACATATTCAGGGGCCCTTTGTGATGATTCTAGAAACACCTGCAGGTGACAAACTGTCCTGCCAAGAACCACCACAGACTGAATGCTGACTGACTAACTATTCCTTCTGCAGCCATACTCCTAGCTGAACTGCCAGACCCACTGATTGCTTTCATAAGAACTACTGACATTTATATGGGACTTAGAAACTCCTTGTTACAAACATGCTCACATATGAGGGTCACAAGCCTGGAGGGTCACACTGGGACAAGTATCATTATCCTCATCTGAGAACAGGACTAGGTTCAGTCAGGGAGGATTCCAGTTGCTGGGGAGGGTAGACAGAAGTACACATTCCCTAATGTTCAGTGCTGTAATACAAAACATTCACACATGAAGCATTCTACAAGACAGGGAAGAGTGTCACAAGTGGAACAAACAAGTAAAGTACTGAAGAAATTCAGACAAGGGAGAATAGGTGATTCTATGGTCAGAGTACCTGGGTTCAAATCCTGTCACAGCCTCCTATGTCTGGTTTCCTCATCTGTAAACTGAGGGAGGTGAAATAGACAGCCTCAGGGGTCCCTTCCAGCTCTATTATCTAGGATTCCATGGGAACCTTTCCAAGTGAGCTGGTCACAGAAGGAAGAGGTAAGCAGGAGGCAAGGGTTGTTTAGAAAAAGGAAAAGTAGACTATGCTGAGGAGAGTGAGTAGGACTACTGTTGGAGTGTAAGCCTTTTCTAGGGGAGTAGTAGGAAACACATACCTAAAAAGAAAGCTAAAGTTCGGAAATGACAGGCTGTCCTGTCCCATGGCAAGGTGTTAGCAGGGGAGTATCCACAAAAGATGTTTTAAAGAGATCAATGCTATGACAGTGCTGCAGAATGAATGTCATGGGATAAGCTTCCAGGTAGAAAGTCCATCAGAAGAACACTGCTGTAATCCAGGTGAATGTGAGGAGGGATACATAGCTTGATAAAATGGGAAAGGAAAGAGACAATTCTAAATAACAACATGAAAGAACAACTTACAAGACTTAGTGAATGACTGAATGTGGGTGGCAAGTAAAAAGAATCAGAAATGACCCTAAGGACACAAACAGAGGCAGGGGAGGGACAGGGGGAAAGCGGAGTCAGAAGGAGAAACTGGCTTTGGAGGAAAGGAGATAAGTTCAAACTCAAGATTATAAAACCAAACTCATTTAATTTCTTACCTTCACCAGAAATTTCTTTCCATGGATTTGGTGGGTACATAAATGCAGCATTTTGAATTTGGTCATTTATATCTTCATCTTCATTAAATGGAAATGTGCCACTAAGGCTCACATAAACAATAACTCCCACTGACCACATATCCAGAGAACGATTATAACCCTTGCTCCTGAGAACTTCAGGCGCTAAGTATGCTGGGGTCCCCACCACAGATCTCCTGAAGGACTTTTCACCTATGATGCGAGCAAAACCGAAGTCACACAGCTTCACCTGGAAATGAAGAATACCATTAAGTTACAAAGATGCAGCTAAATATACAACTATCTATCTATCTATCTATCTATCTATCTATCTATCTATCTATCTATCTATCTATCTATATCTATATATATATATATACATGTACATGTGTATACACATACATATCTATATCATATATAACTATATATAAAAAACTATATATATGCATTTACATATATAAATATATATCATATATATTAACTTTCCCCAAATAGCATAATATTATAACTATTTCAATATTCCTTATGAACTGTGAAAATTTTAAATTTGAAATCATTTAAATAACATGAAAAACCACGTACGCCCCACATTTCTGTTACCTTGTCAATCACAACGTTAGATAAATATTGATCAGTCAATAAGCCAACAAACTGACCAATTAACAAAGCCTGATGGGAGGCCTCAGTCTTTCGTTGGCCCCTTCTCCCAGAAGCCTTTGCTTCCCTCCCCTGCCGTGCTTCTGGGCCAGGAGGGGATTCCGCCTGGACAGTGTCAGTCTTAAAACTCTAAATTATTCCAGCGTAAGACCACACACTAAAGGGTAGCATGTATGATGACTGGGCCGTTTTGTCTTTGTATCCCTAGCCCTGCACACTGACTCCCAAGTAACAGCTGCTTGATAATATTTAATTGAATATTCATGAAAACTGCAAATATATTACAATCAAAAGATTTTAGTGCTGCAATAGTGGAAAGCACAAGAAAGGCTAACACATTTAAAAGCAAATAAAATGTCTAATGAGATGGCATTTATTTCTAATCTCTAGCTTCTCATGCAGTGCCCTGTATACCAAGATACCCCACTTCTGACCAACTCTCTTTGTTGAACTGTCAGGTAGCAGCACATCACTCACCTGAGGGAATGGCTCTGCTGAGGCGAGCAGCACATTCTCTGGTTTTAAATCACAGTGCACGATATTCTTAAAATGTAAGTTCCTTAAGGCAACAAGTATCTGTGAATGAAATAAAGTGATATTTTAATTCTTAGGATATTTATCTTTCTAGACAGTGAGAAAAATTTAGCAGTCAATGGGATGGTATAATATTCTGAGTTCTAACTGGGAACTCAAGTTTTTGGGGGCTTGGTCCCACCTCACATTCACTTTGCTCATTGTTGAGTTAGATGGAAAAAATGGACCTAGAAGTCTCGTCAATTAGTTTCCATTAAAATTTATTAAGATTATTACGATTCACTGAAATAGTAAAGCTATACTATTCCTTGTCACATTTATTATTGAGAAACAGTATGTCATCATGCAAAGAAAACTAGCCAGGAAACTAGGGTGTGAAACTGCTCTCATGTGACCCTGATGAAGTCACTTAACTTCTCAGTGTCACAGCACTCATTTATACATGGGTGGGCCAACAGAGGGGAATGTTTTTCTGAAAGTGCCCTCAGCAAAGGGTCAGGTGTGAATGAATGTCCAGCTCCATGAGAAATGCTCCAGTCCAACAAAAAATCATGAACTCATCTCATCAAGTGAACCGAAGGGGATTCGCTGATTGGAAACTCTCCTGATCAATCCCTTGATACAAATAAACGGGGATAACAATTCCCACACTACTTACTGCACAGGGTTGTTACAAAGATAATGCGAAGATTATTTTTTTGAGGTTTATTATTTTTTAACTGTTATCAATTTTATAACATCCTTTGAATTAAAAAAAACCCTAGGGACTATGTATACATTTCTCATACTCCCATTCTCCTACACAGAAGTTCCATTTCTCTTTTCAGTTAAAGATACTCTCTATTTCAAGAAAGAGAAAAAATACCTGTGTGACCATGAATTTAGTAATTCGCTCAGGAAGCCGGCTTTTTTCACTAGAAAGAATCATTTCTAGCATATCTCCATGTAGCTTTTCCATGACTACAAAGACTCGTTCTGGGGTCTCAAACATACATTCCAGATTTACAATCCCAGGATGGTGCAAATTCTGAAAAGTTACAGAATGTTGACAGAGAAAATGTAAGTAGAAAAACAGAGACACATACAACTATATCCACATATAATTTTACAATGTATTTCACATTGTGTCACACAAGTAAAATTGATATTTAGGTAAAAATTACACAGAAAAAGAATAAAATTAAGAAACTCAACAGAATAAAAGCAACCCAAATGAAGCAAATGCACAAATGATGTCAAGATGATGTATTTCTCCAAAGCACAGTCTAAAGAGCCAATTGCTTGTAAACCATTGGAAGGATGTATTTGTCTGGTGGGAGATGACCCAAAGTTGAACATAAGAGTGCAACAATGCTACATGGACATTCTCATGAAACAGTATTATCTGGTGTCAACCCAGTTTTGTAAAAGTCAAGTCAGTGGTTGCAAAAGACATGCAACGGGGATTCTCTGCTCAAATGGTAACAAACACAGAATTCAGGATGGGTTGCTACATCTAGTGTAATATTCTCACTTTATGGATGAGGAAACTGAGGTACTAAAGAACTAGAAAGTGATAGTTTTTCACTTGTTTTTTTTTATTCTCAGAAGGGCATAATCAGTTAACTTATAGAGCCCCCAACTGTATCTGAAAATTCAAAACGATTAAATTCCTCAGACTGTGGAGCAATGAGCTAATATTTGTGAAGCACAGTGCCTAGCACATAGTAGGCACTATATAAATGTTAGCTATTATTATATTATTGATAGAATTTTTTTTAAAAAGCACATATGAGAGTAAAAGTGAGAGTAGTGGCTTCTATGGGGAAGAAATAGTAAAACTATGGCTATACAGATTCTGTGACATTAGAGGAGTGAATCACTCTGGATAACCAGGTCTTCTGGGTACCTCAGGGTTAACCCTTTAAGTGCTGAGATGTTTAACTTTTTATATAGTTTATATTCTACTATGTCAAATGGACATTTCCTATTTTGTACTTTCAATTAGCAGTGGGCCAAAAAGATCCTTTGGGCATTTTCCTGTTTCCCACTCATACAAAACATGTTCTAAAATCCCAAGGGGTAAATTGATCTGACTCTTACTAAGCCATTGTAATGTCAATGGAATAGGAATGTAATGTTAATGGAATAAGAAGATCTTCCCCATCCATTAACAGACCTACCCATTTCCCTTTGGAACAGGAGCCGTGTTCCCAAGGTCTAAAGGTACAGAGGTATTTCAATCACAGCTGTGATACATCCTGAGTCACACAGAGCCCACTGGAGGAGGAGCTTGCTTAGGGAGAGGCTTGCTTATAGGAAGGCTTTCACATCTTTTGGTACTAAGCTAATTAGGCACTGAGTCACAAGGGTTGCGATGCCTTCTGACTCTAAGCCTATTAGCTGAAAGTGTATATATACATTCTGAGGTGGTATTTTGCTTTGGGGACCTGTGGATTCCCTGGACGGGACTGTTTGTTAAGAGCCCCTTGATTCCTCAGAGGTTTGTGCTCTCCCAGTTCAGTGGTTTATGTAGGTAGTTGTATTACTTTGTTCAGACAGTAGGAGCCTTGTTTGTTAAATATCTGTGCTAATTTCTCTGCTTGTATTTTCTGCTTTCCTATAATTAAAGTAAGATTGTTAACCCCTTTGAAGCTGCCTTTCCTTTAGAAAAGCAGATCAAAAAACCTGTGCTAGCAGGCCATCCTGGGTGTGCCAGGGTTCTTGCTAATATAGCCATCCGCATTTTCCTGTGGTTGCCCTCTGTAAGTGATGTAAAGATGTTCATTTAAGACCCTGGTTAGGATAAGCCTCGCTTCCTACAGGAACTGACTGACCTCTGATATGTTTTCTGACCTCTGGTTCCGTATAAACAAGTCTCTTGCCTCTGGTCCTCACACACTCCGCAGATGAATCAGAATAGTATATAGTATAAAGCAGAGGCGTCAAACATTCCCTGCAACATTCCTGAGTGTGACCTGAACCAAGTTACAGTGTAACTGAGAAAACTTAACAAGATAAATAAAAATACAATAAAACACAGATAATGCTAGTATGTGGTATGTGGCCTATATGGGATATTTCAGATTATTTTCAGTACATTTCCATTGAAGTTTGACACCACTGCTCTACTATATCCCTACTGGCTATGGATTATCACTTGCTCAGATGCTGAAAGGTTCCAGCTAACATCTCTTCCCCCGCTGCCTTCTCTATTACTTTTGTCTGCTACTAGTCATTGTTTCTGATGCTCAAATTGTTTCTCCTGCCTGAAATTCCCCCACCCCGCCTTTCTTTTCTTTTTAGACTTCTCTGGGGTCTATGAACTTGTATGAGGAAAAAAGTTACATCTTTATTTTCATTAACCTTTAGTTTCCTTTGCAATTTTGTTTTGTTTTACAAAGTTAAAAACGTTATTTAAAATGGAGCCCAAAGGTTTTAACCAGACTGCCAAATGAGTCCACTGAGGTAAATCTCTGAGCAACGTAACTTAATAACAGGGACATGCTGTCTGCCCTAAGCATTCAGCTCCCTCTTATAGGTTTTGGGGGAGTACAGAACAGAGAATGGGATAGGACAGATGACATCCTGGAATTCTTCTCTCATCAGACGAAGAAGAGCTCGTTGTTTGAGTCCAGGTGAGAGATAGCATTCCAGACAGCAAACCATATATCCTTTAAGGATAGAGTGGTGAAATACATCAGGCTCAATACCCTTACATGAACAGATACTCCCCAAGGTCAGTTAAATTCCTTAAGAAAGAGTTGAATTTTTAAATTTAATTTTAATTTAATCACCGATCCAAGTTCAGAGACAAAGAATTATGCCTTAAGCAGTTACAGGACAAAACCAATTATTGAACTAAATCAATTACTTGCAAATAGGATCAACAAGAAAAAAGATACCTCATCAATTTTAATCTTTTCACCATGACGCAAAAACAGTTAAGAACCTCTGTTTTTAGGCAACATTTCCTTCTCTCATCATAACAGGCCCAAACAATTTAAAACCCACTTTTAGTGATTATTCTCAGTGTGGTATGGCAGACAGAGCCTTGTACTCACAGTCAGAAGACCTGGATTCAAGCCCCATCTTAGATATCGAATAGCTACGACCTGGGCAATCACTTAACTTGTATTAGCTTCAATTTCCTCATCTGTAAAATGGAGGGCAGGCCTCCATGGATTCTGGAGTCCTTCCTAATTTCTTTTCTTTTTTTTTTTTTTAAGGATTCAATAATTTATTTTAAAGTAATTCAAACTTCTGTTTTACTAAATTAGCTTTCTTAAAATTATCACTTATTAATAACTTCTTCTTTAAGCTTCTCTGCAATCAATCTCCTCTTTAGTAATGTTTGCTTCTCCTCTGCTGTCATTTCTGGCTTCTCTGCAATTTCCTCCTCAGCAGATTTTCCTTTCTGCTGCTCTGTATTGTGTATCTGTTTGATCCTTGGGTCCTTTCTCATAGACATCAGTTTATCTCTCTTCTGTTTTAGATAGTCCTCTTGTTGCCGGAGTTGCTCTCTTCCAAGTGCTGATAAATTTGATAATGATCCTCCTTCTTTGATTGCCTGTTCCAAGCCAGCTGTGATAGTATTTGCCCTCAGTTTGGGAGAGGAAGTTTCAGGTGATGTTTCCAAATTTCTTCCCAAAGACTATAGTGATCTCCCAGCAAAATGAGCTTTTTCCTCTGAAGATGTTAGAGCAAAATTTGGATCATCTCCTAGAGATTTTTACATTTTTGCAGCTTCATGTGAATATTCTGAAGGATCTTCTCCTTTAGAATCTGAAAACTGTTTATTTCTCTTTCTTTCTTCTTCTTGCTCATATTCTTTTTTTGATTTTCTAAGAACTTCCCTCAGGATTTTCATTTCCTCTTGTTCAAGTTCACTGACCATATCAGAACCATCCATTAAACAGTCAGGTAATACACCATTTCTCTCTTGAACTATTCGAATTGCTTGCAACTGCATTTCTATATCTTTCTGGACCATCATTGCTTTAAATATACTGAAATCTTCAGCTGCCAACACAGGTTGCAAGATGGCCTGTGATGTCCGGGACTTTGCAAGAGGAGAAGTACATGCTTCTTGAAATTGATCTTCATTAATTCCAATTTCTTTTAGATAGCTTTCTAATAGTTTTTCAACCAGTTCTTTGTACTCCTGATGAATTTCTGTATATGTCAACTTGCTTTCTTCTTCATCATCAAAAACTTCGCACTTCTGTTCCAGAAAGTCCAAGATGGGGATGGACCAGTCAGGGCCGCGGAGGAAGCCTGTGATGCTCTCCGCGACCCATTCCACCTCCTCATCTTCTTCTGCCGCCATGGCCCTCCCACCCTGCAAACCCCAGGGAGAGGCAGCTCTGGGCCCAGACGCCCCAACCTGCGCTCTCCGAGACCAGATCCCGTCCTTCCTAATTTCTAAATCTATGACTCTATCGCCTTGGTATTGTCCACACCTCATCCTTACTCATCACACACAATCAATTGTTAAATCTTGTCACTGTCTCCAAATCATCTCCCACATCTTTCCCTTTCTCTTCTCCCATAGGGCTACCACTCTAGTTAAGGTCCTCATCACTTCTTACCTAGGCTATGGCAAAAGCCTCCTAATAGGTCTCCCCACCTCCCATCTTTCTAGTCTACCATCCGTAAAGCTGCCAGGGATTTTCTTAAAGCACAGGTCTGCCCTTGTAACTCCAGTGGCTTCTTATTATGTCTAGAATCTCTCTGGCATTTAAAACTTGTCATTACATGGCTACTTCCTACCTTGCTGGTCTTCTTAGTTTCTTCCACATAATCTACAGTTTAAGTGAGCTGACTGACTTTCTGAACTTCACACACAAGCTCCACCACATGTCTGTACCATTGCACTGATTGTCCAAAATTCCTGAAATGCTCTTCTCACCACTTCTGCCTAGAATTCCTGGATTTCTTCAAAACTGCTCAAGAATCAACTTCTTCAAGAGGCCTTTCCTTTGTACTCCCAGTTGCTAGTGCATTTCCCACTCCCACATCCTACTGCCATCATGATTACCTTGCAAGTGCCTTGTATTAAGTAGGAGGCACCACAATGTAGGAAGGATGCTGATAAATTGGAAAGAGTCCAGAGAAAGGCAGCTAGGATAGTGAAGGCCCTTGAAACTGTGCTATATAAAGCTTGATGGAAGCATCTGGGGATGTTTATTCTTGGAGATGACTGTCTTCATGTGCAGTAAGGGTTATCACGTGGAAGAGGAACTGGACTTCCATTCTTGGTCGCAGGAAAGAGCCAGGAGCAATGGGTAGAAGTGGCAAAGGGGCTCATTTCGGCTTAGTATCAAGAAAAGCTTCCTCATTAATAGAGCAACCAAAAGCAGAACGGGCTGCTTGACCACTTGTCAGACTGTTACAGCAGGAATTCCTTTCTTGTCTAAGTTGTACAAGATGGCCACTGGGCTCTCTTTCCAGCTCTCACAGATTGATTCTGCTCTGAATATACTTCTGTGTGTATTGCCCCAGCACCAGAATGTAAGCCCTTGGAGGGCAGGACCCACGTGCTTTTGTCTTGGCATTCTGAAGGCCCAGCAACATCTTATAGTGTTTAATAACTGCTTGAAAAGGAGGGTCAAAGAAGTTACGGGACAACTGTTCACAGCAGGTGGGATGATAACAGACAACAAGTGGTCACTATACAAGGCAAGTGGCCTTTGGACTAGAAAGAGAGCAAAGATGACTAATGGGGAACTGAGACAAATGGAGAGATGGTAAGAGAGCGCTCAAATGCCCCTGGTGAGTATCATTTACCAGTCCCAGATAGTCATGAAGGAACCGGCAGATAGAATTATTGAAGCACAGTCACAATCTGTGGAAAGTTGAAGTGTACGGGAGAAGTGCCACAGGCAAGGCAAAGACACTCTAATTTTCAAAAATGGTTAAAGAATGGCTTCTAAACAGTCTAGGGCAGTGAGCTAGATTTCAAGCAAAATGAACATTCAGTAATCATTCCTGTAATGGTAAGTCTATATAGAAAAAGGAATAATCACAAAGAGATGGCCTGGCTTCATCAGGAACAAGTCATGCCAGACTAATAATAACAACCCCATGTCCTTCTGTGATGAGATTACTAAATTGTGACATCAGAGAAAAACTCTCAAAGCAGCGTTATCTAGCATTAACAAGGCATTAAAAGTCTTTCACACAGTTTGTGTGGAAGAGATGAAGTAACAGGGATTAGACAACATTGCACAATTGTGCGGAATGAAGTTTAGCTGAATGGCCTTACTGAGAAGGTAGTCGACAGTGGTTCATCCACTCAGACGGCAGCATCAGTACACACGACAACTTTCACTGGTTGTGAGGGCTGGCTGGCTCCTCCCAGATCCTGTTGTAAGGAGAGCAGCCAGGCCAGGCCACCTTCCATGTCTTCCTTCTTCTCTGCTTCTAGTCCTGACTCTCTTTTCCAGCCTCCTCCCTCTCCTCCTGCTTTTCAGACCCTTTTATGTCTCTTTGTCTTTCCCTCTGCTGGTGTTCAGATCCTTGGTGATTACTTAGCACATAAGTATTAAATAAACACCTGCCGACCCGACAAGCTGAAGGAGAGAGCAGGCAGCTATTAGCTGAAAAAGGCCTGGTGGGTTTTAGTGGCCTGACAGTTCAATAGAAGCCAGTTGTGTGAAATGGCAGCCAGAAAAACTAGCCTGCTTTCAGAATGCACTGAGAGATCTCTCCTCCAGTTCTGGGGGGTCTGACATCTTAAGTTGTCTGTTCAGCTCTGTCACTATGTTTGAGGAAAGGCACTGAAATGCTAGAGTGTCTAGATAAGGCCCACAAGGATAGTGAAGAGGCTGAAGTTCCTGCCGTGTGAACACGGACTGAAACAACTGGAGCTACTTAGTCAAAAGAACAGAAGACAATGAATGGACATAACAGGTGTCTTCAGGAATCTGAAGAACAGTCATATGGGAGAGGGATAAGATCTTCTTACTTGTCCCCAAAGAGCAGAACCAGGAGCCACAGGGAGAAGATGCAGTGACAAATTTAGACTTGATGTAAAGAAAAGCTTCCTAAAAATGAGAGCAATCCAAAAGTTGATTGGGCCAAGGTAATAAGCTTCCCATCCCTGGAGGTCTTCAAGCAAAAGCTAGACGACTACTTGTCAGGTAGTTTGTAGAGAAGATTTCTGTTTATGGATTGCAGTAGATGGCTTATGAGGTCTCTTTCAATTCTGAGATTCTATGATTCTTTTCTCTAATTGTTTCTAGATTATGAGATCCTTGGAGGAATTATTCTAAATTTAGAACAGCTGAAAATCCCACAGAGCTAATACTTACTGAATCAATTATTTCATGATGAGAGACTCTGAAGTTGTGGTTGAGACTATTATTTAAATGTTTAAAGAATGCCTCCAAGAATGCCTCCAGGGTTTCAGGCATACGGTGTAAGTCTTTTTAAAAATTGTAATCTATGAGATGCCATTCTCTAGTTTCACTTAAGTGAGGCATTGAGAGTAGTGCTTAAAACAGAAAACACATTGTCATAGCTACCAGAATGAAAAACATTTTTCATCCCATGACATAATCAACATCATTTTTCTCAACAAAATCACAGCACTCTACTTCTTATAAATATTCCCATCCAAAACTTTAATACTCCCTTATGTACTTACTTCCTGACCTAACTGACTCCAGGACTAGCTATATACTTTGAGAGTACCTCGAAATTCAAGGTCCTAAAACATAACCCTCCCAAACCAGATTTCTCATTTCTGTTTCCAGTCTGCAGACATACTGACTAGTAAACTTGAATATAAGTAATTGTGATCTTTCAGTAATATTTAAGAATTCTTTTAACAGCTGAATTCTGGAATAGGCATCAAAGAAGACCATAATTAGAATGTAATTACATCATAGTAAGAGAATACTCTAGCGTATATAATTTTGGTAGTCAAAACTACTACAAACATGAGGATCTAGGATCAAGCTGAATTTTATTTTTCTCATCACTCAAAATAAGACTCATATGAGAAATGTTAAAACATAAAAATAAACTGATAATTTGCTGTTTTTATTAAGATTTGTAGGTATACATAAGTCTTTCAAAAATAGCCTCATAAATCTACAATTAAATTAAATAGAATGATTCTGAATTCATAAAAAATAACAATACTTTTGATTTTTTTAGTGGTCTATGTTATTTGCTTTACACTATGCTATAATGACACAGTAACTGCCTCTGAAAAATGTTAAAATTATGAAATAAGTAAGAAAAACTAGAGGTCATAACACAAGGAAAAACAAGAAACATCCCTGAGACCTGGTGGGATGAAAGAGGAATGTGGATCTTGAAGAAAATACTTTATTTAGAAGAAGCAGATGTAGGAGGGAAACAAGATGGAGGTTTTTAGTGAACCACAAACTCAGGAATGGTCAACGATGTAATATGGAAGCAAAGAAATCTGATTTCCCCTTAGGCTATTCAAAAAGAGTTCTAGGAAAAAGGAAATGATAGTTCTGTCCTGACCAAAGCTCCTGTGGAGAGCTCTGCTCAGCTTTGGGTGTCATAAGTTGGGAAGAACACTGATAAGCTGGAGAGCACAGCCAATACACTTAAAGGCCTAGACTTTGTGCCACAGGAAAAGAGGCTGTAGAAATGGCTACTGAACCTTAGGAAGAGATGGCATGGAAGAAACATGATTACTGTCTTCAAATACAAGAAGGGTTGTTACTCGGACAAAAGAATTAAGTTCATTCTATTTGGTGATAGAAGAAAGAACTAGGACTAGGGCATAGAAACTGCAAAATGGCAAACTAAGATTTGAATTAAGGAAAAATCTTCCTAACAACTAAACCGACCCCAAAATAGAATGACCCACACTGATAGAGGTTTCCCCTTCACTGAGATATTTCAGTTCAAGTTGGATGGCCACTTACTTGGTATGCAGAAGAAGGAATTTTTTTTTTCAGGTATATGATGGGCTATATGATCAATGACATCTTCCTACCTTGGACATTTTGGGATTAATGTGAAATAACATCCATGAAATACCCAACAGTACAGACAATATAGAACCAAATACCCTGAGTATCCAGAGTTATGACTTAATAAGACATTTTACTAGAATTTGTTATCTGAATGCAACATAGCAGATAGCTTTCCTTACTTATTATTACCCTGCAATTCTAGGTTTAAATTAAATCTTTATACATTTTTAATGTAATTTTGAAAAGTAAGACTAAATTATAGTTCCAGAAACTAATTTTGCCATCTACCTACTGACCACATGAGAGTTAAGAGAAAGGTGTTAGTTTTGCCAACAAATTTATAATACACATTTGCCCACAAATATAATAACTGCCAACAAATATAAACTTAAAAAAAAATCAAAAAGGTATTGCTATTTTACCTGCAGAATGGCCACTTCATTACGAAGCTGACTTTCCTGTTTTGTAGGAAATCTCATCTTATCAATCACTTTAATAGCTACATCCCGTCCAGTCTTTCTGTGTTTTCCTAGAGAAAAAGAAATGAAATTAGTAACAGAGCTAAAATGGGAGCTCTCACAAATATAAAACACTATAATGGAAAGTTGTCCACCAGCTGACATAAGCAAGTTTACTTAAACATACTAAATTTGTTTGTGCATTTTCTTTCTTCCTAATATTTTTGTTAATTCACCTCTCTAATTAATCCCATACTAATTGTGAGAAGGAAGAACAGAGTATTTTTCCCTTCTGCATTTATTTACCTACTAAAAGGTTATTTAAGAGACTGAACTAGGACACTTAAGGAGGCAAAAATGACTGCTGAAAGTAAGAGAAAGAGTGCTTAGAAAGGTAGTAACAGCAGCTAATGCGCTCTGATCAAGCCTTCTATGTTTAGCCAGCAAAGAAAATTAGGCTCCTGACTTCCTCTTATTCCAAGTTCACCCTTCTTGGCAGAGTAACTGAGAACACTATTCTTTCTAGATCCTTATATTCTCGGTAAAATACTTAAGACTACAACCCCATCCACTTCAAGAAAATATCATTATAAATTATGACCAAAAAAATGCCTCTCCCAGTGGCCACCCTTATGGCAACAAGCCTCTGATCCAAAGCTGCCCTTCCAATGGCAGACAATGAGTCCGTAAGTCTTTTGAGACTGGCCAAGATGGTGCTTCATTGGCACAGCCTTCAACAAACCAAGGCAATGAAGGGCTGAGTTAGGGATAGAATGAGAAAGGACTTGACATGTTACCTCATTTAATCCTCAAAACAACTCTGGGAGGTGGAAGCAATTATCTGCACTTTACAGATGAGGTAACTGAAGCTGAGGGAAGTTAAACGACTTGCCTGGGGTTCAAAAAACTAGTAATCCTGTCTCAGACAGGATTCAAATTCTTTCTGTCTTCCAAGTACAGAACTGTAATGTCCACTGTACTCTTTGCTGCTGCCATACCACAAGAAGGCACAACAGAAAGACTTTAATAGAGACTTGATAAAATAAAAATTTTAAATGGGAAAAAATTATGTGAATAAGGTAATCATCTAATATTCAGAGCATTCCTCGTTCCCTAAAATTATACACTTTTGTGATAAATGATCTTTCTCTAACTCTCTTAAGTGAAAACACACAAAATCACAAAAATGAACTTTGGACAAGATTAGAACATTTTTTTCACATACTTAATGGCACCAATTCCTCATTTATGAGTACCCACATCAATGAGATCATCAGTTCATCAAAGCTTTAGAACACTTCAAAACAGACAATTTTCAAATAGAAAGTTGTAATAAATAGCATGCAATTATTTATGAAGCAAACATAAGATTAACGTAAATAACTCTTCCATCTATATAACGAGCCCTACTCTCTTCTCTCCTGAACTCAATTTCAGATCATAAGCATTAGATGTTTCAGATGAGATGTCCACAGGTATATCAAAATCAACACACTGAAACATTGTGTCACCTTTTTTACAAAATCTAGCCCTCTTCCAAGTTTCCCTATTTTTCTCAAGGACAAGACAATTCTCCTAGTCACCCAGATTCATAACCAAAGCATTATCCTTGACTCCTCACTCTCTTCCCCTTACATATCCTCCTGCCAACTGCCAAGTCTTGTCATTTATGGCCCTAAAACAGCTTTCACATCCATCTCCTCCTTACTCACAAAACCACCATCACCTCACAAACAAACTACTGCAAAAGCCTGATTAGTCTCCTTAACTCAAGCCTATGCCAATCCATCCTACAAATAGCTGTCAAAATGAATTCCTAAAATGCAGGTCTGATAATGTTATTCTACAACTGCACTGGCTCCATATTCAAAGATAAGTTCTTGTTAATCTCTTAAAGCCCACCGCAGGCTAGCTTCTCCAGAATTATACATTATTCCCTTTTCCATACTCTGTGATTCAGACAAGCTGGCCTTCTTACTGCTCCCACACATGAAATTCCATCTTCTACTTCCAAGACTTTGTAGTGGCTGTCCTTCTTCCCTTCTCCTCTTAGAATCTCTTGCCTTCAAAAACCTGCATAAGTTCCACCTTCTAGATGACAGCACTAAGCATATACCAAGACTTCAATGGCAAAAAGAAGGGCTGCATATACTTTTTTTTGTAGCAGCAAAGACATAGACACAATAGATGTTTATCAGTTGGGGAATATATAGCAAATTGTGGTACATGAATATAGCGAAATATTACTATGCATTAAGAAATAAAAGTTATGATGAATAAAAAGAAGCATAGAACACCTCCTTATACATGAACAGAGGCAAAAGTGAAGTAAGTAAAACCAGGGAAACAATACACATAGTTAACTGCCACAAGGTAAACTGAAAGAATAACAAAACAACGAAAACTGAACACTTAAAACCTTCAGTGATCACATTTGGTCCCAGAGAAGAGAGATGAGAAGACATTTTCCCTGAATACTCTAAATAACAACAGACTTTCTCCATATGTTGGCTAGTTCTGTTTAACTTTTCCCCCCTTTCTTTTTTATTCATTATTACAAGAAAGAGCTCTCTGGGTAGAGTGGGGTGAAAAAGATGCAGTGTAAAATGCTAGTGATAAAAAAACAAAAAACATCAATAAAAATCTATTTTAAAAAACTAAGTCCATTTGTAATGGCTTACCTCCATATACAATGCCAAACTGTCCTGAACCCAGGACCTCATCAGCAAAGATCTGATATACAGAACTGATATCCTATTTTAGGAAAAACAATAAATGATTTAATATTTATAATTAAATGTAATCTAAATTAATAACTTAATATTTAATAAACATATCTCCAGAGACTTTCCACTATGATAAATAAATATGCTAGCTTTCAGGGTTTTTTTAAATACTACAGAAAAAGTAAAACGTAACTTCCAAAATGTAGCTTTTCTTTACTATGTGTCTGACAATTAATGCCCTATTATTATTACACTTTAAATCTTAAATTTGAGACCACACTGCAAAAGGATATTACAGTGCTTTATGAGAACTTGCCTAAAACTGACTTGTTTCTTTAAACATGTATCACAAAATTTGGGTGTAGGATTAAAAGTAAATTATTAAGAAAAAAAACATTTTGCCCTATATCACTATTAAAAGGTTTCATACCTTATTCTAAAGAAATCCGCCCCCCCAAAACACACACACCCTCCTCCTTATAACTGAAAGGAAATCTCCCAAGGTTCATATTTAACAAGTTTAAGCTGACAGTGTGAGAGTGTGATGCACAGCCGAAGCTTCGAAAAACATGAACCTATCCTGGTGCCTGGACGTGTCCTGGGCCTCCTGCCTCTGGCCATAACATTACCATCAAACAGAACAGCACTCTTCCTCCAATGTCTGTCAAAATTCTATCCACTCTTCTAGAGTCTACCTTAATATAAACTCCTCCCCCAATGCCCTAAATAAGAAGCAACTGTTTCCTTCTCCCATCTCTTATAAACTGTACCGCTCTTCCCAGATATCTCTCCATTTGCAATCTGTTACCTGCTGCTCTGCTTAGTTTTGACTACACCACCACCATCACCCACTCCACACCATAAATTCATCATCAGGAAACTCCTCCTCACGGAGATCGCTCCAGCTTTGTTACTTGCCCCTCAGCAGTAAAATCTCAGCTGCCCCTGACTGGAGGACCGAAGGGCTGAGCAAGGATATTCTCCCAAAGCTTCCCTTTACAGAGGACTCAGAATCCTCACCATCTCTCTGTCACCAGATTCTCTCCCCCTCTACCACCACCACTATCACCATCAACATTATTATCATCATCCTATCACCTCCCCACCCTTCAGTTTCCTTCTTCTTACTTGTACCCATAGAGCTTCATACCAGTACTCCCATACATAATAGGCACTTAACAAAGGCGTACTGTATTGTATTCTACAGCATTTATCATTGACCAATTGTTAGGACTGACTTATACTGCATATTGCCTTTCACTGTAGTTATGTACCCACATGTATATACCATCATAAGCTGGTGGAAGGGAGGGAACATGTTTTATTTACCTTTTTATCCCCCACAGAGTATAGTACAGTGACTTGTACACTGGATAAAGGTGCTGAAGCTAAATTGTACATTTTGTTAGGACTATTACTTACGACATTCTCTTGGACCTGGCAGTTTGACACAGAGATGCTAACAGACAACTCATCTGTAAAATGTGAAAATAATAAATTAATGGCAAGAACAAGAAAATGTTGATATCCCACTTAACTGAACAATGATCGAGTATGATTTTTAATATTGCAACCCAAGGAAAAAGACAGACCCAAGATTATGAAATGAACTGTTTTCCAGACTTAATGTGCAATAAATAGACAAGAAAAAGAAAACATGGAGGAAAAGGGGAGAACCCATGGACCAAAAGTAGATAAAAGAATTAGATTATTTTTATAGCCCTAGAAACCTATAAAACTTCATCAAAAAGAGAGGCACAGGTTCACAGATTTAGCTATAAGAAATTATTTAATCCAAATTATTTTATAGATGAAAACACTGAGGCCCATAGCAGTGCAGTGACATCCTCGAAGTCACAAGAGCATCAGATCTGACCCTTCCCCTGGCCTCTCTGCCAGGCTTCTTCCTTAACAAAGGTTAGATGTAAGATAACACGCAAAAAAAAGACAAAGAACTGAGATTATCACAATAATTCTCTGAAAGCAACTTCTAAATGCCAAATATAATATTCATGAAATTTTTAATGGTCATGAAATTTAGAGTCTTCCAGTCTAGGCTAACTACTTTTCAAATCTTTATTAAAAACAAGAAAGGGTACGGTGCAGCTCCAAGCACTATTTCTGGCATTACCTGCTCAGAAGGGCAACAGTTTCCAAATGTCTTCAGGAGGAAACTTAGAGGTCCTCAGATGACCTTTTAAGGCCCTTTATCTCTCCGCCCCTCCCTCCTGGGCCAACTGCATTTCCTTCAGCTCCTCAGATAACATCTGAGGTGGTCAGGTTGACCTTTATGCTCCTATCTATCATCACCTCTTCATCACTGCCCCTATTTATGCCCTTCTCTCCCGGAACAGGGCTGCTCATTGTCTTCATCTAACCAAGGGCCTCTCTGGTTCTACTCCTGTCAAGCTCAGGCTCAAGCCCCACTTCCTCCATCAAGCATTTTCTGACTATTCAAACCCACACTGCTCTTCCCCTCCTTTGAACTCAGTCAGTACTTACCTGCACCACTGGTTTAGTAACTTATCTTATACTGGGCCTCATGCTATTTAACTTATTTACATGTGTATGTTATGTCTTCCCCAACTAGACTACAAGCTTTCTGAGGGCAGGGATGGGTTCTTCTAAGGCTATTGGCACAGTGCTGACAGAGGAAACACCAAATACTTGCTCAAATGAAATAATTATAACGGAAGTTCTTCTACAATTTTTAACTATTATGCCTTAAGTTCAGTAAACAAACTAAGGTATTCACCCTCAAAATTTATAAAATCAAAAGATACTCAGAAAAGGAGAGTTGTGCCATAAGTCTCATTATGACTACTATTCAATTTTTAAGGCTAACCTAAGCTTTTACAAAATTAATGGTATTAATATGACAAATTTCCTTTTCATCAACCATCACTATGTGCTAGGCAATATATTAAGTCCTGGGTATCCAAAGAAAGGCAAAAACACTGTCCCTGCCCTTAAGGAGCTGACATCCTAATGAGTGAGACAGTATGTAAATAACTCAATCTGCAAGACTTAAACAGTATAAATGGCATCAAATGGGTATAAGAAAAGGGCCCCTTTTAGAAAGGGAGACACAAAAACCTAATTTTTACATTTCTTTAGGAAATTAAGGGTTAATCATTTGAGTTATTTATGTTTAACCGGTAGAACTTATACTTTACCTCTATCAATTTAATTCCCTTTAACTGGTTTAGACCAGCACACAATTCAGCCAAAAATAAAAGACATTTATGTAAGAACAGCAAAAAAACAGTCTAAGTGTTACCAGATGCAAGGGGTTATAATGGGAAATAATATTTTAATGAAGGAATCATGAGGTAATGTGCTATGTTACTAGAAGCATTCAGACTAAAACTGTCCTGAACAATTTGGCGGCTTACTGTGATCTTTGCCTTGTCCTGGAGAAGTACAAACACTAGCTTGAGGGGTGACTGGCATGAGAGCCTGGCGAATGGCCTTTTCCCAGCTCTGGGCCACATCAAGGCCCACTCCTGTGGCCGCCAAAGCTGGACTGTGACAGCTGCCTCCATTGTTCTCACCCACAAAGTAGACCATCGTATCAGTGATGATCTCAAAACAGTGTGGGTTACTGCTGTGAGAAATATGAGAAAGATCTTGTGGCGGAGACACGCGGAGAATTTCTGAAAGTGGGATTTCCTGAAATAAAAAAGAAAGCATTGAAAAATGTGAATAAACCTTTGTTCAGACAAATCAAGTAACTTAAGATCTCAATTCCTACCAGACAAGAAAAGCAAGAAGGGTTATACTGCGTGCTGCCAGGAGCACATGGCCAAGAACCAGTCTTGGGTTTACTGACTTGCTTTTCGAAGCCTGAGCAAGCTGGCAGCATCAACAGAGGCATGACAGAGAGAAGGAGGCACAGGGTCCAGGCCTCAGGTTAGAATTGAGTCTGGCAAAGAGAATACTTCCTTATCCAAGACCGCCACGCCTCATTTGGAGACAAGGAGATAATGTAGAAGGGGGGCTTTGTTGTTGCTATCAGCATTTGCTCTTACCAACTGTCACCAAATTATGGGGCTATAAATCGAACCTGTGATATCACTGATACAGAAATTACGAGTGCCTTCTCTGCAACTTCCTGCCCCAGAGAATGGCCTGGAGCATTGGAAGGCTTTGACCCACCCAAGATCAGATGGCAAGCTGCCTCTCCACCAAATCAGATTAAGGAATATTTTACTGAGGCCCTACCATATAAGATGTCCTATAAAATATCCAAGAGGAGTCATGTGGCTAAAGTAGAAGATGAGTGTGGGGAAGTTGTCCTTGTATGAGCCATTAATCTTTCTGTTAGTAATCATCCTAATTCTTTAGAGCAGATATCCAGTCTACCTCCTGAGTGTAAATGACAGCCAAAGACAATGGCTTAATAACACCCCATTTTTTGGCTCTTCTCATCTTCCTAGTTATTGATGAAATAATTCATCAATATTGCTTAACAACCGTCTGGCTCAAACATGGGCATTGTGGGTCTAGGCATGGAGGAAGACAAGCTAGATTTGTCATCAAAGTAGATGGTAACAATCAGGATGCAAGCTGCTCAAGCCAGCCCTTGGATCGGGTGACAACAGTGATGTTGTGATGACAGGGGTTCAGCCACCTCTGAATTTACTCTGTGACTCTTGGCAAGTCAATCTGTCAAAGCCTCAGTTTCCTCCTTTATCTGTAGCTCTTCCAGTCCTAAATCAACGATGACAAAAAGAAAGGCCTTTGTTTCAGGAAGAATGTGGGCTTATGACAAATACTCCACAATTTCCCAAAGATGATGCACCCTGCTCTCTCCTCCAGTTTAGTCAGTTCTGAGCCACGTTCACTTTCCATCCACAGGTTCAATCCAAGCAAAGTTAAAAAAACATAGAGTCTGGCTCAAAACAAGCTTTGAATAAATACATGTTAATTGACTTTACCTAACATGTTCCAATCTCTTTCCACTGGACAATTTAATGTGCTTCCACTCAACTGAAAATAATATTCTGGACAACAGGCATTCTTTTATCCATTTGATTTCTCTGGTGTGGACAGCTAGGCTAAACTTTTTTTTTAAAAAGTGACTGGATCTCATTTAGGAGGGTCTGCAATGTTTTGGGGCACAATGCAAGTAGCTTAACATTGTCAGTAAGCAAAAGTATTTGGAGAACTTCACTATCTACAGGGAATCCTTCTTCCATATGGACTATGTGTTAGACTTCATCCAAGATGGATACAATCAGCTTCCTTCCTAGTGTTTTTCCTATCCTAACACTAACAATCAGAAAATCACTAAACAAAATTATTTCTCTTTTCTCATCACTGCAAGAACCATCAATGATTCTGATATACATATAAGAGGTACTTCATTGCACAAAAGTCTTAAAGCATCATTTTGCTCTACCAAATCAAATGCTTTTTTGAATAGTCAACAAAAAATATTAAATAAATACAATGAATGTATCTTATATTCTGTATAATTTCAGTTAATATGTAAAAGCCTATCTATTCTCTTCTCATCAAAGATAACCACATTGTGTATGCAGATTATGCCCATAAAAATTCTATAATGATGAAATGGATCCAAAGTTTTCTAAGCACATTTTCTGACACTTTTGACATTTTCTTGGTCACATTTTTTGGGAGAAGGGGTAACTATGATTTTCTTTCTCAAGCGCTTAGTAATCCAGAGGTGTCAACCTCAATACCTTCAGAATCAGGTTGCCTCCAGCACAGTCCTTCTCTGTGTACACCTGGCGACTGGTCTGGTCAGGCTGCTGCTCTACCTCTCTTTTATTTTCTATTGCTATTTCTATGAGAGACCAAGTGTCACACTGCAGGAGAGTCACACTGGAAGAGAGTTACACTGGGAAGCAGACACTGGACAAGGCAGAAGAGTGTCAGTTTCCTCATCTATAAAATGGGATAATAATGCTAACACCTGTCTCCCACGGTTGCTGTGAGGCTGAGATAATGCCTGTAAAACACTTTTCAATCTTACAGCTCCAAGTAAACATGAGCCAGCATTTCCTCCCATGGGACTCCACAAGCCTCTACAGAGAAGAGTCTTTCATGGAAATTGATTATAGATTTTTCGTTTTTCATCTACTTGCGCTCTCTCCAGATTCATCCCTTGAAATTTAATTTCACTGAATTCTCGTCTGTAAATTCCATTTTCTCTCCTCTTCTTATACATGTTTTATGATGTAATCCTCTCTATAATTTTTACAATTCTCCTCTAGAAGGTTTTAGAAACTTAGGTCCTAGTCCTCAAATCCCATAGCTCTTCACCTGGCAAGGAGACCAAGTGTCTGATGGCTAAGGAGGCTAGTAGGCTCTGCTGGTTTTCATCTTTTAGTCGCGATGATAAATTTACATCAGCTAGATTTCCTGAGGACATGGTAAGAGTCTGTATCAGTGTCTGATTTTATATACACATATATGTGTATGAATGTATGTGTGTATGTATATATTTGTGTGTGCTTCTTACTGTTGAAGCATGTTTTTTTATTATTTTTCCCTTTGGCCACTTTTCTATGACAGCCACAGAGTATTAAATATATGGTGATACAAGCGTGTAACCAAATCTTTTTAGAGAGTTTCTCTCTCTAACAGATGCTGGCACTTAAGTGAAAATCATCTTCATGCTGGTCCTTTGTGCATTATCCTAAGTACAACAACATATGGCCCTATCTATGTCCTATGAAGTGTTCTCATCAAACTCTGACAGACTCTCTAATGCAATCCTGCCAGCTATCCTTCCTCTTAGTTGAGACTTCATCATGCTTCTTATTTCATTTACAGTAAGAATGTTCAGACTGAGAGGATTCAGGTCCTCTATGTCCTCTTGAAGAAGCATCTTCTACAACACAAGGACCTATCGTTTAGCACACCAGCCATTAGAGTCCTCTGATTCTTAGGAACACTTGTCCCTTCTCCCCTATTCCTGAAGCACAGAAGTAGGCCGACAGGACTTGGGACCACTACCTATCACGTTTTGTCTTGTGGGCTGCCAGGCCAAACAATTCATCAAAAAGGGGCCAAAGTAGCAGTGATGAGCTTCTAAGAAGTGAGCGAGGAGGTGAGTTGTGTTGCTAGGACTATATTTGTGGCTTTTCTCTAGTATGACAGAACCAGCCAGAGCCTGCAACCTGCTGGCAAAACCTTTTGATAACCCAATGAATTCCATGCCACAATGAAATACTGAAACTAGAAACAATCAAAACTACAAGACAATGGGATAACATATGATAAGTGGAGGCAGGCTGTAACATATTACAACAATGTTCCATGGGCAAAATTGGTATAAAAAGCATCATCTGGTATACTCATGCCCGAAAAAGGAGATGATCAATAACATAACAAGATGGACGGTCCAAGAAATTTAAAAAAAAATATGAAGTAGTCTACTGGATTTATTATCTATGTAGGATTCATGGAAAGGCATGGAACAAGAAGACGTTTCACAATCTGTACCAGATGGGCAAGAGTACAGAAGCAGACAGAGAGATCATAGAGCTAAGTAAAAATTATGAATAAAACATATACATACTACACTGATCAGAGGTTCCAAATTGTATTCCTGGAGACGTTACCGTTAAAAGATCTAATACTGATTCATTGTAATAGTAGTAGTACTAGTAGTAGCAGTAGTAGTGGTAGTAATAACTAAGATTTATGTAGCACCTTAAAGTTTGCAAAGTGCTTTTCACGTCACAACAACTTAAGGTGTAGGTGCCGTTTTTAGCCCCATTTTATAAATGAGGACACTAAAGCTGAGAGTTAGTGTCCAAGGCACAACCCCAGCTCCATTCTTCTTGACCTGAGATAGTATCTGTAAAGTGCTTGGCACAGTGCCTGGCACACAGGAAGTGCTTAGATGATTATGCCCTTTCCCTTTCACTCTTGACTCCAAGTTCAATGCTCTATCGACACTGCCTCTTAGCTATTTCATCACGTGCAAAATGGTTATGCTAAAAAAATTTTCACCTATCTTAAAACTAGTGTTTTAAGAAAGAATAAGCATAACATAAAAATAAGGTCGTGTGTTTAAAAAGCAATAAATATCATTCACTGTAATTAATGAATTCATATAGTTTCTATATATTTTCATATACTTTTGAAAGACTAAACATTCTGAAAAACCACTGAGTCCTTACCTTATAATACTTTGAACCAGATTCATTTTGAAATAATGTAAGGAATTTGCTGTCAAGTCTCCAGTAATGTCTCTTTCTCTACAAAAAACAAAACAAAACAAAAAAAAGGGTAGGGTGCTCTGAGTTTTGAATACTTACTTTTAACTTCTTACATATCTGCATTTACACACTCATAATATAGAACCTCTCTAACATATCAGACTGTTAGCATGTTCATTCTCATAAGCAGTCAAGCTTTCTCTTAGATAAAAGCTTGTTTAGGGAGGGGAAGGGCGAATCTTTATTATCTACATAAAAAATTTTATCCAATAGAATAGAGGGAAATATGGTTAGTCTTTCACAACAGGACTATTATGGAAGTGTTTTGCAAGACTACACATGTATAACCTATATCAAATTGGTTGCATTCTCAATGGGGGATGAGGGAAAAGAGGAAGGAGACAATTTTGAACTCAAAATTTTAAAAATGAATGTTAAAATTGTTTTTATATGTAACTGAGACAAAACAAAATACTAAATTTTTTTAATTAAAAAAAGTTTAGCCAAACCATCCAAGAACATGGAAGTCTCATCTTTTTCTTGAAGGGCTTCTTCATAGAGCCTTTTAAAACTGATTTAAGTATCTCAAAACTCCTGCCCATAAAATTTTTAGAGCTAATCTAAAATTATCCACTTGCAACTGAAGCATTATCCTTCTCTGTTTAAAAAAAAAAAAGGCCTGTACCCACTGAAAAGCCTGTTAAATAAAATACATTTTTAAATGCCTTCTGATCTTTTCACCTTAGCATATATGTAGTGCATTTCTAGACTTCATTATAGCTCCTTCCACCTTTATTTAGAGAGCCTAATTTCTTTCAATCAATCATTTTCATGGCATTCCTCCTGACTCCTTAGGAATCCTCTTCCTCCCTCCCTAGTTATGGATATAAACCATTATATGTTTTACCTTATAAAATTCTTCTCAATACATAAAAACAATCAAACACCCTAATGCATTCTTTGAAAGAGTACACAAGTAATGACATTATCTAATGAACATGAATGCATTTAAATTATAAAATTACCAACCAAATTGTCTCTGCTGGTATAGTGCACCATCCAACCTTCTTTCACCATTGTACTGCTTTTCCTCTTTGTGTGCTTGATGGACTGTACAACTCTCATTAGTGGAATATTATTGCTTGTTGATGGACTAAGAAAAATGTTTAAAATTCATTAGAAATATTTAAAACCTAGTTTAAAAAATCATCTACACCATAACTGATCAGAATTCTGTTAGAGTGATGTTTTTCAAATAATTCAAAAAGCCAAGTAGACTTAAAAATAAGAAAATAAACAACTTTCTCACACTCAAAACATGCATTACATTCTCATGCCTTCACACCCTTGCTCAGGCTGTCTCCTATGACTAGAATGCTTTTCGTATCTCTCTCTTCATCTTTTCAAGTTCTGTCCATCCTATAAACCAAAATCCTGCTTCTTAAGGAAGCCTGACTTGATTCCTCTTGGTTAGTAATGACTTCAGACACCACACCACTTCTTTTTAAATAACTCACTAATACACTTCTTTTGGAACAGTTTATTAGACCTCTGGGTTGATATTTTATTCTTCGATAGATTGGAAGATCCTTGAGAGCAGGGATTATGCTTTACATCAATTTTGCATTTTCTCAAAAGCTTATAAAGGATGGTGTTCTGCTAAACAAATAATGCTACTTAGATTTTTATGAGTAGCATTCTCACAAAATGTCAAGAATTTCAGCCTTATGAAGGTTGCTCCAAAATTTATCATGATTACTTTTTGATGTAAGCTCCCAAAATATATTCTCTATGGTGGCTTCTGCCATCAAAAATAATCTTCCTGCATGGGATTATCATTTGGTATAAAAGATAAGCAAGTATTGCTAGCTTGTGGTAGGGCTCCAACATAAACTTATACTGTCTTGATTTTAAGTTTAAAAAGCAGTTTTCTCTTTTTAAAAACATACAAAAAATTCACCTAATTCTTCCATCTGCATAGAAAGGTTAAACTATGTCAGTCATCAAAATGCTGCCACGGCTATACAGAAATGCCTTCTGGAGCATCTTCAATTTGCTCACTGCTAATCTTCATGTTGAAATCTCCATGTTAAACCTTGTAGCTCCAACACCCAAAAGTTCCATAGGGCTAAAAGGGAGGCACCTTTCAGTTCTCTGAAATGGAGTTCCCTACCTGTTTTGTCCTGCATGATGGATTAGATCTATCATTTTCCAGACATATTTATTTACTACCTGATGGTTCTGACAGCTTCTTCATCTCTCTCTACATCAAGATCGGAGGGATCTAAGAAGAACATTTTGTCTTCTGGTGGAGATGGTTCTTCTGGGTCATCCAAACCCCGACCACCATCACTGTTCATGTCACTACTGTCAATGTCCATTGGCATATCCATATCTGTTCCCAAACTGGAAGGCTCTGGCAAAGTTTTAAAGGAATTTCAAATTTTTGAAAGAGCAAGAAATTTTAAAACTATTCAAAGTTAAAAGCAAAACAGATTTTAAAATGAGTTCCTCTAAAACTGATTTTCTTGTATAACTATTAAAAAAAATACCTGCCTATCAACAGTGTCGTTTGCCTATCAACAAGCATTTATTAACGGCTTATTATGTGCCAAGCCCTGTGCTAAATGGTAGGGATACAAAAAAGGAGCAAAACAACTGCCTTTCCCTGCCTTCAAAGAAGCTCACAAGCTCATGGAGAAGACAACGTGCAAACAACTATGAATATGTAAGATATATATAGAGAGCTGATGAAAGGTACTATCAGAGAGAAGGCACAGATGTGGGAGAGAACAGGACACCAGGATAGCAGCTTCTATAGAAGCGGGGAATTAATACTTTATCAGGCCCTCTTTTCAAGGATAAAACTTATCATAATGATAAGTACTTATTTGACTGTAACCAATAATCTTATTATCTTTACTTTTTAAAATTTAAAAGCAATATTACCAATAATATGAATAAGCTTTGCAAACACTTTCTTCATAAAAAGGTAAATTTCAGCCCATTTTGAGTCAGAGTACCAAAAATTTCAAACAGATGGAATCTAATTCCAAAAAGTTTTATCATAGTTGCATTTCCTGCCACAATAGCTGCTATACTGAAAGTCTTTCTCCATTTTCCCTCAACTTGTCCTCTACTCATTCTAATCTATCCTAAAGTCTCATCCACGCTAATCACCAAAAGACAATTATTAATAATGATAATCATAAAAATTCAAAATTGTAAGAATTAACTCATTTTTCATTTGCATTATATATGTAAGCAAATTAAAGAGCACAAATAATCAGCTTCTTCCTGTATATATTTTTTAAAAATTGACCAATCATTGTCTGATAAAGATACTCTGATAATATGCAATGAAAAACACATACGTGTATCCTGAGGAAAAATGTCAATTAATTCTATAGTAGTACTTGGTTTCTATTCCTTATGCTTCCTGGTTCCAATCACCCTGATACAAAGTACTACTAATAGTCAAATTCACATCAGGTTGCACAAGTATTTTAGGGAAAGTTACTTCAGCCTCTAAAGTTTAGGAATATTTATTAAAACATAATAGATAAGCTAGGCAATGCAGTGCTTAGAATCAAGAAGATTCAACTTAATGAGCTCAAATCCAGCCTCAGAAAATTACTGGCTGTGGACCCTGGGCAAGTCATTTAATCCTGTTTGCCTCAGTTTCCTCATCTGTAAAAGAAGCTGGAGAAAAAAATGGCAAACCACTCCACAGTATCTTTGCCAAGAAAACCCCAAATGAGGCCCTGAAGAGTCAGTCATGACTGAAATGACCGAACAATAACAAGTTTGTAAGCACACTATTAGTTTCTATTATTTTCCTGAAATCAGGTGTCCTACAGAAAACCAAGAAGTGTCTACATGCTTGCTGATGGTGGCATATAATATCATGTGTGCATATCTTCTCTTAATTGATGATAATAAATACAACTTAATCCATACAATCTAGAGGCAACCAGATGGCTCAGTGTATAGTGAGTGACAGACCTTGAGAGAAATGATTATTAATAGTCAATAATTTCAGATTCAGAGTTCTCAACTTCTTCTAAAGTCTTGATTTTAAAAGTTCAGTCTCTTGCAGTACATTGCTGATAATGAGACTCGACTAACTTTCTTGTTCAAGACCCCAACCATTGGGTTCTGCTCAGGCTTGAGTAAGGCACATATTCTTTCAACAGATATCTCAAGGCTGGGAGCGGTCTGGATATAGAGACAGTCTGTCCAAAAGTGACATGACATCACTCTCAGCATCTCATTTTAATATAGTCCACCTCCCTTTGTGTTATCCAGTCAGAGTTGATTGCCACCCTTCAGAACACCTACCCTTTGAAGGGTACACAAACTGAAAGCCCACCACCATGATTGCCTTTAGTCTAAGAGAGATGATCAAATGACCATCCTTTTTATTAATAACATGCTGGGCTTATTAATAAAATGATTAAATTACTCAGAAACTATGTCTCTCAAACCTTTTTAATCATCACACCTGCAGTCAAGAAGACCTGAGTTTAAATCCTGCCTCAGGTACTTATTAAATGTGTGGCTCTAGTGACTTTACACAAGTCACTTAACCTCTGCCTGCCTCAGTTTCCCATCTGTAAAATGATGACAATAAAAAAACCTACCTCACCCCAGGATAGTCAGATAGATCAAATGAGAAATAATTATAAAGTGCTTAGCACAACACCTGGTACACAGTGGTTGCTTTTAATAAATTCTTGTGTCCTCTTCTTCCCCCCATCTCTGAATGGTAAAAGGGACTTTAGGTCATTTATTTCATCCCTATTCTTTAGAAAGCATGAAACCCCCACTATAACAAACACAAACTCTGCCATATAATCTGTGCTTTGATAGTGACAGAAAACCATTTACCATAATAGCATGTATTTCATTTGGGGCTATCTCTCTATGCCTTCTATCTATTTATCCTCAGTCTATATTCTGGAATCAGGCAGAAATTTAATCATTTCTTCCATAAAGAACTCTTCTCAGATTACATGGCTATCATCTAATCTTAGTTAAACTCTTAGGTTAACTCTTCCCTCACTAAATTTCCTCAGGACCTTCAATCAAATTTCAGCAAGATTTTCTTCACGTGAACTGTTTTCTCCCCATTCCTATGCTTACACTGTTGTTATTTTTTTAACCTAGATTTAGATTTTATATTCATACCTATTACATTCAATTTTCTTAGATTTGCCCATCATTCTGATGAAAACATCAAAGAGAGCAGGGCCAAGGGGAAAGCCCCAGACTCTAGGGCCTAGAGCATATCAGTAAAGTTCTAAACTGATATCAATCCTTAAACAACTCTCTGACTACAAAACTGCAGCCTACGGAGGCAAAGGACAAAAAGGGGAAAGGTAAATAACCAATTTACCTTAAAGAGAGTTGAAAAGAATACAGTAAGATGTCTTTTTCTCATTCCAAAAGACACTGTTAAGAAAAATGTTTTTACCTCCATTGAAAGTAACCTCCCCAAGACAATCTCTAGGTACTTTTGATGCACAACGCTTATGACAATTAAATCTGCAATCTGAAATGAAAATATTCAGTTTAGTAATTTATATGAAAACACCTACACAATCACATAAATAGCTATGTCAGGAATATTTCAAAAATTTCTCTATTTTTATATGGTGCTCATAAGCTCTTTAAAAAAAACTTCCTAAAGTCTTAATGACTGCATTCTACACAATCAGAAACACTGAATCTCCTTTTGTTTTTCTTCTGTTGCCTTCTCACTTCATACCCATTCCCTCCCTCCCTTCCCATCTTCCCCATAAACTCTCCAATTACTAACAAATTCTCATTCAATATGTCTCAGATTTTCATAGATTTCTCTTATTCCTTTCTAAATTTTAGTTACCCTTTGATATCCTATCAAAAGAGGGCCTTCAAAACTCTGTATTTTAGCTGCACAGAGACGAAAGTATCAAAATGGAAGTTGCAGAACACACTGCAGGGCAGTGATATCAAATTCAAATGGAAAGGGATGGATCTCTCCCCCAACATAGTGACTTAGAAAACTACAAGTTAACACCATTCAAGTTGATAGTGTTTTTATTTATTTTTTTGTTAAATATTTCTCAGTTACACTTTAGCTAGGTCCCTGTAGTACTGGGGAGTTCTGCTCCTGACCAAGAACAGGTGTGGGCTCTGCTTGGGTCCCTCCCAGGTACAGGTGTAAGGATGAAGGTACTGATGGGAGTGCTGTTCATTGATGTCTTCAACCCGATTGATGTCACAACTCCGTGGGCCAAACCCTCAAAAACACAAATGCATTTTCTAATAGCAATCCAGCAAACCGACCATGAATCTTGACTTTGTTACTTCAGGCTGAACTTTTGTGATTCAAGAACATTACTGTTGGCTCTGCTGTACATCCTTCTCAAAAGGCAGCAAGTCATTCAGGAATGTTTTAATTCTTTAAAAAATTTCTAATAAAGGACTTTTAACAACATCTCTTCTGTGTTTTCAAGTTAATGAAGATAAAAGTCATTTTCTTCAAGATTACTTTGATTTCAACAGACACTTTCAGTCATATGGAATGTATCTGCTCCTTCATTACCACTCCCCTTCAATCTGCAATCTCTCAAACTGTAAGGTGTGACGCTAGCATATGTCTTGTGTCTCAAAGCCTCAGCTCCCTCCCTCAAGGTTTCTTTCCTTAAACTTAAAGCTGTTTGAGAGTTTACTCCTGCCTTAAAAAATATTTGAGAGCACTTTCTGTTTTGCTATTCCCCAAAGCACATTTCATGGTATTTGCCCTAGGCAACAATTAATAATTATCACTCTGTACATATTTTAACACTGACCAACTTACAAACTCACATTCAAAGTCTGGCTGTTAAAAGTTCAATTTCAACTTTATCATACCTTGTTGAATGATTCATAGCCACTAATAATACATTGTCTCAGCTATCAATACTGTCAAGGAAGCTTTCATTCATTATCTACTTGAAAAAACATAAATTATACTTTACTCTGTTCTGATGTACAATCAAAGTTTATTGCTACATGTTAAATTTCAGGTCGTAGATTTCATTTAGATAATTCCAAGGAAAGAGAAAAAAGATAGTAATTAAAAGCCCTGGTTAGAATTCTGTTTCTCATATTAACTATCTACTCAGTCTTAGACAAGTTACATGATCAGTGTTTGTCATTTAGCAACCCGAGGTAATCACATCCATCCAAGGAGACTTAAACGTAGTTTCTAGAAGCTTAAAATGATATGCAAATGTAAAGGATGATTTTATTATTCAAGTATCCCAGTATGACACCTAGCTTTTCAGGGACATTTAGTGACCTTTGTTTGGGTCATCATTCCTTAACACAGGTACAACTTCCACTCCTTTCCAGGCCCTGGGGGCAGGTATCCCAGGACAGCAGACAGGTCACCTTACTGAAAATTTTATTCAAAATGAATTGCTACTAATGACAGGCAAAAAGAACTATCACTGTGCCTTTTAATACTAAAAGCCAACTACCCACCAACTAACTGTGATACGGCAATTACATTACATTACAAAATGTGCTCTACAGTTACAAGGGAAAATAACTTTCAAGAGTAAGAGCTCTAGGGCATACAAATGTATGCTGAGTAACAGAAAAAAGTCTTTTCTGCTTTAAATATACTGATGTTGGCATTTAACAAGACACACAAAAAGAAAGACAACTGAAATTCTATCAACAATGTCATTTTAGGTGACTCTTCTTCACTATTACAATATCAAACTCACATCTGGCAAGCAATAGTAGAGAATTTTTCTAAGGAGAAAAGAAGGAATACTTACCTTTACACTGCATTCCCTGGCGGAAAAGGCCTTTGAGTAGCCGCTTGCAGTACTGGCATATTGTGGGGCGAGTGTAAGAATGCACAGCAAATGTGTGCGGAACTCTCACCCTGCACATGACCATCTTCTCCATCCAGATTGGGCGTCCACTCCAGGAGGGAATTCTCTTACTTGGTTCTTGGTGAACATGTGCCTAAAATTCAAGATATTTCTACAAGTATAACATCAATTATTTAAAAACCAAGTACTGACTTTAAGAGAGACATCTGTCCAGTACTATAGAGACAAGATAGGTTTCAGCATCTTCCTTTGTTTTTGCAAAACCTTTAAATACAGAGAGAAGTATAGGATCTGGGATTTTCAGATCCATGTAAAAAATATAGTCTCTGACATAACTTCCATCTCAACAGGGACACTACAGTCTGAAACTAAGAAATTCCCAAAATTAAATATTAATACTGAATCATATAAAAGGTTTTATAAGTCTCAAATTCATGTTAAAGAACAAAATACATGCAGTTTATTAATATTAAGGCAGACACTATGATCAGTCAATAAAGATTTTTAAGCCCCTACTTTGTAGCAAGAACAGTGCTGAGCTCTGGGCACTAAATTACAAATGTGAAGACGTAAAGCCTATTCTCAAAGCAATTTGCTTATCGTCAATATCTTGAGTGAGGGCTGAGTTTCTTTTCTTTTCTTTTTTCTGGTTTTATTTGAGGAGGGGTGTACCTATCAGTTTGAATGTCAATACTTCAAAAGATTTGTGATTTCATCAATATGGGAGTTCCTTCTATCAATAAGAATTGCAAACCATCTACTCCTTCTAATCCCCAGTGATTTTTGTTTATGTTCTCCCACAGATCCTCCACAGAAGAACCAGCCAATGGGCTGAAAGGCCTTCTTCTGGGTCTTTTTTTGGTTTCTGGATTCAGGTCAGTATATGTGAGCTGTCTATGTATCATCCCTAACTCTTATCATATGACTCACCCAAATCCTGTTCTGATCAGACATTTGAGTTTGAATGAGTCTAAATTTAAGAGGAAAATACAGAAAACTTTAGTTAAAACTTCCTTTTTGCCTTGAAATAACAGGTTTTTTTCTAGCTGGTTATATCAGGGAATAATCAAACTGGATCAAGACTAAGCCTCGTTCAATGTATCTCCCTATACACTTCTAACTACTAAATTGTGTTCTAAATATTCATCATTGTCAGAATTCTTGCAGTTTCACCTCTCTTTCCATAATGCATGCAAAGAAATGCTCTGGCAGCTGAGGGAGTCTCAACCATTTTGATATCACCATGTCCCTATAGTATGAGTAAAAGATGAACAAAAAAACATGACAAGGAAAGGAATATGAGAAAGATGACCAAGTGGGAGAGTGGAGAGTAAGAAGTAGGAGACGGAAAAGGAAATAAAGAGTAGGAATAGATAACTGTCAGGGCACAAAGGAGATTAAGAAAAGAAGGCTTACAAGACACTGGCACTTAAAATGCTGACTGATGAATGGAGCTACAGCTCGTGTCAGAACAGAATGCAAACTATGTAACGAAGTATGACTAGAAAAAGCCTCAGTAGAATGGATGGATTGAACAGAAAACTTTCACCTTCCTCTACTCCCTTCCCAGCGTGGGCCCCAAGCACCTCAACATGCTGAGTCAGGGACAAGGGCTGAAGAGCCAGCAACTCTGCAAGGCAAATGTTTTACCAACGGGTTTTGTTCACATAGATCCTAGAGACTGATCAACCCAGTGTCTGCCTCACTAGCTTTTATTCCATATAACCCCCACATTTCTTAGTATTACCTTTTTTCAAGTTTACATCAAGTGACCACAAAGCAGGAAACAAGGCTGAAAATAGATACATGAATTTACTCCAACTCTAAATTATTTAAAATAAAAGATACTCTTTAAAGAATAAAATACCACGTTTACTCATGAAACGTATAATTTATTTCAATGACTACTGTAGGTGGTTTTTCAAATCAAATCATCTTAGGAAAGTTGTATATTATTTTTATGTTTCAGACTTTTTAATTGAAATTATCAGAACTCCCTTCCTAAAACCAAATACTCATATATTCTGAATCATATTCTGACTCAGTTTAAGTCTACATTATAGGTTAGCTATTTATCAAAAATTTATAAACATATAATCAATTCTCAATTACGTACAAGAGAAGCATTTTAAGTAAAAAAGTATAGACAATCTCTAACTGAGAAATATCAATCTGATTTTAGAATGCAGGTAAAATACATTCAGTTAGGGCAGCATATATAACTGTAACACCCAAAACAATCCAACCTGGTCCTCTCCTGATTTGGCTCCTTGAGTTTTTCCTAAGTGCATTCAAAAAAGTAAACCTAAATCAATGGTTTTTAACCTTTCTGGTTGTCATGGACCCCTTTGATAGTCTAGTGAATTCTGTGGACCCCTTTGGCAGAATAATGCTTTTAAATAATTGAAGGAAATGCTACATTTCAATTAGAGAATTGGTGAAAACAAAGATGTAATATTTTTTCCCTATCCAAAGTCATAGATTGCTCCCCAAACTCTTGACACAGACAGAATAATAAACTGTTTGGAACAGGAAGAGATCTTAGAGAACATCTGGTCTATGTCTCCTTTACTCCCAAAATCAAGTTCCATTTGCTTTTCTACTAATTCCACTCCTCCAATTCACATTCATATTCAATGAACACTTATTCACAGACCCTCATAATTTCAGAGTTAAAAAAGACATTAAAGATCCCTAGTAGCACTTACACAGAGGCAAGAAAGAATGAAGAACTTGGGGTCAGGAAGTATTGTGTTTAAAACTATGCTTTTAACATTTTCTACTGGTGTGACCACGAGAAAATCATTTCATTTCTCTGAGTCTCATTTTCCTCATCTGTAAAGTGGGAATAATCTATAGTATAAGTATCTACTGTAATCCTTTCAGGATTGTTAAGGCTGAAATGAGGACTGATAATTTGAAAATACTTTATACAATAACAATAATAACCATTATTATTATCATTACCAAAAAATCTGTTTCACAAAATGAACAAAAGAGGTCACAGAGTCTCCAATGAAGACCCATTAAGGGAGAATAAACTACCACATATGGCAGGTTTGTGAGAGTTCTAATTGTTAGGAAGTTTTTCCAATCTGTCAACAAGTATTTATTAAACATGTACTACATACAAGATATCGCAGGTGCTAGGGATACATAGACAAAATTAAAAAATAGTTCTTGAATTCAAGGAGTTTACATTCTATTGGATGATTTAACATTTTAACAGGTAAGGCTACATGTGGTGATTTGACAAGGATGAGCACCTCAGGAGGTCAGGAAAGGCTGCCCATAGGGTGTGGGCCATGACATGTGCCTTGAGGCAGAGAGGCGGAAGGAGTGGATTCCAGTTTTGGGAGATGGCCCAGACAAAAGTACAGAGGCAAGAAATACCATGCTGAGATTGAAGAATAAGAAGGCCAGTTTGACTGGTAAAGAGATTTGTAGAAAGACAGGATGTGTAATCAGCATGGAAGTGTCAGCTGACCTCTGGCTTTCAATGCCTCCCAAGCTTCCATTTGATCCCAGAAGCCACAGGAAGCCATGGCAAGATTGTGAGTGGGATGGTGGCCTAGTCAGGCTTCTGCTTTAGGAAGATTAGTCCTGTAGCCGGTGGAGGTTAGAGCAGAGGAAAGGAGAATGAAAGATGAGAGTCCAATTAGAAGGCTGTTATAACCGTCTGGGCAAGAACTAAACTAGGGTATTGGTTATGTAAATGGAGACAAGAGACAAATGAAAAACATGCTGCTGAGACAGAATTAATAAGACTTTGCAACTGACAGATATGAGAAAATGAAGGAGAGTGAAGAGCTGTGTTTGATAATGAAGTCATTGAACTTGAATGAGCAGAAGGAAGTCTGGAGGATAGGGGTTCAGGTAGGAGACAGTGTTTTGGATGTGAAGTTGGATTAGCAATGCCCCTCTGTCCTTGTAAGTCATCTACCCTCAAAAGGCAAAAAGAGGTTCAGAAGAGGTGTGGGTCTGGGGAAAAGCACTGAGCTCTGTCTCTGACTTGGGGATGGCAGTGTCAATGAAGTGGTGAGGTCAGAAGCCAGACTGCAAGAGATTAAAAAAGGAGGAGTAGAGAAGTGGAGGCAACAAACTTAACTGGCTTTTTCCAGGAATTTGCCCATGAAAAGAGAAACATAGGACAATAAACTGGAGGTATAGTGGGACAAAAGGGAGGTTTAACTTTTTTTTTATTTGTTTTTAAAGTATGGAGAGATTCAGACATGTATTTAGGGGAAGGGGAAAATCTACAAGATAAGGAAGGTGGAAGATGGCAGAAAGACAGGAGGATGTAGATCAGAGATGACAAGGGACAAGTTCTTCGGGGAGATGGGGGGGGTAGAACCAAGGGCATATGTAGAGAGTAAGATTTAGAAAGCAGAATAATCACCTCTTCATCAAAGAGAGGAGCAAAGGAAAAGAGAATACACTTCATCCACACTAGACACATATCAGGATTTGCCCTTCACTCACAGGAGCTCTACTTCCAAAAAGGGCCTGTGGAAATGGTGTTGGAATTAAAGTCAGAATACCTGTTCCAGATCTTTTCAATCCTCCTTACTGGGAAAGGCACTTAACCTCTATAGGCCTCAGTTTCCCAAGTGGGAATCAGTGATTCCTAAGAGCCAACAGAGCTTCATCAAAAACAACTTGTGCCACACAAACCCCATTTTCTTTTTGGATAAGATGACTAGACTAGAAATTAGGATAATGCTGTGGATAGAGTTGACTGAAATCTTTTTGTGGAAAGCTACTCAGAACATTTGCTATTATTGTGGCAATAGAAGCCTGCTGATTAGACCAGAGATTTTAACCTAAGGCCTGTCAACTTCTTTATTTTAAAAATATTTAGTTAACTATTTCAATATAATTGTTTCTTTGGTAATCCTGTGTATTTTATTTTATGCATTAAAAAGGATATTGACAGTACAGAGCACTGGGCTGAACCTAGTTATATTCAACAGAAATAAATGAAAAGTCTTGCCCTTGAAATTAAAAAATCTTACCCTCACAGGAATAGGACAGAGAAGATATAGTTAACAGCAATTATACAAAAAAAAATAAAAAACAAAAAACTATGGAGAGGGTGTGTGTGGTTCAATGATCTACAAGCTCATTATGAGTCAGTGGTGTGAAGTAGTAGCCCAAAAAAAGCTAGTATGATCTTGGGCTACATAAAGACTGAAGGAGACTCCAAGAACAGGAAGGTGCTAGTCCCACTGTCTCCATCCCTGTCAGTACTTAACTGGAACATCTGTTCAGTTCTGAGCACAATGTGAGGAGAATGTTCAGAGGAGGGCCACCGGGACGGTGAAGTGAGGATCAATGGAGGGAACTGAGAATTAAGCTTAGAAAAGAGAAGACTCAGGTGAAGGAGGGAGAGAGGGGTATGTGATAACGGTCTTATAATGTGAAGGGCTTTCAAGGGGAAGACGGACTCGATTTGTCCCCTGTGTCCCAAATGGCACACTCTAGAGCAACAGGGAGTTGCAAAGGGGCTAGGCTTGGGGATCAGGAAAAACTTCCTAACAATGACTGCTGCTTAAAATGGAAGTGTATAAGCAGAGGTTGGATGGCTACCTGTTAGGTGTATTATAATGAGGACGCCTTTGCTTGACGAGCTGGATTAGTTGGCCACAGTGGTCCCATACAACTCTCAAGTTCTATGTGATCCTACAACTGCAAATGGAGGGCACTGGACCAGATAACCTTCTATCTCTAAATCTATGACTTTGGGACTCAAACCCCTGAAATTTCTTGGTCTACCACAAACTGCTAACCTTCCCTCTGTCTTAAAGCCTCACTCCTTCTGAACCTACCCTTAATGTCATTACATATATAGGTGTGTGTGTGTGTGTGTGTGTGTGTGTGTGTAAAAGAAAGAGACAGACACACCACACTGAATCTCAAGATATGACACCTACCTCTTCGTTGGGAGACACCGTACATTCTGTTGGAATGGGTCTTGGAACAGAGAGGCCAGGTCCTGGCAGAGATACATTGGACAAGCGTCTCTTTCTTACTCCGCTACAATTATTTGGGATCTTGAAGGCACATCGTTTATGGTAGTTTAATCCACAGCCTAAATATTATATAAAAATAAAAAATAACTCAGTTATAAATTATTAGAGTATATGAAAATAATACTTCTGTCCACTCACAGCTACCTCCTCAGTTCAGGCCCTCATCATCTGGCCATTTCAACAGCTCCCTAACTCATCTTCCTGCTTCAGGCTTCTCATCATTTCACTCCATCCTACACACTGCTAGCAAATCTGATCCAGTAATTCCCTACTCAATCACTCTGGCTCCAGCCTACCCTTGCACCCTCATTAGACATAACTCTTTTCCTACACTCTGGATCTAGCCACAGTGACTTTCTGTTCCTTACATAGGTTGCTCCCTTCTCTCAATTCTGCGCTTCTTCTCTCTTTCCTCTTTTAAGATGCAGCTCAATCACGTTCTTAGGCACGAAGCTTTTCCCAGTGCCCTCACTTCCAGCTGTGGCCTCCCTCCACAACTCCCTGGTATTTAACTACTCTGGATATATTTGCATTTACTCACTTTATATCTGTACTAAACATACTGATGTATTTTGTTGTCTTCCATTTTGGAACATAAGCTCTTTGTGAATAGCGGTCGTTTCATTATTTGTACTCGTATCCCCAGTGCTTAACAATGCCGGGTACACAGTGGAGTCTGAATGACTGCTTGTTTCTAGCAATTCTAACTTCCCAAAGAACCCAGATGATCAGTTATGTGGAAACTGAAGATTCAAGAATTAAAAAACAAGAACATCAAGAGCTATAACAGACTAATGGGAATCAGTAACTGGCTGTAAAGGAGAACTAGTAACAGTTTAAATTGATATTTCCCCTGGTAAATGAGATAATACTTGAACTTTACAAACTGAAAGCACTATGTAAACAGCCAATTGGTGTTATTACTCAACAATCACCTACAGACTTTTCTTTCATAGGAGTGACCAGCAGCTGAACTATTTTTTTTGCCACCAGATCCCTTTAAAAACTACCCATTTCTAGGTAACTATAGCAGGATCTTTTGACAATCAGAAAGAATCCAATTTCTACACCTGGGAACCATAATCTCAAATAACACTCTGTGGATAGCACATTTTTAAGTATTCAGAAAAGTCAGAAGACACAAAACATAAGATAAAAGCAAAGTTTGGGCTTATTTTCTTCCTGAATCCCCCTAAAGAACTGGAAGAGGTACAAAAAGGGAGACTGTCCCTAAAGTTGCCAAATAACTCAACATGAATGCCACAACCTCAAAATGAAGTAAGAAACCTTACCTACCGTGCTCATAGTATTTTGCTTTTTCCCCAGGGGACAATAGTTTGACTGAAGTACTGATGTGGGATTTCCTATTCCTTCTGTTCATTTAAAATGATAAGCAATGTTAGGCAAGCTATAAGGGACCTATCCTATAACTACAACAGAGTATCAGCATGAAAGACTTTCCATATCTTCTGAACACTCTACAGTTCATGTCCTCAGGTGGAGAAAGAACAAAAATCTGTCTTTCCCTGCATCATTTCCATAAAAACTGGATCAGGAAAGAGCTAGCATTAATTTTAAATGGAGAAAGGATGAAAATTTCACAGTAAGTGTAGGAGGAAAGCAAAGATAACCTCTCTTTGTGTTATGATTTGACACGGTACTAGAAATTCTAGCTATAGTAATACAACTAAAGAAAAACAAACTATAAAATTGGTAAAAAAAAATGAGATGAAACTATCCTATTTGGCTATAAAATGATAAATTTACTTAGGATACTTGAAGTAGCAAATAAGTTTACTGAAATGATCAGTAGCTTCAGTGAAGCAGCATAATACAAAATACTTTCAAAAATCATCAGCAATTAGAAAATAGTTAACAAAAAAATTCATTCACAATAAAATGCAGAAAGTATCTGGGAATTAGTTTACCAACATGTGAGGGACTTCTTTAAACATAATTAAAAAGCACTCTATGCAAGGAAAGGCAAATAATTACGAGAGTCATTTATTGTTCATGAGTGGCTCTAATTTTCTCTATTTTCTTACAGGCCCTCAACACGTGAGGACTTAAAACAATAACTTTGTCTTGCTATATAAGCTTAAGACCATTGCTTTTGTTGCTTACTATTTTCTTGACAAAATATTTATTTACTTTTCTTGTTTCTTTACTTGGAAATGTTTGTATATTAATTACCCTGCTCAGATCAGGTTTCTTTCTGAAGTAATAACTAAAATTCCTCCCGCTTTGAAAAAAACTCATCTTTTTATATTAGTGGTTAGGCTTGGCTTTGCAAGCTATGTTATTGTCATCTATAAGCCAATCCCCTTTTGTTTTCTATAACACCATATTCCAGCCACTTCTTTCCTCTCCAATAGACAAGAAATAATCTTGAGGAATTCATTCTTTTTTTCCTTCACAGCTGAATTTTTTCTGTGGGGCCTGAAATATCTGCTGTTTGATATGGAAATTCAGTAGTGTGAATGCTGTAATTCTTGACAAGATGCACCTGGATTTTCTCTCTCGTTCAACAATCTGTGTACTTTGCCCTGTATTTCTAATACTTTTCTTTTTTTTTCTTTTTTTTTAAATTTTATTTATTTATTTAATTTTTTACATTCATTTTCACAAATTTTTGGGTTCCAAATTTTCTCCCCTTTTATCCCCTCCCCCCACCCCAATACACCAAGCAATCTAATTTTCCCTATCTCCAATCTGCCCTCTCTTCTGTCATCCCTCCCTTCTCTTGTCTCCATCTTCTCTTTTCTCCTGTAGGGCCAGATGACTTTCTATTCCTCATTAACTGTATGTCTTCTTTCCTAGTTGCAACAACAATACTAAACAGTTGTTCCTAAAACTTTGAGTTCCAAATTCTCCCCATCCCTCCCTCCCCACCCATTCCTTTTGGGACGGCAGGCAATTCAATATAGGCCATATCTGTGTAGTTTTGCAAATGACCTCCCTGATAGTCGTGTTGTGTAAGACTAACTGGATTACCATCCCTCCTAACCTGCCCCTCATTGTTTCTCTTCTGTCTTTTGATCCTGTCCCTCCCCAAGTGTTGACTTCAAATTGCTCCCTCCTCCCTTTGCCCTCCCTTCCATCATCCCCCCCCTTGCAATATCTCCTTCTCCCCCACTTTCTTATACTGTAAGATAGGTTTTCATACCAAAATGAGTGTGCATTTCACTCCTTCGTTTAGTCAAATGTGATGAGGGTAAACTTCTTGTTTTTTTTTTTTTCTCAGCTCTCCTCTTTTTCCCTCCACTAAGAAAAACTCCTACCTGCCTCTTAAGTGACATATAGTTACCCCCTTCCCTTTCCCTCTCTTTCCTCCCCCTACATTTCTCTCTCACCATTTACCTTAGTTTCTTTTAAGGTATGGTCCCATCCTATTCAGTTCAATCTGTGCTCTCTATCTCTGTATGTGTGTGCATGTGTGTATGTGTGTGCATGCATGTACATGTGTATGTGTGGTCCCACCAACTACCCAGATACTGAAAAGTTTTAAGAGTTAGAAATATTGTCTTTCCCTGTATGAATGTAAACAGTTCACTTCTGGTAAGTCCCTTAAGACTTCTCTTTGCTGTTTCCTTTTTCATGCTTCTTCTCATTCTTGTGTTTGAAAGTCAAATTTTCTTTTCAGCTCTGGTCTTTTCATTAAGAATGATTGAAAGTCCTCTGTTTCATTGAAAGACCATATTTTCCCTTGAAGTATTATACTCAGTTTAGCTGGGTAGGTGATTCTTGGTTTGAGTCCTAGCTCCTTTGCCTTCTGGAATATCCTATTCCACGCCCTTCGATCCCTTAATGTAGAAGCTGCTAGATCTTGGGTTATCCTGATTGTATTCCCACAGTACTGGAATTGTTTCTTTCTAGCTGCTTGCAAGATTTTTTCCTTGAGCTGGGAGTTCTGGAATTTGGCCACAATGTTCCTCAGAGTTTCTCTTTTTGGATCTCTTTCAGGTGGTGATCGATGGATTCTTTCAATACTTATTTTGCCCTCTGGTTCTAGAATGTCAGGGCAGTTTTCCTCAATAATTTCATGGAAGATGATGTCTAGGCTCTTTTTTTGATCATGAGTTTCAGGTAGTCCCATAATTTTTAAACTGTCTCTCCTGGATCTATTTTCCAGGTCAGTTGTTTTTCCCATGAGATATTTCACATTCTCTTCCATTTTTTTGTTCTTTTGGTTTTGTTTGGTGATTTCTTGATTTCTCATAAAGTCATTAGACTCCATCTGTTCCATTCTCATTTTGAGAGAACTATTCTCTTCAGTGAGCTTTTGAGCCTCTTTTTCCATTTGGCTCATTCTGCTTTTGAAAGCATTCTTCTCCTCATCGGCTTTTTGAACCTTCTTTGCCAATTGAGTGAGCCTATTTTTCAAGGTGTTAATTTCCTCAGCATTTTTTTGGGTCTCCTTTACCAAGGTATTGACCTGTTTTTCATGCTTTTCTTGCATCTCTGTCATTTCTCTTCCCAGTGTTTCCTCCACCTGTCTAACTTGCTTTTCAAAATCCTTTTTGAGCTCTTCCAGGGCCTGAGCCCATCCAACATCCCCCTGGGCTGTCTGGGGTACTGAGGCCCCACCCTCCACATCTTTCCCTGATGGCAAGGATACGTCCTCGTCATCAGATCCGAAGGTCGGGATCATTTGCATTTGTTGGAAAAAACTCTCTATAGTCTTATTTTTCTTCCCTTTTCTAGGCATTTTCCTAGCCAGTTACTTGACTTCTGAGATTCCTTTCCACCCCCGCCTGGATCCACTCAGCTAGTGCTTGGCCTCTGAGATTTAAATGGGCTTTCCTCCTGCTGGCTGTCAATCAGTGAGCTTTAGTTCAGGTGCTAGGGTGGGGGCAGGGCCGCCTCCCAGGCTCAGTTCCCTCAGGGGCTTTATGTAGAGACTTTCAGGAATGGAGCGGGTGGGGGCAGGGCCGTCTCCCAGGCTCAGCTCCCTCAGGTTTTATGCAAGAACCTTCCGTAATGAAGATCCTGCCTGCTGCTGGGGGATTCCTGAGTCCCAGTCCGCTGCCGCCTCAGCCACCGCCCACACCTCTGCCTCCGCCGCTTCCTGCCCCCGTCTCTGCTGCCGCCGCTTCCTCCCAAGGGGGCCCGAGTCACGGAGACGCTCCGCTCCCCTCCTCCAGCCCGGCCTTCTCTCTCACTGACCTGTAGCTTCTGTGGGCGGAGGGACTTTCCCGGCTGCCGGAGCTTCCGTCTCTGAAGCCTGCTCGGATCAGCTTCTCTGGGGCCGCGGCCAGAGCAGCGCTGGGGGTGGGGTCCACTTTCCAGGGTGCGACGGACCCTGGGGACAGGTCTCCAGGGCCCCCTGGAACGGAAATCTCTTCCACTCCGTTTCTGCACACCTTGTATTGACACAGAAGTTATGGGGTCTCTTTTTACATTAATTTTATGGGCTTTGGTTTCGGAGCTCGTAAACGTGCGTCCTTCTGCTCCGCCATCTTGGCTCCGCCCCCTGTATTTCTAATACTTTTCGACAATTTTCTTTTGACATTTCCTGAAGTGTGATGTTCAGACTTTCTGATTCACTGCGCTTCTGTTGGAGGGAGAAGTCTGTAATTCTTAAGTTATCTCCGTGCCCAACTTAAGGATCAGTCTCTTTGGTTCTTACCAAACTCATGTTCTTCTGCTGTTTTTTGATTCCTTTTTTGTCAAATTTTATTTTACTTCTGTATTTTAAAGTTTCCAATTTTCTATTCTATTTTCCTCAGGCTCTACTGTTTAGAAGGTAATTATATCATATTCTAATATATCCAGTCTCATTTAGATCTTCTGTTTGTTTCTTTGAGACCTCTGATTTCTACCTTCTTTATCCTTTAATTTTTCTAGGTTTTAAAGTTAAGTCAGCAAGCATTCATGAAGGCACTGTGTGCCAGGCACTGTGCTAAGACAAAAAAGTAGAACTTACATCTCAAGGAGCTCAGCCTAATGAGGTAAACAGTATGCAAATAACTGTGTACAAAGAAGATAGACACACACACATATACACACACGATAAATTGGAGTTCTGAGAAAGAACAAATTAAAATAAAGGAGACCTTGGAAAGATTTTTTGTAGGTGAGACTTTAGCTGAGACTTGAAGAAAGCCAGGAAGTGAGATGAAGAAAGTCTCCCAGGAATGAAGGAGAGTCAACAAAAATGGTCAGAGTCGGGAGGAGTGTCATGTTCAAGTAAGTGTAAGTAGACCAGTATCGCTGGATAACTAGATAGCAGAGTACATGAGAGGGATTAAAATGTAAGATGACTAGAAAGATAGTAAGGATGCAAGGTTATAAAGAGCTTTAAAAACCAAACAGAGGGGTTTATATTTCATCCTAAAGGTAATAAGATATCCACTGACACTTAATGAATAAGGAGATGAAGGGGAGGAAGGGAGAAGAAATTGTGACATGGTCTGACCTGCCCTTTAGGAAGATCAATTGATCAGCTGAGAAGAGAATGACTGACTTGTAAAAGACCTGAACAGGGAGACCAAGCAGCAAGGCTACTGTCACAGTCCAAGTTGTGAGGTGACAAACATCTGTGCCAGTGTGCTAGCACTGTCAGAAGAAGGTACATACAAGAAATATTTTTGAAGGCAGAAATGACAGGGGTTGGCAGCTGATTGGTCTAGGGGGAAGAACTGAGGAATGTGATATGTGACTGGAAAGTTGGTGATACCCTTGACATAAAAAGGAAATAAAGGGTTTTGGAGGGAAAGATAACAAGTTCCATTCCGGATATGTTAAGTTTAAAAGGTCTAGGGAAAGCTCAGTTTGAGATGTCTAATAAGGAGCTGGGGATGAGACTGTCGTTCAAGAAAGAGATTAGGCCTGGACAAATAAATCTGAGAATCATTTACACAGAGATAACTGGAAGCCAATGAAAGTTTCAAGTGAAACATTATAAAAGGAGAAGAGAAGGCCCAAGAGAAACCCATAGTTATTGGGCAAGACTTGAATGAAAACCCAGCTAGGAAGACAGAAGATGCAGTCAGAGAGTCAGGAGAAATAGGACAGAGAGCAGTGTCAGGAAAATCTAGAGAGAAAAGTATCAAGACAAAGAGAGCAATCATAATATCAATGAAAAATAAATGGAAAAAAGATTTTTTTAATTGTCCAAGACTGCAGTAAGCTCAAGCAGGATGAGAAGTGAAAAAATAAAAGGCCATTAGATTTGCCAATTAAAATCACTGACAACTTGTGAGAAAGTTATTTCATTTGAACGATGGAGTTGGAAATCAGATTTTAGAGAGTTAAGAAGAAAGTGAAAGGAAAGGAAGTGGAGATACTGTGGATCCCCTTCTAAACCACCTGAAATTTCTTGCTTTTGTTTCATTATTTCTGAAGGTCACGTAGAATTTATTACTTTTACTTTCTCTTTCATCAAAGATTTAAAAGTATCTATTTTTTATTGCACAGTATTTATTCGTTTTCTAGACTGCTCATTTGTCTTTCTTCATGCATTTCAATTCTGGTTATGCTCAGTGTAAGTTGGATTTATGAACTCATTTCTTTCTGCTGACTGCCATCTTTGCCCTTCTATTCCATTAGCACCCCTGCTCTCTCATCCACTGCTACCTATTTTATCTTATACAGAGAAGTAAGACAAGGTGAATTCAGTGATTTCTCAACATCAGAAGGGGAATAAAGATCCCATGGGAACACTGAGGGAAGATAATCTCATCTGGATTTGTGCCCTGTGCCTCTCTTTTCATTTGGTACAGAACTCCTTGCTCTGCTAACCATCTTTATATTGACTATCTCCCTATCAACTTAACATCCTCATAAATGTTCAATTTCTCTACTTGTTGGTCTGGGTACATTTGAAATTCCATCCTTACCTTCACTCAGTTATAGGTGTGGGAATGGCCAAATCAAAGCAACTTCAAAGAGAAAGGACAGAAGCCACCATACTCAAAACCTGGCATGCAGGCCTAGCAAAATGGCTATGCTAGGAAGGGAGCATATTGACTTTAGCTTGGAAGAGCACGTGCCATCATATAGTTTTCTGTTGTCTTTTTACCTCGTAGGAATATTTCCTTTCCTTTCTGCTTGTAATTTTATTATCTTATTTGGTTCCTGTTGTTCTGAGGTGGTGGAAATGGTAGGGTGTTACAAAATCTTTCACACTGACATCTTGGTAGAAGTCCTCAATTAACTGGATTTTTTACTCATCTTCCTACATTTTGCTCATCATTTTGTTGATCAATAAACTATCACGAAGAATAGTTTTAGGAAAGGAGCAACAAAAAATGTAATTTTAAAATTATATGATCAAAAACTGAACGTGTATATTAAAATTCTATATATCACTTTTTAACGTTCATCCATTCCAAAAAGTTAATTTTACAAAATGTTCACACAGTAAATATAGGTGCTAGAAATGCCATTTATAGTTGTAATTAAGTAAACCCTGGATGCCATACTCATCTCATCCACTGACTCCTGCTTGCTCATCTTGATTACTTTTCTCCCATCTTTCTCTATCATTGCCACCACATCCTCTTGTGGCCTCCAGGCCTTCAAGCAAAAATGGACAAAAATTAAGTCAGGCAGTTTCAGCCCAACATAAGAAAGAACTTTGGAACAAGCAGATCTGAGCCATGTGAAAAAGTGAACTCCCTATGATTGGGAACACTCAAGTACAATGGAGACAAAAACTCTTAGGGGTACTGTAGAAAGAATTCTTTACACAGGGTGTATGAAAGATTAGTGCAGGTGACCTCTACATGACGGGCCTTCAGGCTGACACTTTGAGGCAGCTGTCATTGTCTATCTTAGTCTCTTCTCTAGACTAACTATCCAAATACCTTGAAATAGCCTTCAGATCCTTCTACACCATGGATTCAATGTTATTCACAATCCTAGTGGCTCTCCTCTGGTTACTTTTTAGGTGATTAAAAACACAGGTTTAAAACTGAAAGGAATCTCAGAGGTTACTTAGTCCAAACTCCCCAGTTCACAGATGGGAAAATTGAGGTCCATAATGATTAAGTGTCCAGGGTCACACACACAGAAAGTATTGAAGGGAATATGAATTTGAGTTTCTCTGACTTTAGAGACAGTATCTTTTCTATTAAATCAAGCTACTTATTCTTATCAACATCCTTTTTAAACCTTGTGGTACCCAGAATTAGCTCCTCAAATACTACCTTCTTCAAGTTGTCTTTCCCAGTGACCCTTGTTGCTAGTTACCTCCATGATTACTTTCAGTTTTATATATGTGTGTTATATCATATATAATTATATATTTTATTATATATAATTTATATGCAATACAAATTGTTATATATAACACTAATTATATATGTATAATTAATTAGTATTGGTATAATTAATACTAATTAATATGTATATTATATTATACATATGTTATGTAAGTATATATTTATATGTTGTGTTTCTATATTATATAATGTAAAATTACATCATATATTATATGACACAAATTATATTATATATAAATTATATATTGTATAAAATGCAAATTATATGTGATTATATATTATGTATTATATATAATACAATTATATAATATATGCAATTATATATGATATAGCTTATTTATATTATATAATTATATATAAATACATACACACATACGTATATAATGATATATAGTGTATAACATATATATACATCCACATACACGATATAAATCTGTCTTCAGAATATTTCTTGTACACATACAGCCCCTTCTCTCCTGTACTGCTGCTATAAGTCTTGCTCACCCCATGCTTAAATTACTGCAATACAGCACCCTTTTATACTTTTATAACAGGCAGCTAGATGTGCTGAAGCAGTAATTCCCCACACGGAAGAGGCTGCTTCTAGAAATGCACAAGTCATGTTTAGTACCCTGCTTCTCACTCTGGAGCATGTACAGGTATTCTGTAGCTGCTTCCAATCTTCTAACCATGTGACAAAGATACAAACTCTTAAATGGCTGCAGAGCCAGAAACAAGACTCCATTCCCAAGGTAGTCAGGCAGGCAAGATTTCAGTTTTGCTCTCTCTTTGTTGTCTACATACAGTTTAAATGACAGAAGATTATTTATTACTGTTATCATCATCATCATCATCATCATCATCATCATCATCATATGGTATATTTCAAAGGTTTGCAAGCTGCTTTATTTTACTGTCACAACATCCCTCGGAGGTAGATGACATTATTATCCTCATTTTACAGATGAGAAAACAGAGGCACCCAGAAGCAAAGTGACTTGCCCAGGGTCACAAGTGCTTTCTAACTGCAGTACAGTGCTTTACCACTTAGCTGCCTTAGCTACAATGGTACAAAGGAAAGGTCTCAGATATTCCCCATGTAAAAATGTGGCCTATGATTACAGGCCACCTCTGTTCTTTACTCCTTTAGGGAGGAGATGCCTGTGACCTTGTAAGTTTCAAGTGGTCAAGAGAGGGAGCCACCACTCCAAAAGCTTAGAGGGTGGAATCTATTTTGGATCCGCCACAAGGCAGAGAGAGGAATGGAAACCTAAGTAACTTATATGAACTTACATTCTCTCAGCAGCAGCAAGAGAGAAAGAATCAACCATCAGCCATGTTGCATTTGGAAATTAACTTGGTGGAGCCAGTGCTATGTAGGAACTGATTTAAATCTGAGTCCACTCTTCCCAAGGCCTCAGGTAGAATAGAGGGAAGAGGGTGTCCCCCAAGTGTTGGTAAAGGGGAAAAGGAGGACCTCAAGGTCACAGGGTTAAGAAAGAAATCATCACCACCCCTCAGGGTTACCCCAAGAATTCCAAAGGTGGGGATGAGGGGAGATGCTGTCACCAGCCCTGTTCTGCTAGAAACATGAATCTAGAACATTGCTACACTCTTATGCCAAATTGTGCTGCTATACACCTCCTAGACATTTTTTATTCCTTGAAGCTCTCAAAACCATTAAGTTTCTTCGGTTTCCCCCATCAGTTCACTCATTTGTACCCTTAAATGTAAATTTCTTTGAACTTTCATGGCCTCAGGGAAGACAGTTTCCAGTATCATTCCAACTTACACAATGCAGCTTAAATTTCCATAAACCTAATAGATCTCTTTCTGCTGCCACACAAATATGGGAAGAACAGTTAACTGAAGTCACAAAATTACCCAAACCTCAATAAGGAACAAAATGTTTACAGATTTCAGTTCTAAAGTTCTATCCATACTTTTTATTTTGCAGCGCATAAACCGAAAACTTAATGACTGTTAACGAATAAGGAACAAATGCATTATAAATATAAAGTAACATCACCATATCAATGGGTTTTTTTTCCAATTTTGTCCATAAAGCAAAAAGTATAATGGAAATGAGACTAACAGATACATTTCTTCCAAAATATACAATGGCATTATACAATTTGCAGATTCTAACTTTTTCCCCCTGAACTTAAGAAATAAAACAAGCATAACAAAGTAGAACAGGAAAAAAGAGGACTGCACATGAAACTGCAAATCTGTTAAGTAAAACATATTTTACCCTTTAAATACATAATAAAGTTGTCATGTAACCTTCTTTTTTCCCTCCTCCCCTCCCATCCTTGTCCTAGAGATGTTTACTATTAGACATAAATATGTATATATGTAAAAGCAAGATTCTAACTTTTGTGTTGTATCCAGGTCTACTGAATGTTAAACATATCGCCATCTAGATTTTTTTTTAAAGACTAAGTAACATGTATCTAAGTTTCCTACTGAGCACTAGAAAAGCGAAGGAGTTGTTATGCAAGAGGAGACTTTAGAATATGTGACCTATGGCCAGGGTTTCCCAAGACTCTAGGGTTATGTGAGGCCAGGTACAATCTTGAGGCTGACCCCAAGAATGGTTGTTTCTCTAACTGGCTCACTGCCTCCCAGTTGAAGATACTCCAAGATAATCTCCTAATAAACTTAAAAAAGAGCTTAGGTATGGGTTTCTCCAAACATGGATTAAAAAAGGGCTAGAGGACCTATACAAGTACTCAAGATACAATATGAGGATCAAGTGTAGGGCAGTCTTTATTTTATCCTATAGAAAATATAAAAGATTATCTACTCATAAAGAATTCACAGAAGCCCATAAAGAGATACAGAAGTACAGTGTCTCACATGTCTTAGTGTAGTTTTAACCTTTAATAACTTAAAATTTCATTGAGATTGGAACATTCAGTAGATAAAGGATTCAAGCAGTCTATCAGCTCACCCCCAGTAAGAAGTACTAAAAGGGTTATTAACAAGCTACTATTTCAATGAGATTCCTTTCTCCTACAAGGTCACACAGAACCCTTTTAGTTTCAGTGCCCCCCAAAGGTAAATATCTTCTAAGGGCTGCTAAACAGTCAAAGTCCTTTTCCATCAGACTTGCACTACCTCAATGATTCACTGATGTTGCTGTCCAAGGAGAACACTGTACAGGGAGTATGTGAGATGTCCCATACTCTCTCCAGAGGAATCTTCTCTCTCTCTACGTATGGTATGGCAGCCAAACTTGAAACAGAAATCACCCAAAGGACAGTTCCCAAAGCTGAGGGGATCTCCTTTGGACTCAATGGGCTCTCATGTGTCTGTTTCTGTTATGAGCTTCTGAAATGATTCTCTGAATGTCCTGAGTGCTGCCATCAATTAAGATGGGAAGAGTACTCAATCTCCAATCTCAGGATCTCTCCTCTCAGGCTGTATAAGCTCATGTTTACCAAAACCATACATTTCTGACTCAAGTTACCATCAACTGCTCCTGGGAATGAGAAGAAATGTCTTCTCTCCCTATCCTTGGGCACCAGAAAAAAAGGAAGGGGAAAGCAAAGGAAGACCTAAAGAGAGCAAGAAAGACTGAAACCAAACACTTTGCTTATACAGAAAGTATGAGGAGGTACAGTTGAGTCTCAGTCAGCTAATCATGGGGAGCTAACTTCAGTCTCTAAAATCAAATCAATACTAAACTACTGAACCAGTGGACATCCTGACATTTCAGGGAAAGATGCCCCTTGCATATCTCCAAACCAAGTTCAGGCCCTGAATGCTCATCAGACGGACTACAGGAACACTTTAAATTTATCACAGACTCCCCTGACCATAAACCCACCACTCACACACACATGCACTTTATAAATAAACCATTTTTAAATGCTAAAAGCTGTCAAATAAGAAGATTCTAGAATCCATACCTTCACACTTTAATCCTTGGCGCACCAATCCCCAAAGCATTTCACCACAATAGTCACAAAAAGTAGGTGCTTTGTAAGAATGCACATAGAGTGCATGCGGACGGATCTGGAAATCTTCTACTGTAGCCAAAGCTTTTAAAAGAAAGGTATTACAGTAAGTCCTATTAATTAACATGAGACAATCAAATTTTATTTACATAATGGAACACATATGGAAGACAGTAATGAGCCAATTATTTCTGAACACTTCACCTGACCATAAAAGATAAATTCTTCCTGGGTTTTGTTTACTTTTTAAACTAGAGCACTACAAAGGCTTAGAAACTGCTAATAATTTTCTACCTTTTATCTTTTTGTATTTTTCTTCCCCTCTTTTCCCTCAAAAACAAACAATTTTATTCTATGGGACAGAGGAGGTAGAACATCCATACAGCTAGGTTGGCCTCTGGCTCAGGAGACAAAAGAAGATCCCATTTCAGACGAAGGGCCAAACCTTTTAGCTTGTACTCAAGATTTATGATGACTTCTTTATCTTCAATCAGATCCACCCTAGGTTTCTTTCATCTATCTCCACATGGCAGGGAAATATTAAAGACATACCTGCCTAGAAGCACAAATCACATGGGAATCATGTAACCCCCTGGAGGACCAAAACCAAGTATTATTCATATTTGTCTAATACCTAGCACAAAAGGTATGGATCGCTAACGAAGTTTTATTTGAAAATTAAATGGAAACACAATAACAAGCCTTTTTATTTACCTGACAGAACAACTTCTACAAGATCTCCTTCATGTATCTCTTCTGCTGAGGTAATCAGCTGCAAAATATTTTCTGAATTCAGGTCATGGCGAAAGAGAAGAATTTTGTCATACATGCCAAAGAAACCACATTCTGGGAACTGTAAGAAAAATAATTTTGTATCACTATATCTTCAGCTTTCTTGGACAGCTTAAAAAAAAAAGAACGTTTTAAGTTCTATAATGCTGTAACATTACATCCTATTTGCCATCATCAATAACAAATCCTAAAATGTCAACTAAGAATTCCACTGTACTGACATTTAAAAGTACAAAACAAAATTTTTAATAATGCAACAAAAAGTTGCTACATGTTTTCATTCCAAGTTTTTTTAAAAAGCAGAAAAAATATACAGCAATAAAGATTCAGATATTTTGAAACAGTACAAATTTCAATTCCTATTTATCAAACTTCTGTAGTATTTTTGGAACATCATGGGATATTATTTGGTTATTGGTGTCTGAACTCAGGTCTTCCTGGCTCCAGGTTCAGTGCTCTATCCACTACACTACTACAAAAAGGCTGACATAAGACTATGCTTCACATTTCATCCACCTGTCCATCTTGCCCTGCCACCTACCCCTTCCTCTCCTTTGCTCTTTCTTGCTCTGGGCATAATTATCAAATTACTTGTACCCCTGCTTTGGAAAAGGCATGTGAATGGACTGGACGGCCCATTAACTCACCATACTTGACATTCTCCAAACAAAACTCCTCCCCTCCTTATAGCCACTACTCCCCTACATGTATGCATTGTCTCTTCCTATTGGGAATGGAAGTTCCTAGAGGCAGGGGCTATTCCACTTTTTGCATTGCTTTTGTGTAACTGGTACTGCTTTTTAATTCATTTATTCATTTGCAGCAGAAAAAAATAAATTTAAAAAATCATTTTTCAGTAAAAAGGACACAACTTTCCTCATGATAACTGAAGCTATAACTTTAAGGATTAAAAACTTAAAATCCAAACTGTGACCTTATTTAAAGAAACTATCTGGAAGATGCTATTAGATATCAGAAGGTCAAAAGTGCTACGTCACTGTGTCACTATGGTGGGGAAGACAGGTTCTCAAAACCATTCTAGCAGAAGCCTAACTGGCAGGAAGAACATGCTAAGAGGAAGGCAACAAGTTAATAAGGGCCTGGACAGTGTGCTGGCCACTGGGGGAGGAATTCTTTGGCCACAGCAATTTTAAAAAAAAGACAAACCAGACTCAGTCCCATGTAATCCTCTTCTTCACTGATGGTGAGAGACAGCCAGACAAGGGGGCAAAAGGGGCTAAGAATTAGGCACTTTACACTGCACCTATGAAAAGTATCAACTATTGGTTCTCTAAACATGAGATCCTTATCTACTGAATGAGTAAAAGAACCTGATCACATCATTCTTAACATTCCTGTAATAGCTATAAATATGAAAACAGAAAACAAAAGTAAGTTTCAATTAAATGGAAAGATGGCTCAGAATTTTTCCTAGGATAAGCAAACAGAGGAGTTACTGTAGTTAATTTCATAATGTCTCCAAAAGCAACCAAAAAAATAATTTCATGAACCTCTTAAGCATCTTGTTCTGCACAAAGATAATGATCACTTTTGATATACATGTACATGTGTGAATGTACATATATGTATCATGTGCATGTACATATCTATTCCAATATATTCTAATGCTAGACAAAGGTAGGCAGTTTGTTGGTTAAATTATATGTTGCAGCCTGCCCACATCCAACATATGCCTTTCCACTACCTCCTACATGATGTTCATCGTTAGTTCTTTGGAAGTAGTGGTGTTCTAAATAGCAAAACCTGTAAAAAAAACTTCATTGAAAAGATGACCAATTGCTGTTATGGGAAGTTTGGAGTCAATTCAGCACATTCCCAAAAGCATTCCAGTCCACTCCTGTACTTCTCAACTCTGGGTCCCTTATTCAATGTCAACTATGTATGGTCTATCTCAAATGTATATAATCAACAAGTTAGTTCTAAAGAGTATCTATTCAAATACACACTGAAATATAGGTACCACAATTTGTTTGGTCATTCCTCAATCAATGAACACTTAATTTTGTTCCTAGTTCTTTACTAATACAAAAAAGTACTATAATGCACATTCTGGTGTATATGTATGTTTTCTTTGTCTTTTATGCCTGGCTAGATAAAAAGGCTAAACAAACAAATAAACAGATAAATAAATAAATAAATGGATGGATGAATGAATGATAAAAAAATCATAAAAGATATTCTAGAGCAGATCATATCTTTTACAGTCATGCGACTGAAATGTTCAAAGAATGAAAAATTCCACTCTTTATTCTGTTGAATATAAAAAAAAAGCATCTGAGTACATAAACTGCACCTCTCTCATGAGATATCTCTCATACATATGCCAGAACCATATAAGATGTAAAGTAAGGGGTGAAAAGAAGGAGGGTTCCAATGAAATATGAATTAAAGTTCCTAATAATAGGGTGAGGCTGACAAGTTAAGGAAGTGATGGGCCTAGAGAAATGACTTGGAGACTACACATAATGGGCTGAAGTTCAAACTGACTTGGGTGTAGGGGTAAAAAGAGCTTAGAATTAGGGCTAAGGTTCATATGTGTATATATCTTAGACACTGCGGATTAATAAGAAACTGGGCCTAGAAAGGAATGGTAATCCTGGAATCCATTTTGGAAAACTCTCCATTTTGGAGTATGTGTATGTGTGTCTGTGTCTGTGTCTGTGTGTTTACGTGTGTCTTTCTGCTTCTCACCCTACAGTTTCTCCTTTAAACCAAAGCCCACATTTCTTAACACCAGTATTTCTCTGGTGATACTACATGGCTATGATCCTGCAAGACCATATGTTTGCAAAGGACTAAAGCTGCATAGTAGGTAAAGACGCTGTAGCATCGAGTGAAGACTCTGTCACCAAAAAGTAACATAAAGAGATTTATGATGGAGAAAAACATAGGGAATAATCATAGTACAAGAAGAAGAGATAACACTGGACAGGCCATGTGCTTCATTGGTACCCATGTTAATACCAAGATAGCTAAAGGAAGATCATAGCTATCCCAACTAAAGTAACAGAAGGTGAACTGATATGTATGGGTTAGGATTTGCACTGGTAAAATAAGTAATCACATTGATGGAATCAAGAGATTCATCCTAATATAATTTAACATGGGTAAAATTACTAAAAATATTACCCCACAAAAACAAATAAACCCAAGAAATAAAAAAAGAAACTTTTTTTTTTTTTTTTTTTTTTTTACAAATCTAATGAACCTGTAAAGCCATCTGACCAAAAATATATACACACAGTTTAGGGATTTAAAAAAAACTGAATTCACTAACAAAACATCAAGGCATAATAAAATTTCCAATTCAGCTTTTTTTGTAGCTTAAAAAATATAAAACCCAATTTGATGATCAGTTTAGCTTTACATATAACTTATCTTTAGCCTTGCCTATACGTACATCCTTACTCTAGGAAAGGTAAAAATTTGGGAAGAATATCAAGGCTAGTAATTCAAAAATTCAATTTGAAATATTGTGAAGACTGTGGTGAGGTAAGGGTGAAGGATAAACACATTTTTTGGATTTGCAAAATTTTTATACCCTGTTTATCTACAAGCATAATTTAAATTACAAAACAGACCATGTAAAATGGTTTTTCATATTCTTAAACTTTATATGGTTGCAAAAAAATGAAAACAAGGTAGATACACATCGCTTGAGATGACTGCAAATATTTTGGCACAAATATAAGGTTATTACTACTCCATAGGAAATTAATATAAAATATAGAAATACTAATATGAATTGATAAAGAAATTAAGCAGTGAGAAAAATAATATTTACAGTAATGACAAGATAAATGAAAATAACAAGTCAGGTCAAGAAGCATTTATTAAGCTCTTACTATTTGCCAGGTACTGTACTAAACAAATTGGACAAAAACAAACAAAAGGAAAACAACAAGCCTTGCCCCTGAGAAGAGTGGAGAAAATGCATGTTTCTGCCTCCTCTGCTGAGGTAGAGGATACCGCTATGGAAGGTAGCATACTGTGTCAGATTCAGTTAACACTTTCTTTTTGCTGAGCTTTTTTCCTCTTTCTAGGCTGGGGAGCCAGGATGGCCAAATTTGGAAATAAAGGTGATTTATAAACAAAAGATGTCACTAATTTATTTAATTTTTAAAAGATAGCTGAACTTGACAAAATGGGTAAAGACATAATAGTGAAAAATAACTAGAAACTAGAATAAGAGAATGTGAGCTGACAGAAAGAGATCAAATGTTGGCAGAAATATGAGGGAAACACTGTAGCCAGGATTTAAAAACAAATGAAACTTTAGGAAGCCTTGAAGCCTGGGAGTATTAAAGATAAGTAATGGTTTTCAAGGTTGAAAGGTGTCCTCCCTATCTATCTACACAGAAGCATGGAACTACAATATGGATACACTTTGGAAAATCCAGATAAAAATAACAATGGGTACAGTGTTAATAATAAAGGGTTTTTATTCAGGGATATACTGTTACTAAAGAACATAATTCAAAGAATTTTATTATAAGAAATTGAACAGAAATGTTTTCTGAAATATTGACTGAAAAGAAATATTTTCCTAGAAGAAATAGACTGAAAGGCATGTCTCTAACAATGATCAAAGAAGCTATCATTAATATACATAGGCTTACTAGAGTGCAGGTGTTTGATAACTTGAGTAGAAATAATAATAATATAATAACTGAGACAGCTAGGTGCACAGTAGAGATCTGAGCCCGTAGTCAAGAAGATGAATTCCTTAGACATACAAGCTGCAAAACCTGTTTGCCTCCATTTCCTCAACTGTAAAAGGAGGACAAAAACAGCACCTAACTCCCAGGACTACTGTGAGGATCCAACGAGATCACAGTTGTGGAAGTCTTAGCAACATACTTGGCCCACATTAGGTACAATCTAAATGCTTCTTCCCTTCCCTCCTTCTCTCCCCGCATCATTCACACCTATACAGCGCTATCAGTCTACAAACCCTTCTTCAACATAACCTGCTGAATATGGACAGATATCTCCAGAGAATGTTTGGAATAGTCTCACCCAGAATAATGTTTAATCACTGAATACATCAATTAAAGCTTGATTCTGCCTTCAACTGCTCTATTGCTCACCTCTAATTGCTACTACTCCTAGAAGGGGTTCATGACTGAGAAAACATCAGCCTTCGCTGGGGTTATATACAGGGCTTCTTAAACTTCTTCCACTTGGGACCCCTTCAGCACTTTTTAAATCTCTACATGGGGTTTTAAGAAGAGCTATATGGTATAGTGTGCTTGAATTAAATTAATAAACTTTTAATAACTGCTTACAGTGGACTAAAGCCCACTAGAAAAGTCTCTTTAAAAGAATGCAGTCTATATCAGAAAGCAGATGCAGCTGAAACGGTTACAGAAACAAATTAATTTAAATTTTATTTTTTTACTTTACTCAGATAAACTACTGATTAAGAGACCAAAAGGAAGCAGGACTTTTACTCAAATAGGAAGGGGAGGAAATTGGTAAATATTTAACATAAGGGGAAACATTAACATTAAGGAGGAAAAAATGTTCTTGAAAGGGCACCACATATAAGGGATTATCACTAGGTTCTTCACGGACCCCTTTAGCCATCTAGTGAAACCTCTTCTCAGAATTATGTTTTTAAATATTTGAAGAAAATGTTGGACTTTGATTAGAAGTTGGAGAAAATAAAGTGGTCATTTTTCCCTCCAAGTTCACAGACTCCCTGCAGTGCCCCAAGGGATCTAAAGTTACTCTTGGATTTGCAGGTAATTAATTCCTGTTTCATCACAAGACAAAATTAAGAACCCGAGAAAGCTAACAAGGAAATAGCCAGGTCCTCCTAGCTAACCAGGAATGCTAGAAAGCTCAACTATGGCTGGCACCTCTGCCAGCAGTGTTAGCCTAAGCAGAAGATGACTTAGCACTGTCTGCGGGAATCATGAGAAAATGCTTCCAGAATTATACTCAGGGAAATGCCTGAAAGCAATGGCAAATTCATGTCTCCCACCTCACTGACCTGACAACACAAGGTACATAGTGAACAGAAGAGTGAGTGAAGCACTGACACTACTGGCATGATGTATTTCTTTGGTAAATGCAGTAGAGAACCCCAAGGACCTGCATTCAAATTTTCCCTCTATCAATGACTGATCAATCACCTGGGAGTACCCTGGAGAGTTAATTAACTCATTAACCTTTCATTCCTCATCAATAAAAAGAAGGTATTGGACTAGATAACCTCTAGAGTTGATCCTAGCTCAAATCTACAATCTTTGTGCATGACAGAACAAGATAAAGGGCCATGTGAGGTCCAAAAGGAAAGATCATTATTAAGGGTAAGGGGGCACAAGAAAAGGTTTGAGGGAAGAAAGCCTTCTGGGAAAAGTAACATTTGAATGAGACTTTTAAAGAAAAGGCAGCAATTCCACAGGTAAAAATGGGAAGGTAAGTCATTCTAGGAAGAAGTGGAAATAGTGTATGCTAAGAACTGAAATCAGGAGGGTATGTTCCCAGAGGAGGAGAGTGGGTCTAATCTGTCTGAAGCACAGAATGGCGTGATGAGTAACAGGAATCAGGGCTAGAAAGGTGTGGTCTCACCAGATTGTGGAGGCCTGGAAGCTGAAAGAGGATTACAGCTAGAAACATATGAGAATGGATGAGAGTGTCAAGGAAGAGGTGAGAGAGAGAGGAAAAGGGTCAAAAGCGGACTACAGGAGAACGTCTACGTTAACCAATCAGATAGGACTCATGTTCAGAAGGATTTGAAGAGCCAGTGAATGAGAAAGAAAAAAAGAAAACCATGAGAGAATGCCATATGTAAAGTCACAAGAACAGAGACCATGCAGAAGGAGAGAATGGTCAGCAGGGTCAAATGCTACCAAGGATGAGGGCTGGGAAAAAAAAGTTGCAGGATTTGCATTATCTTTGAAAACAGTAATAGGGTTCAAACCATAACCCAAAAAGCTAAGAAGAAAACAGGTGGTAGGTAAAGAAGTGGAGGCATTAGAACTAAGTACAACTTTTTAAAAGAAGTTTGCAAAAAAAAAAAATGGAAGCAAGGATTGTTGGTTGGGATAGGAGAGTGAGGAGGGATTTTATGATTACAGAGACTTGAACATTGTTTGCAGGTAAATGGGAGCCAACAAAGCATGAAGCTGAAGATGCATAAGAGAAGGAACAGTTGTTGAGGCAAAATGCTGGAGGATATAATAAGAGGAAATGAAGTTAATGACAGACTAATATTAGCAAAGAGTATGGATGCCTCTTTTTCTAAGACTAGAGAGAAGGAGGGAGAAGAGAGTGGGTTATAATAACATGATATTTTAAACAGAATTTCTCAAATAATTTTTCAAATTTCTGAAACCAGCAAGCACACAGAATATTAGAGGTTTCACAAGCTAAGTATGATTTTCCTATGCCAACGTTCAAAAATCTAGGAGAAAAAGAGAAACGCACTTCTTTCTATCAATAAATCAACAAAATGCTGATTAAACACCTACAATGTACCAGGCTCGGTGTTATGCTCTAAGGACACAAAGAGAAAAATTAAATAGGTCCTAACCTTAAGGAGTTTACATTCTTTTCTGTGATTGCAAACCTATTTGAGAAAGGAAATTAACAGTTCTATTTTCTCCCTAGGAATTTAGGTGTTATTCTCTATTAAATTAAAATGAAACAGTAGAAGAAATGCTGACTTTAAAAGTTTCCTTTTACTTATCCTTTTACTACAATGATCCAAGACAACTCTGAAGGCCTTATGAGGAAAAATGCCATCCATCCTTAGAGAGAGAAGTGATGGAGTCTGAATACAGATCAATGCATACTTTATTTATTTTTTTATTTGTCTTGGGTTTTTTGTCTAATATTTTCTTTTACAACATAACTAATATGGAAATATGTTCTGTATGACTACTACTACTGTTTTGCCTGTATCAAATTGCTTGCCTTCTCAATGAGGGGGCAAGGAAAGGAGGGAAGGAATTTGGAACTCAAAATTTTAAAAATAAATGTTAAAAATTGCTTTTACACGTAATTGGGGGAAATAAAATACTAAATAGTAATTTGTAAAAAAAAAAAAAAGCTTCCCTTTGATTATAACTATGGAGACTGTTCTTCCATCATTAGATAAGTATACATTATCAAGGAGAACAAAGCACACAAATGTGGAAGACTGGTAAAACGGAAAGAACACCCGATATAAAATCAGAAGACCTATGTCTCCATTCCTTGTCCTGTCACTAATTTGCCAATTAGCAAACCTCTCTGAGCCTCAGCTGCCTCATCAGTAGGAGTCTGCGAAAGATGACTCATAATACACATAACTAAGTATATTCTTACAGTTCTTTTAACCAAACCAAGCAAACTGTGCTTATGTGTTGACTCATATCACTAAGTAAATAATAATACTTATAAATGAAAGGTTTAACATTTGTAAATTATTTACCTAAGTCATCTTTTTTGAGCCTCACAACAACCCTGAAACAGGTATTAAAGAAATATTAATCTATTTTTTAGATGAAGAAACAGGCTCATAAAAAGTAAATGATCTGCCTATGTCACATAGGTGGTATTCAACCTGGAGGTAATAGGGAACCACTGAATTTTACAGGGTGGGGAGGAGACCAGGGCAAATCTGCCCTTTAGGAAAATCACCTTGGCAACTGAGAGGATGATGGAGTGGCAAAGGGAGAGCCTGGCATAAGAGGAACCAATTGAAAAAGGTTATTACAATGGTACAGGGGAGAGATGATGAGGTCCTGAACTAGAACAGTGATTTTGTGAATGGAAACAAGGCAACATTTATGAGAGATGGTGTGAAGGTAGAAATTAGAAAATCTGATAACAGATTGAATATGTAAGGTAAGTGCAAGTAAGGAATCAAGGATGATGTCAAGGATGCAAGTGTGAATGATTTGGAGGATGGTGGTACCCTCAGTAGTGACAGTAGGGTCAGAAAGAAGCAATGATTTGAGGCTACAAATATAGTGAGTTATTTTGGATATGTTGGGTTTGAGAGGCCTATGAAATTCCACTCTTTGATATCTAAGAGTCATCTGGTGATGTGGAACTAGAACTTAAATGAGAAATTATGGCTGGATAAAGTGATCTAAGAACCACCTGCTTAGAGATGATAACTGAGCCCATGGGATCTAGATAATTCGGAGTAAAAAAAAAAAAAGAAAAAGAAAAAAGAAGAGGATGCAATGCAAGGCCCTGGGGAGACACTCACGGCCAGTGGACACAACCTAGATAAAGATCAAAGACTGAGGAGGAACGGTCAGATAAGTAGGAGGACAGCCAGAGGAGAACAATGTCCCCAAAACATACAACAGTGAGGGTATCCAGGCGGTGATCAACAATGTCAAAGAATGCAGAGAGTTCAATAATGACAAGAATTAAGAAAACTGCCATTAGATTTGGCAATTAAGAGATCACTGGCAACCTCAGAGAGTTCATAAGATGAATGATGAGGTTGGAAGATCAATTGCAGAGGGTTAAGAAACCAGTGGGAAGACAGACAGACATATATGGATAACAGCTGGCAGAGATTTTAGATCAAGCAAGGCTAGAGAACAACATGGGTCAGTTCACAGGTAGCATGGAAGGAGCTAAGTTGAAACTCAGAGAGTAGAGCTGACATGGGAGGTCATGGGGGAGAGAAGGCTGGACAGGGAAGGAAGACAACAGATTCTCAGTACATGGACTCGGTCTGGGGGTGCAGTATGACTGGTGAGGACAGGCAAATCAGTCAACAAGCATCTATGTGCCTGGCAAAGAATTAAGGAGTGGCAGACTGGAGGTCGAAGTGAGGGTGAAAAGCTAAGTCAGGAAAAGACGAAATGACATCAGACGGAGGAATTTCCAAGTTCACAAATACAGAAGTGGACCCTTGTAGGTGATGGCAAGGTCAAGAGCACAACCATATCTATTTGCAGCTAAGACAAAAAGGAGAAGTCTAAGGAGAATTCAGGAACAAGGAAGCTGAGGGAAGGTCGGTATGTATGCTGAAGTTCTCTAACAGGAAGGCATGGAGTCGTGAAGGAGAGAAAGACTGTGAATCAGGCACTAAATTCAGTCAGTGAACTTGGGGCTGAGTAGATAACAGCCAGAAGGATATGGAGGGGGTGATAAATTCGGATAGTTTCAGTTCCTAAAATGTAAAATGAGGGGACTGCTTGGATAAACTATAAGGACCTCCTAGTTCTCAATGCAGGATCTAATATTCTAGGGCCTTGCCTTCTGGATACAAATAATTATTTCATGTTCTGTAGAAAGAAGGTGTTTGAATTTTGGCTCTGGCATTCACTGTGATATAATTTCATCTGCTAAATCATCATTTTACATCCTGTCTCCTAACTCTCAATGTATTGTCAGAGGTCTATAGTTCTGGGCCTCCTTCTATTCCCCTAGACTTCTTTTTTGATTTCATCAGCACCCCCATGCAGATGACCCTCAGATCTCAACACCCAGCTCTAATCTCTCTCCCAAACTTTAGCTCTTCATCACCAATTACCTGGCAGATATATCAAAGTGGCTGTTCTATATCAAAGTGGGATTGCAAACACAGGTCCAAAAGAGAATTCTACAGCTTCTTTGTTTTCATCCAGGGCATTACCAACCTTCCAGTTGCCCAGGTTCACTATCTCAGTGTCACCCTCAACCTTACACATGACAAAATAATCTTTGCACTGGCTATTCTCTAGGCCTAGAATATACTCTCTCCTCACCTGCACCTCTCGAACCCTAGTTTCCTTCACACTGAAGGACCACTTTCTCCCTGAAGCCTTTCCTAATTCTTACAGTCACAACCAGGGAGCCCCCCGCCCCACTCAGTTTTATATCCATTTGGCATATATCTACATATGTTCATGTTCCCCAGAGAGATCCTAAGCTATATAAGGGCAGGAGTTGTTTCACTTCTCTCTTTGTACTCCCAGGCCTAGCACTTGGTGGTTGCTTAATGACACTTATAAACTGATTCTCTGGGCCCCTGTATCCTTCAACCAGATGACTTCGAAGGTCCCTGCCAACTCTCTATGATCCTACGATTTCATTAAGGAATTTTGTAGCTAGGTAAGCTTCCCCTGAATTTCTTTTAGTTGTTATTGCCCTTATTGCTCTCCATGTGAATGCTTACTCTACAAGGCAGTGGACAAAATACATTTCAAAAGGTTAAATTCTAAGAACAAAACCAAAATTGACTCTTCTTGGCTAAAAGACTGCCAACTTCTAAATAGATGATTTAGATAAAATTTGATGATTCTGTGATTAATACTGTCACTTTTCATCCCCAGGGCTAAAGGGGCGCCCATCAATATAACACAGACATTTTTTACAACTCTTCTTTCCAGGAGAATAAAGTACCTCCAATTATGGGACGATGATTGGGACAATGATCGGAAAGCTGATAATAACACAATTATATCCTCCCCATCCCTCTATATATAAACCACAATAAACAGTCAGCATTCTCACTTGTGCAATGGATATTCAACTCACTATTTTTCCCAGAAACAAGGGAGTGAAAATAACAAAGGGGGCAGGTAGAAGAATGTTGAGAGTTGGCCAAAAACTGGACACTCCCTCCCTTCCCCCTTTCCTAGCAGATACCACTTAAAGGGGAAAAAAAGGCAAGACAGTAACAGTAAAAGAACTGCAGTGTAGAATACCTTTAACCTACTGGATATAAAGAAGCAAAAATGTCATTACCTCCTTTTCTAAAGTTACCCAAGCTTTCTTGGCTCAATTCCTAGAGCTGGAGTCATGAGTTTTTCAGCATACCCACAATGGTTTTTTACCTAGTTTAAAAACACCACTTCTTGGTATCTCACTACATGGTCCTCCTATGCTATTTTTCTTTCCCCAACCATTTCTTTCTCTTGCATTTAGTGCCAGAAGGCATTAAAGGCTCAAACAAAGCCTCACAATATTACCATGCAATTACATGTCTATGTGTGCATATACTTTGACTTTTTATTAATTTGCCTTCACTATAAAATTGAGGGATCCACTCCAATTTTGTGATACCTTTACAAAAAATGCCATCAAGCAATATTATACTCCTGGAATTCTTTAAGCCGTGCAAATTAAAAATGAATTTGAGTCAATGCTTTTTGTCATGAAAATATTTCCAGAAACGTGTCAGACTGACTACCAGGCTTTTATCTTCGGGTGATTTTAATTATAAACTCTTATCATCCTTTCTATTCCATGAAACAACTTTTGCATTTTTACACATCACTTTTGGGATATAAGATAAAACAAATCAGTCATCACTATGTGGCTAACTTTAAGAATAAACTGAGTTTACAGTATAAAACTGCAAACTTTTTTGTTGTTGCAGTTTAAGACCACAGACAATGTCTACTTTCTAAACCAAAGAATTACTAACCAAATATCACTAAATTTTCTGGAAAGCTAAGTGATAATTTTGCTTTATATTTTGAACATTGTACTTGACCGAAGAGGATCGCTCAAATTAACATTTAGGCATGTCTAAGTACATAAACAGGGATGCTGATAGAACTATGATACAATGAAAAGATTTGAGAACCACCAGAGGAAGGAAGGAAGCTTGGCCTAAGAAGAAGTTTCCCCTTCTGACTTTTATCATCAGTATGCCACAAATACCACACTGAATATGTAATATGTAAAATAATCAATGAATGAGCACATCATATCTCTTCCAAAGTATGACAACACCTCTTTTAATTTTTCTCCTTTGTTCTGAGTTTGTTATTAGTAAGCTTCTAGAACACAGCTCTAAGGTTATTTATCTCTAACTTGAACTCTTTCTAAAAACTGTTGCTTTAGTCAAGGTCTTTATGTTTAAAAGAAAGAACTCTCCCTTCCAGCTCCAGACTCCAGATTGGTAATGGCCTGTCTGACAACACTTCAGCAAGGGAGAGAAGCCATGGGGGTGGGGCAAGTACTAATGTGTTGCCAAGCCACTGCAACACAGCTGTAGTAAAGGCAAGGAAAGTCAAGGAAAGCAAAGCAGAATGACAACTGCTCTCCAGAATACAAAAGGCACAGCTGGGGTTTTCTCCCTACTTTGGCAGAAACTGAAAATTACACTCATCCCAAGACTGAGACACAATCTACGTGGCCATGGAATAACACCAAAAGGCATCGCTCAATTGAGCAACACAGTCAGAGAATCTAATGTCATGTAAATAAATGGTCAAACCTAGACATGAACATTTTAAATGATGTAAAAGAAGCCAGCTTTCATCTTCAGGATAAAGGGTGGATCAAGTCTTTTATTCCTAATTCTACTAAGACAGAAGCCATTACAGTTTTAAATGTAGTTCTGGCAGTTTCCTTTTTACCTCATTTGAATTATAACCATTTTAGCAGCTACTACATAAGAAACTCAGCTGAACCTTTTTACAGTAGGAAGACAAGCAACCACAACTTAATAATAGAAATTAATCTCCTTTACAAATCTGCCTAGGACAGCTCTTCCCCCAGCACTAAAAAGTCATAGACTCTAACAGCTATTAGGGAGCTTTGAAACCATCTTTAGTATTTTACAAGCAATATGCAAAGAAGCTAAAATCACACAGGAAAGACTAAGGCAATGTTGTATGTTGGCAGGCTTATATTCATACTTGAGAACTTAGTAAAAATTTCCAACACTATTCCTGGGCCAATCATCTGAAAAGAAAAATGTTCTTCCCAGATTTAAGGACATAGCTCTTTTTAGCTGGGTTTTCTGCACTAAATTTTTTAAAATGTACACTGATAGGACGGATATACTCTAAGAAAGCATTCACTCCAGATAGCAATCTCCTTTAAAAAAAAAAACCAAAACACTTCTTATCTGTTTAATTTGTTTTGTAAAGTACTCTGTATGGTAACCTGACCGTGGAAATGTTTAATAAATACTAGATGAGGATAATTTATGTTCATCATATTGCAGCCATTTAAATACATAATGTTTATAACTTCATAACTACTTCAGGGGAGAATAAGAATTCTACTAAAAAGCTTCCAAGCTTGATTCTGTATCTAGAAAACTTCAGCATTATATAAACTTAAGAGATTTCTATAGACATCAACTTGCCAATGCCATACCAAAGCTAACACAAATATTTATTTGCTTTCTCTAAACTTCAGATGTCCCCACCCCAAGAGGAGTCACAAAGTGCCGGACACATAAAAAACAACTGAACCACAAGCAATCTACAGTCATGAAAAAAAGGAAAACACTTTAGGTATCCCTAATGTAGAAGAGAAAACAAAAATCTCAGTGCTTGCTAGAAGTGCTGAGCTCTTTGTACAATTTTAGGGACTGAGTGATTAAACAACTTAAACTAATAAGTCTTCAATGTAAGACAGTTTAGCCAGAGGCAGGAGTAAGTACACGTACAATGGGAGGAAAGGGAATGCTGATGTATGTTAATCTGCTCAATTCTAAGGATGAGGGTATCCTGTCCTCTTTCCAACTCACTCAATCCTCTTCCCATTAATGAAAATAAATCTAACACCAAGTTGTAAGATGGTTACCATACATTGCTAAAGTCTTAAAACATAGGATTACCAGGTGGTATTTCAAGAAATTTCAATTTAATGTTATTTTAGGCATTATTGACCTATGAAAATTAATCATATGAAAGGTATATTTCATTCACTCAAGGTTTGAGCTATGATCCAATATTTTATGACATTTCAAAAAACAGCTGTAATATGTCTTTTCAATTACAAATTGAATGTTATGAGAGTTCTCAAGACTGATTCTATTTAACAATAACAACAAAAACAAACTCAACACTACCCCACCCTCATGATGTGTCATGAAATTGGATGTAATTAAAAAAAGGCCAGTTTTGGCTGAGGTCCAAGTTTTAGGCCAAGCCAACTATGAATGATGTGTTTGCCAGAGATACTGCTTGAAACATTCCTCTCAGGATATGCGTGCTGCTGTCATCCCTGCTCTTTATTATTTCATCAACTTTGCAGTCTTTGAGCCAGTTCCCTGTTATTTATGTTTGCCTTCACAGCATGTCACACTTCTCTTAAATTCTGCTAATTAAAATATCTGAAAATAAGTCATTCCATTAATCCACAAGCATTTACGAAGCTTACCTGTATTATTTCCTATGTGTGAGGCACAGTGCTAAGCAGAAGGCACACAAAGAAAGGCAAAAACATAAGTCCCTGCCCTCAAACAACTGACATTTCAGTAGATATGTGTAAATAACTATGTAGTTACAGACATGTAGATACACACATATAGATGGAAGCAAGTTTGAAAGGGAAAAGCATTTGCTTGGAGGGAGAGGAACTGGAGGTGGAAGAATGAGGACCAGAGAAGGCCTCCCACAGTAAGTGGGAGTTTGACTAAGTTCTGAAGGAAGACTAGTACACAACTTATTTCTATGTTTTAAGCATACAAACAAGTAACACAAATACAAGCCTCAAGGACAGGGAGAAATACACTAATAAAGGTAATTAACAAGATGAAGGTTGAAAAAACAGGAACAGGAGCAAAAAAATCCAAGTTGGGATTTTTTATCTGGAAGACTGAGTCTTATTTTTGTCCGTTTTAACTAGAAATAAACTAGGTGTTCAACTAGGCTGAACAAAATATGGTATATAAATATAATAGAACATTATTGCATGTAAGAAATGATAAAAGGATAGAATCTATAAATATGGGAAGGCATAGGAAGTGATATAAATCTAACAGAGTTGATTTTTAAAAATAAAAACAATGACAACTATGTATAAACAACAATCTCAGCAACAAATCCACATTGTGCACTTATTTATATCTTAGATACAGACAAATATATCTCATATATAGACATATTTTAAATAAGGTAATCAAAAACTCCTAATACTCTGTATTAAACATCAGCTAGTATTAATAGTTACACAAAAAGGTCAAAAAATGGATCACACAAAAAGGAGAGTGTGCATATTGCTATATAAAAGTTAACAAACATATCTTTCGGAATAGGGTTAACAATCCAAAAATAATACGCTTATCGACAAAAAAAAAAATCTTCATTACTTAAAATCATTACTTATGACAGATTAGGCACAATAAAAGGTATAATACTATCATTATGAAATGAAACATAAAATGGACAAAAAACTTAAATTTCTTTTAATTTCTAATTTTCAAATTAACTAAGGGGCACATTATAATGGAATAATTACTGTGAGAAATGTCATTATCAAAGGCAGAAATAAGCAGCATGGTGTCATGGAAAGTCTCCAGTAATGGAACCTGGCTCTAGCATTATTAGCTATGTGATGAAAGGCAAACTACTTAACCTCTAGGCTTCACTTTTCTAATCTGTGAAATAAATATCAAATGAGATCTGTAATCTCAGTGTTTGAGAGTTTCCTCCAACGATGCAGATCTCAAAGTGTCCATTACTGGCTATCCATGTTCTCCTATAAATTCACCGAAGGGGCACCATCTAATATGTTGTAGGCCTTCCTTGCTTTCTCCTGACATGGGAGGAGCATTCTGGGTACATCAATAGACAGGATGCTCAGTGGATAGAGTGGTGGACTTGGAGTCAGGAAGACCTGACTTCAAATCCAGCGTTAGATGTGTGACCCTGGGGCAAGCTGTTTAGACTCCATCTTCCTCAGTAAAGTGGAGATGATAATAGCATACCTCCCAGAGTTACTGTGAGGGTAAAATAAAATATCTGTAAAGCACTTTGCAAACCTTAAGGCACTAAATAAATGCTATTATTGTTAATCATTCCTCACAGCATATATTTTCTTGGTCACATATTCTACTCTTGATCTTCTTCAAAATTCCTCACTGGTTATACAATGCAACTCACACTTACCCACCATGAACATCACCCATGGCCCTCTGTGTTATACACATTTTGAATTCCTATAATAATAACCAACATTTATGTAGCATCTTAAGTTTTACAAAGAAATTTACGTATATTATCACATTTGAAGCTCAGAATTTGGGAGGCTCCAAAACAGAAGAGGCCTGAGGACCAAACTGAAGGAAGAACTGAAGAGCCATTGTGCTGACCTCATTGTTCTATGCCTGTGAAACCTGGACAGCACACCAGTGCCATGTCAGGAAACTGAATCGCTTCCATTTTAACTTTCTTGGGATGATTCTGAAGATCAACCAGTCACTGAGGTTCTTTCTCGAACTAAACTGCCAAGCATGCAAACTCTGCTTCAGAGAGCGCAACTCCAATAGGGTGGCCACAATGTTCAATGCAAAACGGACGCGTGCCAAAAAGACCTTTTTATGGAGAACTCACATAATGCAAGTATTCACATGGTGGTCACAAGAAGTGATACAAGGATACTCTGAAGACCTTTGGAATTGATTGTGTGACAGAGGGATGCTGACACAGGACTACTCAGCATAGTGTGCCCACATCAGAGAAGGTGTTGTGCTCTACGAGCAAAGCAGAACTGAAATAGCTCAGAAGCATAAGATGCACAAATTTAAAAAATTCACCCCAAACATTCACATGGTCTATTTGCGTCCAACCTGTGGATGAACATTCTAAGCTCATAATGGTCTGATCAGCCACTGTCGGACAACCTGAAACTTGACTGTAGCACAGTGATGTCATTTTGGTCCTCTTTGAGAATGAAGGACAATAAGCATATTCTATATTTCTCTTCCCTAAGGCAAAACTGGTGGATTTTTTGATACTAAAAAGATAAGCCTTTATTTCCAGCGAAAATTTGGGGTCAATAAAGGAGTTTTACAGTATCCCGGAGGTGATTCAGCTTGTTCTCCTACTCAAACTTGTGCCCAACTTGTCCATCCATACTAACTATCCCAGATATACCTACTGACAGATGAGCTCAACAAGTCCATCAGAATGTCATATGATATGAGCAATAGATGTTCTTCATTCACGTGATCTTTTCCTATGTGGATGGTCAAGAATTCACTCTTTCTAGTGATTATGGATTTCTTTAGGAGGCTCTACAATGTTCCAGGGCTTGATACAACTGGCACAATGTCATCCACAAAAAATATCTAGATATCTAGAGGCCCTCATTTTCTAACAAGAATCTTTCCTTCAATTTGGACACTGAGCCAGATATCCTCCATCACAGTGGAAAATACCTTTGGCACACAAACATCTTTCTGTTTTATGTTTTGCTTAATATTTATAATCTCAAGGTCATGGCACATAGTTACTTCTTTTTTATATCTTTCAAGGAATCCTAAATGACTGAAGTTTGACTGGGAGTCAGGTTGCTGGAAAAGAGATCTTAGGATACAGTTTATTCTAACAAATTAATGTTTTTCCCCATAACCTACAAATAAGAATAATGATATTTCATAGTCTCTTAAAAATGAAGATAATACATTACCTACTTCAATGTATGTTTTTGTGAAGAAAGTTTTATAAAACTTAGAAGAGCTACATAAATGTGAACTGTTATCGTAAGAAATAATGTAGAAGACAGAGGACGCTGATTCCCTCCCATTAGTACTTATCACAGTGCCTACTAGGAGTTTACTGATTACTTGTTGACTAACTGCCATACTTCAGTCCCGTAAAAGTGAGGACTATGAACCCCACTGTTCTCACCCCAAGCCCAAAGGAGCCCCCTATATCTCTCAGGATAATCCTCCACCCAGGAACTTGAAAGCCAGAATGATATCTGACCAACTTCATGAGAGTGGGTCATTCGAACCAAGGGAATTTAGACATCCTCTTAGCTAGGCCTGGATTCTGCTTACACCAGGAAAAATCTGGACTAAGAGAACACTACTGTCTCTTCCTCATGAGCCAACCAAGGAAACCAAATTTCTGATAACTATGTCAGTATCTAAGTGTTTGAATTTTCAAATTTTATTGATATCTTTTGTTTTATATTCATTTTTAAATATATTCTTCTCTACTCAGCAAACTATCCTTTACAACAGTGTAAAACTAAAATAGAAACAGAGCCACTAAAATACATTAGAATCCCTGCAGGCAATCTGTTGACTTAGAAAACCGCATATTAATACTATCTATATTGTACTGTATTTTTATCTATTTTGTTAAATATCTCCCAATTACATTTTAATCCGGTTTGAAAAGTGTTTCATTTTTTTGTTCTTTCCCTTTACATGGTTGTAGTCCTTCTAACTAGTTTTCCTAGTCCTACTTATTTAACTCTGTATCAATTCATAAAACTTTTCCTGTGCTTCTCTGAATTCTTCCTATTCATCATCTCACACAATTACATCACATAACATAATCTGTTTAGTCATGCCCCAATCCTTTTAAGTGGAGCTTTGTTCCTAAAATATTTGCTAACTGAGGTGACTATCTAAAATGTTCATATGCTCTGATAAAATCCTTAAAATTCTTTGTGCACACTAAAATTGGAATAGGCAGTATGTTTAATACCTCTAAGAAACAGTAACTGATGTTCATAAGCAAGAAACTTAATATCCCACTAGCCCAGGAAATATTCTAAGATTTTAAGTAACAGATGAGTTACTGATCTACATTAGGAAAGAGCTGTTAATATCAGGATACTGATAAGATCACAGGTCTGGACAAATACATACACACACATCCATATATTCACTAATTACTACTCATAAGAGGTCCTAAAGGAGATGCCATATAGTGTAAACTCTGATAGGTTCTACCAAGCTAGAAGAGCTTCAAGTACAGTCCTAAAAACAAACTATTAAGTTTTTTGCAAACCAATATAGTGTATATTAAAGGGTTCAATATCAGTTGCCTGACCACCTGATAAGCAAGTTTTTTGGCCATGGCAAATCACAAAACAAAGAAAATTACAAAGTGGTCCTCAATCTTGTGAAGCCCCTATAGCTTCTGCAGAGGCACAGCAGGGGAAAACAAAACAGAAGGTACTAAGAATCACAGTTTTTTCTTTGTTTTCATTTTTATAAAAGTTTAATTTATATCTTTTGTCTTTTACATAACACTATTTCTTAATATAACACTCTCCCATTGAGTCCTCCCTTGTTACCAAATCAAAAACCAACATTTTTTAGAGAAAAACCCAAACAATAACGTGACCATATCAGAAAACAAAGGTCCATACCAAGAGTCTGCATCCATAGTCCCCCACTTCTGAGTGGAAGAAAATATGTTTCATCTCCTGGACCAAGGTAAGTCAACTGTAATTAATTTGATAGCATTTCTATCTTGTTCACATTTATACTGCTATGGTCACTTTGTATACTGGCTTTGCATCAGTTTGTACGTATCTTCTAAGGTTTCTCTGAATTCCTACCATTTACTCTTTCTTACAGCATAATAATACATACTCCATTACATTCACATTACTACCATTTATGTGGCCATTTCTCAAACAATAAGCATCCACTGTGTTTCCAGTTTTTTTTGCTACCGAATACCAACAGATAGATAGCTAGATAGACAGACAGCTAGACACAGACAGAAAGACAAATAGATAGACAGACAGACAGATAGATGATAGATAGATAGATAGATAGATAGATAGATAGATAGATAGATAGATAGATAGATAGATAGATATAGGACCTTTCTATCACTGATCTCTTGAGGGAATATAACCAGGATCGGTTCAAAGTATATGAAGCATTTAGGACATAACTGAAATGTTTTCAAGTTAGACCAACCCATAGCTCCACTGAAAGTATACTGTGTACCATGCTGTTAGTCAGTCATGTTGACTCTTTGTTGGCCCCTTTTCAGGATTTCTTTGCAGAGATACTGCCATTTCCTTCTCTCCTGGGGGAGGAGTTCCCAGATCTTCCTACTTCAGTTCTACCCTGACACCTCCTCCCGAAGTGGACTGCTGGGCTCTAATATCCCAGCTCTCTCCTCTGCAGGCTACCTCCCATTTACAAGGTCTCGAACTTTCATGTAAATAGCTGCCTGTACATTGTGTTACCCAAGTGCAGGGTGAAGTACTCAGAGTCAGGGGTCATTTTTGGCCTTTCTTTTCATATTCCCCATGTGTAGCACAAAGTCTGGCACAAAGTAAATGCTTAATAACTGTAGGTCGACTGACTACCTGACTACAAACTTTAGAGGAAAAGAAAGGACACTAGCAAGTTGCTGACACTAGCAACTAGTTTTTATCTAAACACCTGTAATGATGAGCACAACCAAACTTCCCTTCACTGCTCAGGATGACCGCACATTTAAAAAGCAGTACAGTACCATTCCAATACATACAAGTTCATACATCAAAACAGGTTTACATATTTATCTATTATACTGAAATATTTCAGATTATTTGGCTCTAAAGTTATATCTCTTAGACCAAGATAGATTTTAATTCCGTATGACTGAGTGGTAATTTTAGCAGTGTGAGAATATTTAAGAATTTGGGGCAATAGCAAAAAGTTAAGTATTTTTTAAACTAAGCTGGCTTTTTGAAAGTGGTGTTGTTTAGTTGCGTCCAACTCTTTGTGATCCCATGTGGGGTTTTCTTGGCAAAGACACTGGAATGGTTTGCCATTTCCTTCTCCAGATCATTTTACAGATGAGAAAACTGAGGCAAACTGGGTGAAGTGTCTTGTCCAGAATCACACAGCTAAATAAGTGTCTGAGGCTGAATTTGAAGAACAGTCTTCTGACTCCAGGCCTGGTACTCTAATTACTCTGCCACCAAGCTGCCTTTCAAAAGTATGACAGAGTACATACAATCACGACAAACTTAAGCATTATTATGTTAAATGTTTTTCTTTGCAACTGTTTATTTATATGCTAAACATTTTTTTTCTTAAAAATTCATCATCAGGAAAATCCCACTAATGGAGCTAATTAGGCTCAATATCTGAAATCTCCTTAAGGTCTGGGACTGACTGTTCCTTTACTGTGTATTTCTATCAGGCCTCAGAACAATGCCTTGCACAAAGTAGGCATTTAATAAATGTCTGCTGAACAAAACTGTATTACATGAAAAGGGATAAAAGTTTCATCTTCTGTGATGTTTAAAATACTCAAAATACTTTAAGGACAATGCAGTGACAAGCCACAAAAAGGATAATTCAATGAATAGGTCTTTCTCTCCTACAATCCAGAGTTTAATCCATGAGGTAAACATTTTTCAAAGTCTGAAAACTTGGTTCTTACTTGATTATAAACAAGTTATAGATACACCAAAACAAACAAATAAATAGACGAACCACTAAATCATGAGAAACTTTCATGAAAAACTTGCCAAAGATATGGATTCAAATTTCTTCAATATTGTTTTAATATCAGACTGTGATTCATCAGATCAAAAAGTGACCACAAGGCAACTCAGAGGTAATCAAAATAAAGGCTTTCTCCTCCTATTCAACATCAAATTCTTCCAACAACTACTCAATAACCTTTGTTCAAGGAAAACTGTGGACTGGAAGTAAAGATGAGGAAGACAGAACCAAATAACATGTTTATGAGAAAGGTTTAAGAGCAATATAAACAATGTTAAGAGAAATAGACTAAAGGAAGCCTTAAATACACAGAAAGGGAAAGAGACTGAAGAACAATCCATTAATGACTAAAGAACATAAAAGTTAACAGTGATAAAATTAAAATTACTAACATATCAATCTTACTGAATAAGAAAATGAAATCTGAAAACTCAAATTTCAAAATTGCTTAAGAAAAAGTCAAAGAACACTTGAACATCATATAAGCACATTTTTATACTACTATCTGAAAGCTTATAGAGAATAGACAGAAATGAGAAACTTAAAAAAATTCTAAAATATGCAATGATGTAGTGACTGGCATCAGAACTGAAGGGAATCCTAGCTAGATGTTTTCTACTTCAACTCCCACAACATCCCTAATTTATTTGAAAATTGACATTGATTCACAGTTCCTTTTCTAGAAGGCAATTTCATTTTCAGACAGCTGCAATCATTTAGAAATTCTTCCTTATGCTGTACTGAAATCTGCTTCCCTGTTAATTCTACTATTGGCAATGGTGCTGCCCTTTGGAGTCAGAGTATAAAATCTGATTCCTTCTTCCATGTGATAGCACATAAAGACAGCATATTCCCCTTAAGTCTTTTCTTCTCAAGGTAAAATATCACTAATTTTTTTAACAATTTCTCACATGGCATGGTTTTCAGCACGCTCACCATGCTAGTCATCTAGTTCTAGACATATTCCATAGTGCCAATGTGCCTGTCCACTTCCACTGAGCTGCAGTTTCCATGGCAAGTAATGTAGGCCTTGGTTGGAGCTGTCCAGCTACAGTGAAATTAGAGGAAGCTTAAGAGCAGGGTACACAAACATGTACCCACCCATAGAAAACAGAATGTAGGGAACTCCGTGGAACTGATATCCTCATGATTCTAAGATGGAATGCAACAGCCTTATCCTAGAATATCTCTTCACTTGGACTTTTCATCTTTTTCTGGATCTTGACGATCCAGACGGAAAGCCCCTGCTTCTAAATCAAACAATACTTTTTGCCTCTGGCCTCATGGCTCAGTACCTGTCCACAATTCATTCAGACCACGACTCCTCCCTGAGTGGAAATCTCTAAGTTTCCATCTTCCCTATCTTTAAGAGAAATGGTAGCCTGTGTTTGGAAACATTCAGCTTATCCTATGCAAACGTCTATTCCTGATCCCAGCTCAGAATGAAGCCTAACGCACAAAGGGCAGATGTTCAGAAGCCTTTTCATTTACGCCCAGTTATAAAGAAATCATTTAGTCAGAAAATTACCATTTTTATTGTGTGACTGTTTTAATCTTATTCAACGACAAGGGTGGTTTGTGTTTTTATTATCATTTTTTATATGAGAAGCAGCTTTTAATCCAACCTTACGCATAGTTTTCTCTCTTCTACTTACAACATCAGTCATGCAAAGTGATAAGGTTGGATCTGACTTCACGCCTTTTCATTTGGTCTATGAGGGTAACGTTTATATGGAAATAATTCCATAGTAAAATGACAAACCATTAGAAGTACAAGAAACTGCAAAACAAAATTCAAGGAATGTAAAAGACTGATGCACCATTTTAGCCTGTTACCATACCATGGGATCTATTTCTTAAACAAGCAGCAGAAAGCGTAGAAATTTTTGGATAGCATTATCTAGGTAGGAGAAGACATGGAAGGGTTCTAATCTGCAGATTATCCAAAGTGAAAAATCACAGATGATTCAAAGCAAATAGGATATAGATCACCAGAACAATGACAAGAGAAGTAAAAGATTAATACGGTACAGCAAAAATATTCAGCTTTCAAAAATATGAAAACTATATTACATAAATGAAAAGCCCCAACATATATTATTTCAATTAACATTTAAATTCAGGTTGATATCCCAAGATGAAAAACATTAGAGTTCTTACTAATGCATTGTTGATGGAGCTGTGAACTCATTTAATCATTCTGGAGAGCAATTTGGAACTATGCCCAAAGGGCTATAAAAATATGCATACCCTTTGACCCAGCAATAGCACTTCTAGGTCTATATTCCAAAGAGATCATACAAGTGGGAAAAGGACCCGCATGTACAAAAATATTTATAGCAGCTTTTTCTGTGGTGGCAAAGAATAGGAAATTGAGGGGATGCCCTTCACTGGGGAATGGCTGAATAAGTTGTAGTGTATGAATGTAATGGAATTCTATCGTGCTTGTAAGAATGAAGACTAGGCAGACTTCAGAAAAATCTGGAAAGACTTATATGAACTGATGCTGAGTGAAGTGAGCAGAAACAAGAGAACACTTTACACAGAAAACAACCACATTGTGTGATGACTAACTTTGATAGACTTAGCTCTTCTCAGCACTGCAAGGATCTAAGACAACTCCAAAAGACTCATGTTGGAAAACGCTATGCACATCCGGAGAAAAACTACGGAGTCTAAATGAAGATCGAAGCATACTATTTGCTCTTTTTGTTTGTTTTTTCTTTCTCGTGGTTTCTCCTTTTCATTCTAATTCTTCTTTAAAACATGACTAATGTGAAAATATGCTTAATAAGAATGTATATGCAGATTGCACACCATCTTGGGGAGGGGGGAAGGAGAAAAGTAAAACTCAAAAGCTTATGGAAGTGAATGCTGAAGAAAAAATATTAGAGTTGTTTCTGAAATATTTACAAATCACATTCATTTCTTTGTAGTACTGAGACCTATCTGTGTACTAATTTCTTGTTAGGTGTATTACTCGCAAGTTAAAGAAAATAACATTAACCAAAACAACTAATAATATTTAAGATCTTGTGACATACCTTTTGATAAACTATTGAGCAGACTAGATCCTTTACAGCAGACAAGGACAGTTCCTGGGCCTCAATGGTAACATTCTCCCTCGTAAGACCAATTTGCAACAGAAATGATACTGCATGTACTGAGCCCCTAGAATTGGTAAGCGATGGTGTGCTGAAGCTTCCATTGGAAAGTCGGGAAGAGAGTCCTGTCTTAGGACTTGAACATGGAGAAGGTGTTGCAAGCACAGCAGAGAGAGATGCAGGTGAGGGAGACTTCTGTGCTGATGGAGGGGAGTTGTTTGCGGACATCTGCCTTTCTTTAAATCTTTTGAAATGACTATCAATTTATTTCAAATATTATATTGAAGCTCTTAAAAATTATAGCAGTTAAAAAAAATTCTTTCACTTTTTGACTTTTTTAAAAGCTTTTTGCTTATTTTCCCTTTCAAGCCACACATGCCAATGATTACAAGTTTTTCAGCTAGGAGCTTTAGTAGTAACTAGTCCTTTCCCCCTAAATGTCAGCCCCTTTATCAAAAAAACAAAAAACAAAAAACTGTCTCTTTGGAAAAACAACCAAGTGATGGAAAAGTATTTAACATAACTTGCCCTTATCACAGCAAAATCTAATTTCCTTATTTACCATGCATCTTCATTTGTTTTCTTATAAATCTGTTCTTGTCTCTTGTTCTTAGTTTCAGAAAATGCATATTGAATGTTTCCTTCCATAAATGTCCTTAGGTGCTTTTTATAAAGAAAAGTAACAGCCTCTTATCACTATTATTACTAATGCTTTTTTAAAAGATCAATGTTTAAGATTACTCTATTAAAAAACTATCCTTTAGTTAACAGACATGATTGGAAACTTAAATGATCTTCAAAAATGTCCTCATTTTCATTTCTGCAAATATTCTCTGATGATATGTAGAGCTTTTTAAAAGGGTACGTGCAAATTATATTTGATCACAGGGTTCATCCAGAAAAACTGAAGCATTTTGAAATGTAGTCTGCCTGGTAGGAGGAAAAAAGAAAAGAAATTTTATCATTTTAGACTCAAATTGACATAAAGTAAAAATGTAGGTTAAAAACATTTAATAGCTTAAGCACAGTGACTTTTTTGCTTATAAATATGTTTATGATTAATCTAATTTTTTATTGGCTGAGTGCACCTGATGACTAATAGCTTTCCCTATAACTACCTAATTATCATTACAATTATTATAAAACTGTGAGAAAGGGCCAGCCAGATAGAGGGCATTTCAAGAAAATCACAAAGGATCATCTAGCAATGTGCCCTAAAATTCAAGAAAAAAAAAGCTTTTCACGCTATTAAAAAATACTTGAGATAAAGAGAAAAAAAACTATATTATTGTGAGAGCATACTTTCCACTCATATGAAGGATATGGATAATGCTTTCTTAAGTTCTGAAAGTTTACACAGAGACAAAAATATAATGATAATGGGGGTCTGAAATTTGCTAGAAATTCAATTCTGCTAAATTCTTAACCTGTCTTGATTATTATTTCATCTTAGAAGATCAGATAAGGAACAAGGCAACTGGTATCATGGAATTATGCTAATCAACAGGGAGGAACTGGTAGCTTATATGGAAGTGACAGGAATATGGAGAGAAAATGGCATCATCTTAGAGTTTGTAATAACGATGCCACAGAGTACTGAGCATAGTTTATCATGTATCCTCCACTTCGGGAAAGCAGATCATAAAAAAATTCATTAATAAATTGGGAAGAATATGAAGCAGAAATATAAAAAGGAAACGTCTCATGAGTGATTTGAGATTTTTAAAAATTTTGTGACTATATAATTATAAATGCTCCCAATAAGAAAAACAAGGAATTACAGAATCATAGATCCAAAGCTAAAAAAAGGACTTCAGACTCATCTAATCCAACCTCCTCATTTTACATGTGAAGAAACCGAGGCACCCAGAAATCAAATGACTTGCTGAAGGTCAAACAGAGAAGTGAAAAATCTAAAGGAATTAGTAGCTACAGAGGGAACTTTTTGTTGAGGAAAAATTTTTAAAGGCCATATACAAAAAATGCAAGTAGAATACATAACCATGGATGAATACAACTTATAAGAGAATAGTTTCAAGGAACTCAATAATGAGATTTGCAAAAACACAAAGACAGTAAAAGAGGTTTGTACAGTTTACAAAACACTTTCACTTGTAACATTTTACATATTTCATTTAACTTTCAGAAACATTCTATACAGTAAGCTGGTAATTATCATTGAGATCTCTCTGTCCAACCCCTTTATAAATGAGGGTGCTGAAGCTCAGCAAAGTTAAGGGAATTCTCTAAGGCCACAAAAGTAAAAGCTAAAACTAGACTACAGATCATCCAATTCCTAGGCTGGTGCTTTCTCTTCTCATTGTATGCTGCCTTTCAACAAGGAAGACATAGGCCCAAGGCTTAAGAAAGATGGTGCCATGTGCCCTAAGAAAAAGGCAAGTCGATTTCTATGTTTTCCTCCTCTATCACCAGCATCAATCATCAATCATCCTCATCATCCACATCTAACGTTACTTAATGATAGGCAGAAATCAAAACCACTCATTTTTTTCTTTTGCTTCCATCTCCTCCATTAAAGAAAATGAAATACAAAATGGAAAGGTAGGCCAAAGTTATCCAATGACAAAAGTCCATGATGGCCAAAGAACTAACAAAACAGCAACCTGATCTAAATTGGTCTCCAGATTCAGAAAATTTCACAGTCATAGGCAAAAGCAGGGCTGGAGAACCTCAGGCCACAGGTTCTCCACCCCTGGAAGGATTTTGCTGAGTGATGTTGGTAATTTTTTGTGTAGTCATTGAAAATGAAAGTACAAAAACAATAAACTAACAAACTTGACAACAATATGCAGTAAAATTCTAGAATGCAGGATTATCAAACAATAACAGAGAATATTTAGGACAAAACACAATAATCGCTAGGAGACAACACAGATTCATGAAGGCTATTTAGAACAAAATAATTTAATTCCTATATTTCAAATAAAATTGCTAGATTGGCAGACGAATGGAATTCTATGCACATTGTATATCTTGATTTTCATAAAATATTTGGCAAAGACATTACATTTTTTGTGGATAAAATGGAAAGTTGTTGGATTTTACCAGTTAGATTTGCAATTAAATACAGACAATAAAATCATATTTGTGAAACATGGAAATGATACAAAGCTGGGAGGAATAAATAACATAATAAAGATGTAATCAAGATTGTATACGGTCTTGACAGTCTAAAATATCAAGTCAAAAAACGAGATGAAATTTAATTGAAACATGAAGTACTCCTGCAGTTAGATTTTCTGAATTAACTCTACAAATTTAAGATGGCAAGGAACCAACATAGTTCATGTAAGAGACTTGTCGATTTTAGTTGTTAAAGGCTGAGTCATAAAGATTAATGTCCCAAAAGTCTTAGTGCAGTTTTAAGCCTTTTAACATAAGCTTAAAACCTATTTTGTGGGTGCCAAATGGGGTGGGGGAGAGTTAAAACAATCTAAACCACAATAACAAAAATATAGTTTCCACATCCAAAAAAGATACAAGTTCCGTTAAATTTTGTGTTGATTGGACACTACCTAGAATACTGTACTTTGGAATGTTACATAAGAGATCATTGTCAAAGTAGGAGGTCCAGAGAAGGGCCATCATAATGATGAAGACTCTAGAAACCATGTCATATATGGAACAGGTGAAGAACTGGGAATGAGTTGCATGCGGGAATTAAGACAGGGAGGCACAAAAGCTATCTTCAAATATTTAAGAAGCTGTCATATAAATGAGGGTGTAGGTTTATTTGTATTTCTGCAGGTGATACATATAACTAGGATCAATGAATGAAAGTCATGGGAAAGCAGATTTTATCAGTATAAAGACCATTCTAATAATTATTTATTTGAAAACTGGAATAAGCTGCCTTTTCAGAAAACAAGTTTCTACCACAGGTGTTCAAGCAAAGGTTGGATATAACAACTTCTCTATTAATTCTAAGATCTACCACTAGATTTAAAATGTAAATATTCCTGGATGAGAAAACACATTCAAACTTAATTAGAAATGACCAACATAAAATACTTTCCCTAGACAGGAATAGCAATACTGATGGATTGGGTTAATGGATGTAAGTGGAAAAAAGGGATCAAAAAAAGGAAGGCAGAGCAACAGATAAATTTACCTATTTATCACAATTGGAACTGTCATCATCCCTATTTGTACACTTTAATAAACTCTAGCTATTTTTCTAAGACAGAAAATGTTTCTGCCATGACTATGAAGAGGTTCTTTGAAATTCATGTAAATATGTATACATATATGCATATATGTATATATGTGTATATATATATGTAACTGGCAGCTAGCAAGTGTACATTACGTGATGCTACTTTCCTTAGCAATAAATTACAAAACAGCTCTTTTTCCTTTGACAAAGCATAGAATTAAAATTTCCTTAAATATTAGATTATGTGTGTATATATATATATATACACAAAACGTAATAGTCAATGGGTATAATAACATCACAAATAGTATCTATCATACTGTGGATACTATATTGTAAATCTTAAAAGAATAATGTTACTCATAAAGGTTACTTGATAGTTATACAATTTCACATACAAGTAAAAGATATGCAAATTCTCAAATTAAGTAATGGTGTATTTCTTATTTGTTGGGCTCTTTTCATCAAATTTCATTTCTACTTTCCCATTAGTGCTTAACAGCTAAATAACAGTAAAATTTCACGAACATTTAATAAGATGACTAAATTCAGTACCAAAATATACATTATTTCTATATTAAGCTGCATCCAAACAATCAAGGCAATTTTTATAGAAAACATTTTAATTAGCTACTGTAATACATTTCAACAGGCACACACATAGAAGAAACTAAGTGAACTGTCACATTAGCTTCTACCCACTCAATCCATCTGTTTTCCCTCTCATTGCTTTGTTTATGTGATAAACTTAATTGGAACTCTGATTTGCTATTCCAAAGGCAGTTAATATGTAGAGGTCAAAGTATTAGTCTAGAATTCAGAAAACCTAAGGTCTATGTTAACTGTTCAGAATGGAATCATATTCTCAGCTATGCAGACATATCATGGAACATCTACGTATGCCTTTATCCTTCAATTATAAAATGAAAAAAATACAACCTGTTTAATCAACTGGATAAAATCCACATATTTTTAACACCTAGACTGGAAAGCCCAAACCACTGATATTATCATCAGGTTGGCAAGTACTTCTATTTTATTTATTAAGAACTTCTCTGGTATTGTTTCAAAGGTATCGTCACAGTCCTTTCAAATAATCTTTCACAGGATACAAAGGAAAAATGAATGGCCTATATTTGTTCAAAAACCCTTATAGAGGGAAAGCATACTTCCAATTTATTTCAACTCTTACTTTTCTTCCTCTGAATCTGTTACACAGTTGTAAAATACGTTAAAAGGCAGCTTGATATTTTAGCATAAAATTATTTGTACTGAAGAAAATGAGAAAAGACTTTTTTTTATATTTAAAACATAAAGAATGGAGTTATCCTTACAATTATCCTCCCTAGAAACTAACTCGTTCATTTAAATTCAGTCTCATTTATGTTTGAGATGTGGAGGAACCAAAGGTTTTTTGTTTTTTGTCGACAGATGTGTACTGATTAGAATAAAACATGGCCAGTTTCAATGGATATTGATTATGTGGTTATTTCCATTTTCCTCAGATTGTAAACTTTCATGGTAAATATCTAACATCAGTTCATAATCATTGCAGTGATTTAAAAGTGACCCAGGAAAAACCATTTTTGCCTGAGTTTTTTTTTCTTAACAAGACAAAAATTAATGTTCAGGATTTTTAAAAGGCACCAGTTACCAGTGGCAATGAATTTCTGCCTACGACCTACATACTTGATGTCCCCATCCTGCTGTATGTGGCCAAAGTCCTATGTTTTCCAGTGTAATGAATATCTGCTAACTCTCAGGTAGAATAAAGAAAGTTAGAAGGCATGCATCCTGCCTCTCTATCTAGAAGGCCAATTTTTAGCTAATGGACCATAAATAGGACAAGTTCAAGTCTAGAAGCTCTCAAGACAGGAATGATCCATGTTTCATACATCTATCACCATTCTGCACCAATGCTTATTGAAAAATATGACTCATTAATATTCAAAGAAGCAATTTCTCAAATATTGCTTTAATAGTAAAACTTCAAAAGGAGGAAACAGTTTTTTTTCCCAAAGTAGTTCTTGCAATTGACAGTGTAATTAAATGCTACTATGTCCTAAATAAAATACCTCATAAGCTTGATGATACAATTCTAAATAGATGTGTACATTAAGAAGATCAATTTGAATTAAGTAATTGGGGAGAATCTTAATATAATACAAATAGCTCTCCTATCTGAGCTATATATAACTTTTAATAGGATACAAAGACAACCAGAATTGAAAGACATGGACTCCTGTTCTACAATTCTGACATATTTTAACAATAAAAAAAATGACCAAATTTTCAATAGTTTCCCAACACAGCAAGTTCTGCATCAGTTAGTTTTCTTTAAAAATGGACAACAACTGAAAATGTTCCAAATAATTGTGGATTTCTGTCTTTTAAAATAAAGGCTAAATGTTTCTTTCCTAACCAACACAGAGAAACTGACTTAAATATACCTTCAGTTCTTCTCATATAAGTAACTGCTATTAATTTTACATGGAAAATTCTTTGTATGATAACCAAATGTTTTACTTAGGTCAATGGTTCCATTAAATCTAATCCACTGAACAGGAACTAATTTCTATTTTAAAAAGATCACCTGATGAAACTGAAAGTTTATGGTTTTTATACATTCAAAAGTTCACTGGCATTTTTTTAAATAAAGTTTTAAAAAGTAAGCTAGAGAACATACTTGAATCTGAGCCATGTTGATGTGAAATGTGAAATGTTTAAAATTACAAAGAATATCAGGGAAATTAATTTGTTAAAGAGAATGAGTACAAGTTCTTCTCATCAACCATGCCATTATTTCTACACTAACTTTTACTTGACTGAAAATTGTGATTAATATTTACATTACAAATATTACTTTTGTTTTTGTTCAGTCATTTCTGACTCTTTATAACATCATTTGGGGTTTTCTTGGCAAAGATACTGAAGTGGCTTACCATTTCCTTCTCCAGCTCTTTTAGGAGAAGAGGAAACTGAGGCAAACAAGGATTAAGTGACTTGCCCTGGGTCACACAGCTAATTAGTGTCTGAGGCCCCATCTGAATTCAGGTCTTCCTGACTCCAGGCTCGGGGCTCTATCCACTTTGTCACCTAGCTACCCAAATGTTACTTCAACCAAAATCAATTTATCAAGACTCTTTTACATGAATTCCCAATGACTGATTTCAGCCCAGACTTTATTGAAAACTCCACCAAAATAATGATCAAGAAACCTTTAAAAAGTAAAATTGCAGTAAACCCCTATAAAACATCCACTTTAATGAACCCTCTAAAAGACAAAGCTTTGACTCTCATCTTCTGCCATAGGATTTTTAAAAAATAAATACAATATAAGCAAAACTGTTAACTATGAATGTTTAGGTATCAGCAAAGATCATGTGCTAAATTACATGAAAAGAAAATGCATTTTTAACAATAATAATAATGACAGTCCATACATCAATGCAATATTAAGTAGAGAATAAAAGCAGTTTTAACAGCCCTTCCATCATGTAATGTCTCAGAGAGTTGCCATTAAGTTCAGAGGTGTGATTTGACTTTTCCAACATTACTCAACTACTAACCATCACAAGCAAGGCTATGAAGCTAGGTCTTACTGACCCCAAGTACAGTATTCCATCCAATATCCCTTTATAATACCAGTTATGGTTTTTTCTACAAAATTCTATCAAACTTTTAAAAAACTAAGTTTTTCGTATCTGCATAACCTCTCCTCCTCTACTATCTACCCTGAACTCAGAGGCAGTGGTTCAATGTGTAATTTATCCTACATAATCAAAGATGACATTGATAAGTCTCATTTCCTGTGTGTATGGGTGTGGCTGACTACAGAGTTAAATACATGTCATACCATCTATGACCAGAAAGGTCTGCAGGTCACATTAAGTCAGTTAATTTGATTTATATCAGGAGCTGCTGAATGCAAGGCCTAAGTCTGGGTATTTCAGTAAGGAGGCCCAGAGACACTCAAACAGTTATTATGCAGTTATTTATTTGTAATATGAAATAAACAGGGGCACAGTTAGGCACTCTAATCTTTGAGAGCCGCCCTACACACACAGCAGCTCAAAACAACACGGATCAAGGTAGCAATCTGCAAAAACAAAAACCAAACAAACATCTAAACAATCAGGAAATGGGGTAGGGGGTGGGGGCAGGAGTAAAAGACACCTATGATTTTCAAAACACCCACTGTCTGACAGGGAAGTCATGGAGCCAGATGCAGGATGAGACACACACACTTTTTGGACATGGCCAATGTGGGAATCCGTCTTGCTGGGCTGCACATACGTTACACAGGTTCTCTCTCCTCTTCTTTTCTTTTTTCTCCCCCCTCTCTCCCCCCCATATATTCTCTCTCTCTTTCTTTCCGTCTCTCCCTCCCTTCTCTCTACCCTCCCTTTTCTCCCCGCTCTCTTCCCCCATATATTGTCTCTCTCTTTCCGTCTCTCTCTATCCCTCCCTTCTCTCTCTGTCTCTCCCTCCCTTCTCTCTTTACCCCCCTTTTCCCCCCCTCTCTTCCCCCATATATTCTGTCTCTCTCTATCCCTCCCTTCTCTCTCTGTCTCTCTCTCCCTCCCTTCTCTCTTTACCCCCTTTTCTCCCCCCCCTCTTCCCCCATATATTCTGTCTCTCTCTATCCCTCCCTTTTCTCTCTGTCTCTCTCTCTCTCTCCCTTCTCTCTCTCTCTCCCCCTCCCTTCTCTCTTTACCCCCCTTTCCCCCCCTCTCTTCCCCCATATATTCTGTCTCTCTCTATCCCTCCCTTCTCTCTCTCTCTCCCCCTCCCTTCTCTCTTTACCCCCCTTTTCTCCCCCCTTTCTCCCTCCTCTCTCCCCGCCCCATATATTCTCTCAGTCTGTCTCTCTCCCTCTCTCTGCGAGTCTCTCCCTAGCCAACTGAAGGGAGAGAAAAGATACATTTGTTAAATGTTAATGAACAACTGTTAATTGAGAAAAGCTACATCTGAAAGCCCTCTCACACCCCTCGGAGGTGGCGGCGCCGTCCCAGCCGGGCTCCGGTCCCGTAACTTTCCCCACGTCTGGGCGGGCGCTACATAAAGCGGACCTCCCCTCCCCTCCCCCCGCTCCGCGGGCGCCCCGAGGAGCGACCCCGGCCGAGCCCCGGTCAGCCCCGGAGCCCCTGCGGCCGGGGCGGCGCACACCAAGTCCAAGTGCGAGGCTGAGGGGCCCGCGCGGGAGCCACGCGCCGGGCCGGACCGGGACCGCACCGGCCACAAACGAAGCGAGACGGAAAAGTTCCGCGGCCCGGCCCCCGGCCCCCGGCCCGCGCCCCAGGCTGGGTCCCGCGCGCCTCCCGCCCGTCCCCGGGCCGGGAGAACAAAGCGGCGGCCCCGCGCTCGCGGCCGCCCCAACTTTTTTCCGTGCCCGGGGCCGCGCTCCCGGCGCCGACGGCGGCTACTCACTTGGCCGAGGCGGGCTGGGTCCGAGCGTGCGGAGCTCCGCCGCCACAGTGCTGGCCCCGAGCAGCCCGTGCCGCCTCACGCTCATCGCCTCATCCCGCCCGCCGCGAGCGCCCCTTCCTCTCCTCCCCTCCTCCCCGGCTCCCTCCCCGTCCGGTCCTACCGCCCGAGGGCGGGGGCGGGGGGGCGCCAGGGGATGCGCGGGGGCGGGGGGAACCCGGGCGCGGGGTCTGCTGGGAATTGTAGTCCTTCCCTCCGAGCCCCCTTCGGAGGGGCGGGGAGGGGGCCGCCCCCCCACTGGGAGAGCCGCTTATCGGTTCGCTCCGAGCCCTGGGTGGGCGGGGGGAGGCTCCTAGGGCTGCTCCGACGGAAGAGGGAAGTGGGGGAAGGGGAGGAGGGGAGGGGGAGCGAGGGGGCAGTCGCGCGGCCCTTTCTGTATCAGTGGAACCGACTGGTATCCCCGAGCGCCCGCCTGCTTGGTTACGGTTTCAGTGCCACGCTCTGCTTCCCTAGCTGCGGTCGGGGGCGGGGGGGCGGGGACAAGGTGACAGCCTTGGAATTGGGGGCTGCGTCTCCGAGAGCAGTGTCCGTCCTCCCTGGCCTCCCCAGGGTGGGCCACGCCATCCCTCCTCCCTGGCACGAGCACACTTTGTATAGCAGCCCAGCGTGCCAAGGGGCAATGGCACAGCAAGCTGAGCAGCTAGGACCGGGCACCCGGTGTGCCCTCTCATCTCTTAGCTTATTTGGCAGGTAGGGCACCTCCACAGAAAGGTGTGGGTAAGGCTCTTCTACGTAGTACCTACTTTTAAAACATCACAACTGTCCTGCGTGCAACTGGTGTCCTGGGAGATGGCAGGCTCTGTCTCTGGAAGTGGTATATTTTCCACTTACAGTTTAAAAATATCAGATATTTATTTGGTATGCACATAAGCTAGAAGAAAACGATCCGATAGTCTTTAGTCTATAACCTATCCCTCCCAGAAGATGCTCTTGAGATGCTGGAAAGATCCGTCTAGAAGGTCCTCTGGTACAGAACGAAAGGAGGTAACTGCGGAGGGAAAGGAGCGGCACGTAGAGAAAGGAGAAGAAACAAGTTAACTTGTCCATACACACACCCTTTTTAACCCAGGCATCATAGATGACTCTCATCTTGGAGAATGAGGCATTTTAAACTGTTTAGCTCATTATCCAAGAGGAGTAAAAACAAGTGAGTATAAACATATAATTCTGACTGAATCTTAATCCCTTCACTGAAGAGACATATAAAAGTTTCTCTTACCCAAGTTTGTGTTTCTTGCAGTTGCCTAACACAGCTCTCAGCCCAGCCCCAAATGGCATCTCTCAACAAGATTCCCAGGACCTCATTGGAACAGTCTGCAGCCAGTCAGAAAAGACCAACTGACTTCCAGTTTCTCTTGTGATCTTTAAAGGGACAGAAGTAACTTTTCCATGAAATTACTTCTCTGGAAGATGGACCGGCCAAGATGATGCACTGCATAGACCTCCATGTGTGAGGAGGCTTTCCCTCTTTTCAGACACCTCTTTTGGGCAAGGATCTCAAGTTTAAGTACTTTAAAATATATATATATATATATATATATATATATATATATATATGTATATAAATATAATATTTATAGATTCCCTCTCTAACTCCTTTTGTTCATCCAGTCTTCTCTGTTCAATTGAAAATGAACACTAATAATTTTTAAACAAAGGGTTTTTTTATGCCCTATGAAATTCAGTTTCTTCAGGACCATCCCTTTTAATACTAGATGGCAATCACTCAAGGAATAGAAAATTCATCATAAAAACACCTATCAGCATAAGAGTAATTTATATTAGAGGGAAACAGATGATTTTCTCAATATCTTCTAGTGAACGGTGAATTTTTTTAATGTTATCTTTCCTCATTGTACTAATGCAAATCCAAGAGCTTACCAGCTTCCTCTTCTGTTGTTGCAATCCTATCACTTCTGTGCCTACTCACACATTCTTAACACCACCTACTCACCACTGCTCGCCTACTAGGGTTCCCAAATGACACACACAGTGGGTTACTGAATGACACAACACCTAATAACCATATTCATGTGTTACATAATAGGCCCATATACATGCAGAAGAACATTGGCTAATTTATTGCTGGTGAGAGAGCAAGAGCTATAAAATTGTTAATGCAGACAGTCTAATGACTTAACCTACTAAGATTTAGAAACATGTCCAGAAAACTTCAAATAGGATCTGCACATTTCTGAAAAACTGGCATTGCCATGTGCTCTCATCCATTACCGGAGATCGAGTAAAACTATTCAGAAATCCTTTGGGTGCTCACACAGTGGGTATGAGAGGCACAACTGATTGTTATAGAAAGGATTATTGGGAAAGGAGGGTACCCCTTGCCAGATGAGGCAGTACTGGTCAACAAAGTGAGGTCATCTTTATCCTTATTATATTTCTGAAATCCCTTTTCTCGTTGCCATAACCCAGTCCAGACTCTCCTTGCCTCACATCTACTACAATAGCTTTCTAGCTGATTTCCTAGACTCATCTTTTCCAATTCATCCAGCAAACATCTGCCAGACTAATCGTCTTCAAATAACTATTTTATCAAATCATTTCCCAATTAATGAATACATAACTGCTCTCTGTTGCCTAGCATACTAAATCCAAACTCAAGGACCATTTGTAACCTAGTTCCATCCTTTGTTCCCTCTCCTTCAAATCCCCTTCTCCCATGTCTTCCCATTCAAAAAATAGATTTTCTTCAAGGACCACCTCAGGTTCCACCCTCTTCAAGAGGTCTTCCCCAACTATCCCAGTCTCTACAATTCTCCTTTCTCTCAGTTCAGTGGGTTATATTTTACCTTATACTTCTCCTCTTAAACATTCATATATATCAACAGATCTTGTTTATGCTACTTTTGGTGTATAAACCAATGTTGGTAATATCCTGTAGCACAATTTAGTAAGTAATTGAAAACAGTTTGGGACCTAAATTATTTTCCTTGTTTCCTGCGTATTCATTTCTTTTGCCCAACAAGATTGTTTGAGAGCCAAGATCATATATGTATTGTTTAATTGCTTTGGTTTTCCTCACAATGACTTAGCCTAGTGTTGTAAGAACATCACATATAAATACTTACATATTGCTTTGTTTTTTAAAGCCCAATATAATAGGAAGATCACTGGATGTGGAATTAAAAAAACCTGAGTGCAAATTTCAGCTCTTGCTGTGACAAATCAGAACTTAACCTCCCTGGGCCTCAGCTTATATCTGAATAGTGTAGTTTAAGGGCACAGAGAATAACTTTTTTTTTTTAAAGAAAAGGAAATAAATCATTCTTACTTCCTATTTTAGCTGCAGACCTCGGAAAGTCCTTTGGGAAGGTAAAGGACATAATCCCCAATGTACTTATAGAGTCAAAAGTAGAATTAAATTAAGTTTGTATGAGTTATTGTGGAATCTTTTTTTCAATCCTGTCCTTTTTTATGGTTACTTTAAATAGATTTTAATCTAAAGTCATCTTGTTAAATATTCTAGACCCAAATTAGAATTTCATATGAAGACAGTCAACTAGAAAAAACAAAGAGGGAGCCACAGAACTGAATAGAAGACTAAATTTAAATTTTAAAAAATTATTCATCATGGCTGAATTTTAATAAGTCACTAGAAATACAGCACACCTGACCAGTGAACCATGTTTAAGGAAGAAACTGGGCTGAAGGTCTCCTACCTGCTCACATTCAGGATATCTTCATTTTCGCTGCTGGCCTGTGGAAGCAGAGGGGCAAAGTTACTGGTTGCTCCTTCAAAAGCCAATGTCAGGAAGAGTGACAAAGGGTTTAGTCCAAGAGGTCCTAGGCCCAAGGCCTTTAAGTCTTCAAGAGGAAGTGATTACAGACTTTCTCGAGAGGGCCCTCGGGTGACCAGAAGGTGTCACTGCAACATCATCTACGTTTGCATCTTGATGTGTTGCCCTAGACTAGAAAGAGTGAGCCAGTTATTTGTCCTTATAGCCAGCTTGTTGCTCTGCAATTTTAAACTAAGTTTTGTTGACTCCTGGTCATTTTTACTCTAAATTCCTATGATTTGCCATTTCTCTGGCAAGAATGATGACTTCGTGTCCTTGGGCTTTTTAAAATTTTTTCTTGAATTTCCATAAATAATGGAATAAATGGAATTTCCATAAATAATGGAAAAAATGGAATAAATAATGGTCTTAGGTGAAGGGTCTTTTGTGGTATCTTTAAATTAGTCTACTCTGACATTCTTCCTCAAGTTCTAATAAAATATCTGCAGTCATCCCTATTGATAGCTTGCCCTATCTCTTGGCAATATTTTTCTATCCATCAATCCAACAAAAAATATTTGTCGAGTGCTGGATGCCCATTAGCCTTTCTCCCCCAATCCTAGAAATTTTTACCGATTCTTATCTATGCTTATTACAGGTTATCTTTAGCTACTCCTTTCTCTAGAAGCTTATACATTCTGTCCTTTTCTGATAGGACTCTTATCACTCACTGAATTTCCCTCCCTATAATTGCTGTGTTTCTTCCAATAACTATAATTAAAAGTATGGCTACAAATTCCACTCTTCAACTTTGCTTCTAGGCATCCATTTCTGGTCTTAGTCCCTCCTGATCCAATCCCCTCTTTCCTTTTTCCTACCTCAGTATCTATATAATGAAGACACAAAGTATCTAAGGTCCCACTGTTCCAGTTACTGAAACACTTTTCAGTAATTTTGCCCATCAAAATAAATAAATTTACATTTTCATCTGAATCAAATGTTAATTACAAATGTCTATGTTTTTTCATTTTAATTGGTATAGTAGAAGAGATTTCTTTTTGGAGGGCTATGCATATGTGTAAGGTACTATGTGCTAGGTAACTGATTCATCTATTTTAACTTCCTCCAAACATTTAAATTCAAACTTGTCTTTTATTGTAATAGACATGTGAAATGCTAAACATTAATTTTAATATTACCAGGTTTGAACAGCAACAGATGGGTATTAGTATTTTCACAATCATCTGCTGAGCAATTAAGCTTCTTTGTAAGGAAGTTCAGCTGTATATTGTCTTGTAGGATTGGTGCCACCACGATGGCTTTTTCATAAATTGAAATTGCAGATGGATTAGTTCATTTAATTTTTAACAGTTGACAAAGTCTGAGCATCAATAGCTAACAGTAGTGGTGAAAGATTTTGTATGAATATATTCTGTGCTTTCCTAGCATTACCAAAACACCCAAAATACCACATTGATGTTTTCAGATTTATAAATAAAAAGACATAAATTCAGCCTACACATAAGCCTCTGTGTGTTCATGTGTAATGCAAAGTTTAGGTCATATTATTAGCTATATCTTTCAAATGAATATGCTCTTTTTATTTTAAATAAATTTAGTTTTACATGCCCTTATAATCTGACCTTTCCACTGCCCCACCCCTTTGAACAACAGCAAAAAATACTACTAATAAAAAAAACTTCATTTTAAACATGTATAATCCAGCAAAACAAATTCCCTCATTGGTCATGTCCAAAAATAAGTGTCTCTTTGCATTTTAAGTGAATTGTCTCTGACAGGCTGCAAGTCTCAATTTCATCTTCGTTCTCCTGTACTTGGGTTCATCATTGCATTAGTCTCAGTTCTAACATCTTTCAGAGTTGTTTTTCTCTATAATGTCATCTTATAAATTTCTCCTAATTCTGCTGACTTCTTTCTGCATCCATTCATTGAAGTCTTCCCAATTTCTTCTGAAACTGTCCATTTCATTATTTCTTAAGGCACACCAATAACACATTACTAACCATTCCCTAGTTGGAGGATACCACTTTAGTTGGTAAGTTTGACTGCTACAGAAAGAGCTGCTATAAATACATATATTGTAGGTATATATACACATACATGCTGCACACACATACACACACACGCACGCACACACACAAAATTATGAACCTAAGTCCTTTTCTCTCTCTGATCTTTTTGTGATATAGGCCAAATAATGGTATAACTGGATCAAAGGGTGTAAACTGTTTAGTAACCTTTGGGGCATTGTTCCAAATTGCTTTTCAGAATGGCTACACTAATTCCCAGCTCTACAACAATGCACAGTTATGCCTGTTATCACCTCCAACATTTATCGTTTTCTTCTTTTGTCATGCTTGCCAGTCTGATAAGCATGAAGAGGAACTTCAAAGTTGTATTTCTCTAGTTATTAATGATTTGGAGCATTTTTTCATATTGTTGTCGATAGTTTTGATTACCTCCTTTGAAAACTTCTTGTCCATATCCTTTGGCAACTTACCTATTTAGGGAATAAGACTCTTAGGTATAAATTTTAATCAGCTCCTTATGTATCTTTTATTTGCATATTATACATACACATACATATGTGTATATTTATATGTATTTATCAGAGAAATTTATGGTAAAGATTTTTCCCACTTACCTGTGGCCCTTCTAATTTTAACTACATCAGATTAGTTTCTGTAAAATCTTTTAAATTGTATATAATTTTATGTAACCAAAATTGTATGTTTCATCTTGTGTGATCCTCCCTGTCAATTATGATATAATGAACTCTTTCTCTATCCATATACTTGAAAGGTAATTTGTTTCTATCTAGCTCTTGTATTTATTTGGAGCTTATCTTGCATGGTATAAAGGATTGGTCTAAATTTAATTTCTGACAGACTATTGTCTATTGATTTACAAGCAGTTTTTAGTCAGGTAGTGAATGTTTCCCCAGTTTTAGGGACAGGTCTGACACCAGTACTCTGTTAGTTCAGGTGTGAGTTGGGGATGAAATGAGACACTTGTAAATTATTGAACAGTTAACCAAAGGAGATTTACTTACAACTAGATGGTACAGTGGATAAAGTGTTGTGCCTAGAGTCAGGAGGACCTGAGTTCAAATCTACCTCAGACACTTACTAGTTGTGTGACCCTGGGCAAGTCACTTAAATTCTGCCTGGGTTTCCTCATCTGTAAAATAGGGATAATAGTAACACCTACCTCAAAGGCACTTACCACAGTGCCTGGCACATAATAAGTGCAATAAAAATGTTAGTTATTGTTATTATTAAGATAGCACCCAGCTCCCAGACTTGTTGTGAGGACCAAATGAAATAACATTTTATAGACCTTAAAGACCCCATATTTAAAAAAAAAACCTCCCTTGAAACATCCATCCTCTCTTAGGAGTCCTATATTCCCTGTTATTCCTTCCCTAGTTATTAAATGCTAAATGCTAGCTATTATTATATGGGTAGTTACTAAATACTAGTTATTATGATGTGGGTTTTTCTGTCTCATGTTTTAATTTTTTCTAGGCCCCATGACTCACCATCTGAGAACTTCTATATTGTTAGCATGTGATATTTGATTATTTTCACATATTTTACCGCCTTTATTGTAATGGTAGCATATTGAATCTCGAGTGCTAGGTTTGAAGTCCTGAGGTTCTCATTTTATAGCCTGCCAACAAAGACTTACCTATCATGTGGCCCTAGGCAAGATCCCTAACTTCTGCATACCTAAAGAACCTCCCCGGAGTAATCTATTAAGGTACACACCTCTGTAATCTATCCTGAAGCTGCCTGCTGAAAAGAGCATAGATCCAGCTAATAACTGCATATATCTAGTGTTTCCTAATTTGGCATCATTTTGAATAGAAATCCACACCTCATTCTGAAATATCTTTACTCTCCTCAAAAGTACAAATCAAGCCCCACTTTATGAAATCTTTCTTGATCACCCAGTTTATGGTGATATCTTCTTCCTCCAAATGGACCACTCATTTGGCATTTATCATCATTTTATTTTGCTATCTCTTGTGTCCTAAACTAGATCGTAAATTCCTTCAGATCAAGGATTGTGCATTACATTTCTTTATAGTCCTAACAATAACTTATCCTGTAACATTGTGTGCATATTGAGTGTCCAATAATTTTTTTAAAATTCTAAATGAATTAAACCCCAAGAGAAGCTCATTTGTTTTACTAGCTCTTACAATTGCCTCCATGTTTGATCTTTTCCTCATAGCATCTGTACATCTGCTATCTTCCTTATTTTTATAACCTATCTTTGGTTCAGTAAACCATTTTATCTGGAATCTTCCATGCTTTTGTAATAATTTTTGAAAAAATAGGAAGTCTTTTGAGGGAAAATTTATTGCAGAAATCTCATATTATCAGTCATAGAGCACCTGGTAGTCAGATCTTTTCAAAGCAGTTGAAACTATAGGGAGGCCAGAGCTTGTAATATAAAGAAATAACAATGATGGTATAATAACACATATTCAGAAAAATATAAAATCCCACACTGAGGGTCCACTTGTTGTGCTAGGGGACCTTCCCTTAGATGACATTTTCTGGATGCCAAGGGGACATAAGTGCTAGCCATTTTGTCTTTCTATTATCGCCACTCTTTCGCTAATGTTCAGTCGCTCCCCTAGCCACTAGACTTTTTGTTGATACTTGCAAACACACCTCTTGGCCTCATCTTTTAAAAACCCTCTTGTAATCAGTGTTGTTTTACAGTATTTAAGATAACTAGACAGTATAAAATATCTGAGAGTATACTTGCCAAAACAGACACAGGAACTATATGAACATGAGCATAAAACACTTTTTATACAAATTAAGTCAGATTTAAATAATTGGAGTAATATTTATTGTTCATGGATAAATAAAGCCAATATAATTTTTAAATGACAGTTTTACCTAGCTAATTTAATTTCTTCAATGCCATCCCAATTAAATTACTAAAAAAAATTATTGAGTAAGAAAAAATAATAAAACAATGGAAGAACAAAAGGTTAGGAGATTCAGTACTATCAGACCTTAAATTATAGGACAAGAACATTGTTGAAGTGTAAAAGGAATAATTTCAGTTTTTTATATTCAAAATTACTTGTATAAGTAAAACCAATGTAACCAAGAACACAAGGAATGTAGAAAATTGGATGAAAACTTTCATGGATAGTCTCTCAGATAGTATATGCATGTGTTAGAATACTGCTGTGATGTAGGAAATGATGAGCTGGTTGATTTAGAAAAATATGAAAAGATTTGGACTGACCATTAATTTATAGATTATTAGCTAGCCTTTTTAATAAATTGATTATTAATTACCCAGAAACTCTGTCTCTTGGGTTTCCCATTTGTCAGAGATTACTAAAAGCAGTACCAACTTTTCCAAAGGCAATACTGCCTTTGAGACTGTATCTTGTTCAATTCTGGGCCCAGTGTTTTTGTATCATGGAGAATAAACATTTAAGTTCATTTATTCAAGTTTTCACCTTATAACCAATCACTTGGCATTATATAGCCTATGTTGATGCAAAACATTTAAATGGCAAAATCTGCCTTTCACATTTCCCATCTGCCTCTTTTTCCAACTTGGTAACCCAGAGAAACAAAGAGCTGGCCAAGTGTCATTCATTTAATGGCCAGATCTCTGGGAATGGATGTCTTTAAAGTTAAGTTGGCTCTTGGGTGAAAGGCAGACAAGCCATCATTGGACCTATACTTAAAACCTCTGTAGGACTTGGCAGAGATTGTTCTCTCCTAGAGCAGCCTTAGAAAATGAAAAAATAAATGAATGAATGAATGAAAAAATTTATGAATTTCAATTTATTAAGCACTTACTATAAGGAAAGCCTGGAAACACAGATTGAAAACAGATATCTATTCTTCAGGAGCTCACATTCTAATAATTCACACATAGGAAGTTTCAGCAACAAATGAAATGGAAAGGTTCCATGGTCATTAGGGTAAAGTGACAAAAATAAATGTTATTAAATTTTCTTTTTTTCCCTTTTTTATTAGCATTCATTTTTTAAAAATTTTGAGTTACAAATTCTCTCCCTTACTCCAAACCCTCCCCGCACATTGAGAAAGGAGAGAGAAGGTAAACATTACAATACGCATCATACATGTAAAGTCATGTAAAGTATATTTCTATATTAACTGTGTTGCAAAAAAAGCAAGAAAAAACCAAAATTATTCATTTTATCTCCCATGATCCTTTCTATCTCTTGTTTGGTAATAAATTCTTCCCTTACCCAAAGATCTGACAGGCAAATTATTCTGTGCTCCCCTGATTTGTTTATGATATTACCCTTTATGCCTAAATAATGTACTCATTTTGACCTTATTTTGGTATATGATGTGAAATGTTGACCTATGCCTAGATTTTGCCAGACTGCTTTCTAGTTTTCCCAGCAATTTTTGTTGAATAATGAGTTCTTGCCCCAATATCTTGGATCTTTGGGTTCATCAAACACTAGATTACTGTGGTCATTTACTTCCTTATATTGTGTACCTAATCTATTCTACTGATCCACTTCTCTATTTCCTAACTAATGGAAATTTTTTTGATGATTAGCACTTTGTAATATAATTTGAAATCTAATACTGCTAAGTCTCCTTCCTTCACATTTTTTCCCCTTGAGTCCCTTGATATTTCTTGAATTTTTCTTCTGTTATTTTCACTAACTCTGTAAAATTTCTTTGGTAGTTTGATATGTATGGCACTGATTTAATGAATCTTCTTTAATGTCATTTCCATTTCACACACTGCTACAGGATCACCCTGAAAGATAACCTCAATCCTGAAACTCACAGCTCCTCAGTGCTCCTTGCCCCTGAGACCCCTCTCTTCCTGTGACTGGAGATGGTGTAGGACATCGGTGGGGAACTTGTGAAGTTTGTATTCAATAAAAGAACTGTACTTGAGAATCTAGAGGGTCACATGTGGCCTTGAGGCCCCAGATTCCCCACCCTTGGTATGGGATGAACTTGGGTTGCTACTGTTTAAGGAGGGGACCCAGGGCAGCCATGTCATCATTTTCTACCCAGCTTCAGGACTTCATTATCCCCACTTATCCCCCTAAACTCCAGCTACCACCCCTTTTCCAGCTTCTTTTTATTGTTGTCTTTCCCCATTAGACTGTGAGCTCCTTGAGAACAAGGACTGTCTTTTGCCTTTTTTTCCCTTCAGTGCCTGGTATATAGTAGGTACTTAATATTTATTGAAATTGACTGGGTGATAAAACCATATCCACTGGACCATTTGACAATGACAAGGGCTTCAGTGGTAAGAAACTTTCTTTTTTGGGTCATCAGTAGCTATGCCCAAAAGACTATTTGCAACACCATGAGACCTTGGAACAGGTCTTTTAGTAGAAGAATATTGTCTAAAAATAAAAATATAATGAATATGATAATGTGTTGCCTCATGATCTTTTGAAGTTCCTTTCCAAGTGTGAGATTATCAAGGAGAATTGGAAAGAGCATCACTAAAAATCCAGACCTGGACTCTAGTCACTAATTAACTTTGTAACCTTAGAAAGTTCCTGTCACTCTCTCCTTCACTTCCTCATCTGTAAAATGAAAGAGTTGAATTAAAGAGTCTGTCTCTAAAGTTTATTTTAACCTAAGATTATCTGACTCTGGTTCCATGATTCTATGAAAATGCAAATAACTGCTCTGAGATACTTTAAATCTTATTAAATTAAAAGTTTTACTGACACGGATTAAGTCTTTACTCAGGGTAGATGCTTAAGAGTGGTTAAGGGGGGCAAAAGTGGTTAAGGGACTTTACTAGCAGTGCTAACTTTAAACCAATGTATAGTAACACCAGTGTGGTGTGATCAATGACATCAATATCCTTCTCCCCCAATTAGCTATCCTACTTTTTTGGTTGAACCTTAAAAGCCTTTTAATAGGGAATAGAACCTTTATTTTCCACAATTAGAGGTTAGTTTTAAAAGACAAATACTCCCAGGAGAGAAAACATTCATACTAAGATATAAAAATCAAATAAATGCTTTATGACACCAGTTTTGATTGGGAGTAAGTGGAAGGAGAGTTAATAATAAGAACATGCAAGGGGCCTGAAGAGGCATTTGGTCTTAGAATTCAACTGGAGAAGCAATTTTCGCAATTTTAATTTTTGTATTCTGAAGTTAAACACCAAGTCAAATGAATATTTTAATGCTTTTGCTAGACTAAAGGGGATTGTACATAGAAGTGTGCATCTCTATTATGTACAACTTGTTTTTCTTTTATTTTTTCTAATATGTCATATATATCATATATATTTTCTAACATATTCCATGTTCAGCAGTCAAAGCTGTCCTGCTTGATTGTTATTCTGTTTGACCTCCATTTTGTTTTTTTTCTGAAAACCTCATCAATGAACCTCTTTTCTTTCTTTTTATTTTTGTCTGCCTTATCCCTCACCCTACTTCTCCCTCCCACTTCCTTGAAAAAAAAAAAACAAACCTCATATCAAATATGAATAGCCAAGCAAAACAAATTGCCACATTGGCTGCATCCAAAATTCAATATTATTTTATGTCCTCTGTCCAAATCTCAATCAAAGTTGAGTAGCCTGCTCTGGAATAGTAGTTCGTCATCCCTTTGCTAAGAATTTCAAAGTCTTTCAGGGCGGTTTTTTCTTTGCAAAGTTAAGTACAAATTGTTCTCTTGGTGTAAATGGTTCTCTAGGTTCTGCTTATTTCGGTCTGCATCAACTCATACAGGTCTTCCCAAAGTTTATTTCCGTTTTGGTCTTCGTTGTATCCTGAATGCTTGGCGCAATGCCTTGCACATAATAGGGTCCTTAACTGGAAATGAATTTGAATTATTTTCACTAAATGTAATATCTTCATAAGTGTATATCTGATTCACTTAAAAATGACAAGCAGAAAGCAATGAATGAGATTTAAAATGTGAAGGAGTTTTATGTGTTAAAGCTTTTACTCAAATATTTCCTGATTTTTTTTGGTTTTTAATTGCTTCTACTTAGAGTGGAATTGGAATCATTTCTGATGTTTAATTTTATAAAGATTCACCATCTTCTCTGCCACCCACTCACCCACCACCCTCAAAACAAGGACCAATCTGTGGAAAGATAAAAAGGTGGCAAGAGAGTAAGGAGCATAAATAGTCTATTACTCAGCTACTCAGGAAATCCGCTCCTTCACAGCTGGCAGTGAGCAGCCAGGGAGGAAATAGGACAGGGCTTGAGATACTGGCTTTGTACTATATGTTGTTCCAACAGAAGAGTGTTTTAAGATCTAAAATGTAAGCAAACTCTTAGTAAATAACAGATTTTGAGGAGCTGCCCGTGAACAACGTAAAGAAACTAGTTAATCCTATTCACCATCCCAAAGACCTCACAATCATGGTTAAACTGCATCTCAGAGTTTTCAGAAACACACAGCACCATGATTATAGTTTCTGAGCGAGAACATATCTTCCACTTAGCTCTAGTAGGAATTGGGGCAATATGTGGAAGAATGGAATAATCCCGGTTCTGGGGTCTGGAGTCAGAGAAGGTGAGTTTTAATTCTGCCTCTGATGTTCATCCTTGAACTTCATTTCCTCATTTGTAAAATAGATTAAACCATAAGCCCTTTGAGGGCCCTTCTAATTCTATGTTCCTACAATCTGTCCTCTACTTCCCATTTCTAACTCCCATCAATGACCAAACCTAGTTTTGTGGGAGTATATTCTTTCCTTATCTTTGCTTTTTCTAATAGAATCCTTTATTTTTCCTTCAAAGTTCTGTTCAAGTGCCACTTTCTACATAAAACCTTTCCTGCAACTCCAAGCTACTAGTTCCAGCCCCCAAAAGTTTACTGTATGTGTGTGTGTGTGTGTGTGTGTGTGTGTGTGTGTGTGTGTGTGTGTGTGTATTTGGGTTGCCTCCTCAGGCAGAATAGAAACTTCATGAAGGCAGGGACTGTTTCATTTTTATCTTTGTCTTTCCAGAGCCTGCACATTGCCCGGTACATAGTTGGTATTAGCAAATATTTATTGATTTCTTAACTGAGGTGAACAGAGAAAGGCAGGGATAAGGGTAAGCTAGGGCAGCAATGATTCTACTGACTACACGCTTCAAGTGTGAATCTGGGAGGAAAATCTGCTAACACAACCATATTCTAGTTTTTGTGTACTTAACAAAACACTGACCAAAAAGGCCAGGGGCAGAGATAAATGCCCTGACATTTCAGAGCAAAGGAAGGTTGATTTTTTTGGTTTGTTTTTACAGATTCCTCCACTGATGTTTCCTCTGATGCCTTATCTTGTCATAGAAGTGACCCCTCAGTTCTCAAAGCCTATGCCAGCAGAGCATAGCAACCTAGAAAACTTTAGAAGGGAGACACAGAGATAGATTATGTGTCTGATCTCCCAGGGTGGGCCAATGCTTGGAGACGATCATCATCAAGAAATTGGCTGCTAAATAATGAATTTAATGGGGACCACAGCAACTCAGGAAGAATGTTTTAGCAAGATGAGAAGGGGCTGTGATCTACATTGGTGGAACCCCCATACACATTAAATTATGGATCTTTTGAAATATATTAAAGTCCTGGAGTTGGCAAGGATGATGGAAAACTGTGAAATCAATATATTGGAAAATGATTCTTAACCTTTTTTGAAATTGTTTCTTTACTCAATCCACAATACATTTTGAAGAAAATGGACATCACTAGATATATATGGGAAGGAAATCTGGGGGTTTTGAGGGACTGCAAAATCAACAAGTGTTAATAGTGCCATGTGGTAGTCAAATGAGACCTAATGTGACTTAGACTTCATTAAAGGAGGTATTAAGAGAGACTTTGTGTCCTAGACATTAATATCATAGACCTTAAAATCTCAGTTCTCCATGTTTTTACAGGAAGAAGAGGAAATGGCACTAAAGAAGACCAAAATAGGATGAAAACTGGGATCAAATTGAATAATTACAGAGGAAATTGATGCTGGAGGGAGCATGAATTTGAGTATTTTGAGAGAAGATCATTCAAGCATTTATTCAGCACCTACTGTGTACTGCATCCTGGGTCATCTCCAGTTGTCCTGATCAATATCTGGCCACTGGATCCACATGGTTCTGGAGGAGAAAGTGAGGTTGGTGACTTTGCACAGCACTTTCTCACTTAAATCCAATCCACTTGCATGTCATGGTATCACCTCCCTGGTGTCATGGTCCTCTTTGAGAACAAAGGACATACAGCAGAAGCAGCAACAACTATGTACCAAACACTTTCTAGGCTCTGGGGGTCTAGAAATACAAAATACAAATAAGAAAGAAAGAAAGAGAGAGAAAGAAAGAAAGAAAGAAAGAAAGAAAGAAAGAAAGAAAGAAAGAAAGAAAGAAAGAAAGAAACAAAGAAAGAAAGAAAGAAAAAGGAAGGAAGGAAGAAAGAAAGAAAAAGGAAGAAAGGAAGGAAGGAATGAAGATAGAAAGGAAGAAAGAAAGAAAAGGAAAGAAAGAAAGAAAGAAAGAAAGAAAGAAAGAAAGAAAGAAAGAAAGAAAGAAAGAAAGAAAGAAAGAAAGAAAGAAAGAAAGAAAGAAAAAGAAAGAATCCTTGTTCTCAGCCTATTTTCTATGACTTTTTCTCAGTCCTCATTCTTCTTGACTTCTCTACGGTATTTGACACTGTTGGTCACCTTTTCCTCCTGGATACTATCTTCTTTCTGGGTTTTAATGGCTCTGCAGTTTCTTGGTTTTCCTCCTACCCATCTGAGTAATCCTTCTTAGTCTCCTTTTCTGCATCTTCATTAACGTCATTCCCGTTAACTGTGTTTGCTTCATCAGGTTCTGTCCTAAACCTTCTCTTTTATCTCTAAACCTTTCTCGCTTAATGATCTCATAGTTGACTATCTTATCTACACATCTGGTCCTACTCTCTCTCTCTCTTCAGTACCTCCACATCACCAATTGCCCATCAGACATTTTGCATCGCATGTCTTGTAGGTACCCCAAGCTCGGAATATTTCCCCCAAATTCCTCCTTCTTCTGAACTTCCCTACTGGTTTTGAAGAGATCACCATCCTTGTAATCATCTAAGTTCACAATTGAAGTGTCACTCTTGACTCCCCACTCTTCCTTATTTTGAATTTCCAGTCAGGTGCCAAATTTTGTTATTTCTACATTTCTCCCATCCATCCTCTTTTCTCTGCTCATACAACTATCATTCTAGTTAATACCCTTATTACCTCTCTCATGCACTATTGAAATGATCTAATTGATCTCCCTGACTCAGCTCCAACCCCAATCCAGTCCACCCTCCTCCACACAGCCAACAAAAGTGTGACCATATTATTCCCCTTCATAATAAACTCCAAAAGTTCTAGGAACAAATAAAAGATCTTCTGTTGGGCATTTGAAGCTTTTCACAAAAGGCCCCAACCTGCCTTTCCCCTGTTGGTTTCCACAGTTTAGTCAATATGATTTTTTCTCCTATGAGATTCTGTTTCTCATCTCCATGTCTTTGTCTATACCTGGAATGCAGCTCTTCCTCCTTTACATCTTAGAATCCCTGATTTATTTCAGGTCTCAGCTCAAGTGACATAAAGCCTTTCCAGATTTTCCCAGCTGCTATTATCCTCTCCACTCATCACCTTTTACCTATTACCTATTTTGAATATACCTACATATGATTATGTTGTCTCTCTGGCAGAATGTAACTTTCTTGAGAACAGGAACTGCTTGTTTGGTGTGTGTGTGTTTATATCCACAGTGCCAATCACAATGCTTGGCACCTGGTTGTCCTTTAGTGCCATTACCTCTTCTTCCTATAGAACAATGAGAACTGAGATTTTAAGGTCTATGATATTAATGTCTAGAACACAATATCTCTTGTAATGCCTCCCTTAATGAAGTCCAAGTCACATTGGGTTTCATTTGTCAATCAATTGATAAACCTTTATTAAGCACTTACTATGCACCAGATACTATGCTAAGTGTTGGGGATACAGAAAGAGGCAAAAGATACTTCCTGCCCTTGAGGAGCTCACAATCTAATAGAGGTGACAGCATGCAAAGAAATATAATACAAATGAATTGTATATAGGATATAGTAGGTGCTTAATAAATGCTCAATTTGTTGGTTGATAGGATTTCTCATCATGGATATGACAATGCCAGACAACAGACAGGAAGCAGTTACTTCGTTTTAATTTAGCTTCTCTTTCTTTTCTTCCAAGGAGAAAAATATTTGGACTGAAAAGAACAGAGTCAAAATGGCTAATAAAGAGGTGTTTCCTAAGATAAGTAAAGAGATGGATCTAGGGGCAAGTCACTAAACCAAGATGAACAACACCCTGCAGAAATGATTGATTGTTCATCCACTGTCAGGTGGCAGTGGGTTAACCCATCTGACATATGCCACCCACTGTCACACCCTGAGCATGCCTTGCTAATCCAGCCAGGCAGTTGGTCAGTGGTCGATTTCAGTGGTGGCAGGCATGGCAGGAAAATCCAGAGACTCCTTCTTTTCATTGATTCTCATAAATGGAGATGTATTGATGAGTCTATGACCCAGGCACTGATAGTCCCTGTAATCAGACAATTTTCTGGAATACTGTGTTCCATTTTTAGGCATCACTTTTAGGAAAGATATTGACAAATTAGAGTTTTAGGGTAGGGGGACCAGAACAGTAGAAGTACTAGATTCCATGACATGGTTGAAAGACATGGCAGTATTTAGCCTGTAGAAGATATTAAGGAACGACATGACTGCTCTCTTGAAGCATTTGAAGGGCTGCCATATAATAGAGGAGCTATACTTTTTGGTTTGGTCCCAGAGGGTAGAGCTAGGAGCAAAAGGAGAAGATTTAGGATGCATACGAATAAAAACTTCTTAACTTTTGGAGTCATCCAAAAGTAAAATGGTGTATCTTGGGAGGTAGGGGAATTATTCTAATACTAGTCCCTTTCTTCTGGGATCATCTTCAATTTATCCTGCCTTTATCTTTTTTGTACTTTTTTTTTATTTGCCTAGTTTTTTTCCCCATTCAACTGCGAACACAGGGAGAGTAGGGATTATTTTCTGTTTTTATTTGTATCCCCAGCACTTAGCACAGCTACTGGCAAAGTCAGGACTTAATAAATACTTGTTGACTTGACTTGCTAAAGGTCTAAAATTCCCTGGTAGTCACTTGTTGGGGAAAAGTTAAGGGATTCCTGCTTAGTCCTGGGTTGGACTAGATGGCTTCGAGCCGTCCATACCGATTCTGAAGTTGCGAGTTGGGTTTGCTGCGTGTAAGTTAGCGTTGATCAAAGGGACTTAAAGGTCCTGATGAAAATATGTGAATGAGAATGAAAGAATTGTGCTCCCTTAGCTCTTAGCTGTCAGAAGGCTGCATGACCCCTGCAGCCTGGGCGAGTTCTTTCCGACCATCCCCTCTGGGATCGGCTAAGGAGACGTGGCATCTAAGTACTCCCTTGCACATCTACCCCCACCCTAGCTTTTCTTAAACCTCTCAACATGGGACGGGGTCGCTTTTGTCTCCCTTGAAGTTGCCGGCTCCCCCAGCAGCCCAGTCCCCCTGGATTTCCTAAAATAAGACGGGGCGAGTCAGCAACTAAGGCTGTCCACCGAAAGCATTCTTGCGGGGCGGGAGCCAAAGGGGGAGTGGGAAGAAAGAGATAGAGAGGCGGGAGCAGCCCGCGGACCTAAGGGCGGGGTGCTGAGAACAGGGCCGAGGGGAGGGGACGGAGGCGCGTTCTCTGGGTTCTCCGGCTCGTGACCGTCAGCAGCTGCTTGAGTAACAGCCCAGCCTTGGGCAGGCAGCGTCCGAGATGCTGGGCTGGAAGCGCAGGAATGGGGCAGCAAAGCCTTGGCGTCCAACAAGGATCGTCTACCTGCTGGTGGCAACAGCCTCCTTTCTCCCCGATGCGTGTGGGTCCAAACGGGCTTCCACCACCTGGACGCAGGAGAAGGTGAGGGGCTGGTGAGCGAGAATGAGTGTGTGCGCGCTCAGGGCACGCCCGCGTGCCCAGCTGGATGCAGATTTAGGGGCAAGGGGTCGGGGAAGTGGTGAGAATGACGGGCTCTGTGAGTAGGGATGGGAGCCTAAGCGATATTAGGCTTTCATGGGTGCCCCCCTCCCAGTCATAGGAAAGACGCCCCAACACCAATCACTCCGACAGCAGCAACTGTGGGGTACTGGGCCCGATTTCTCAGACGGGTGATTTGGCTGTCTCCGACCCAGAAAGAGTGGTTAGATGATGTCATGGGCCTGGTCCCTATTGTGGTTCGATTGGGGGTGTTGAAGGCAGGCACAGGAAGTCTGCCTTGACGGGCAGTGAAAGATAGGGAGATAAGAGCTCGTCTTTGGGCTCTGCCACCCACTCTGGGTGATGGATGACAGGGTTCATTACTCACACAGCCCTAAGCAAAAGCTAGGTTACCCCTGGAGGCACTCTCTTGTGCTCTTTCATTGATGAGTGAAAACCTGCCCTTTGATTGCTGAACTTTCCCTTAGATTAGTCCGTAGGTAATAAGATTCCTTCCTTCCTTCCTTCCTTCCTTCCTTCCTTCCTTCCTTCCTTCCTTCCTTCCTTCCTTCCTTCCTTCCTTCCTTCCTTCCTTCCTTCCTTCCTTCCTTCCTTCCTTTTCTCTTTCCCTTTCTTCTTTCCTTCCTTTTCTTCTTTTTGTTTTGTTGGAGAAAGACCAAATATATCAACTAGAAAGATAGTATTTTAAGAGTAATTTATGGTGCTTACAAGCATTTGGGACGTGGGGAGGAAATTTCTTTTTTTTAATAGAAGTTAAAAAGTGCAGATCTCAGAGAGATCTCTATTACTGGAAGATGGAAAACTCAAGAAAGCTAGGATGAAAGCCATTAAAAGGCTTTGCTTGTGAAGCAAGCAGTTTCATGCTCATTTCATTATTTATGTAATTGGATTTTGAAATTGCATTACATTTAAAAAGGCTTATGAAACTTGAGGTGGTATTTCACTGTGGTAAACATCCCACTGCTGTGGCAAGACATCCAGAGATACTTTAGTAAAGGTCTCTTTGAGAGACTTTTATATTTATGGGAAATTTTTTTAAAAAATTTTTGAATAGAAGCCAAGCTATTAAAAAAAAATCTATGCATTAAGCCCAATGTGTCTTTTAACTTTTTAAAAGTACAAGGTATAGGAATAAATTTACTGGAACTCTCAGAACCTCATGTTCGCCCACACTAGTGAACGCTGGGACTCTAGCACTATGATTCACATGTACTCTGTGAAAATTGTTAAGGACATCTAGTTCCTGAGTTTGAATTTAGTTTTGCTTTGTTTGATAGTCATAGTTTACAATCTTACCTTATTGGAAATTTTACCTTATTGTAATTTTAGCTTATTGGCTAAAAGGACTCTGGCAAGAGCGTGGGTAGAAACAATCAAAAGCCATTACCACTGTTTCGGTAGCATCCTTATATATTATCATCTTAGCTCATAAATGCATGAATATATCTCTAAGACACCCTCCAATATCTCTTCACCATGCTTACTATTATCTTCACCCTTCTGGGAAAAATTGACAAAAGGGAATTATGAAAGCCAGAACTTGGAGACACACCAACCACACACAGAGTGTCTTTAATGTTGACTAGTAAAGAGTATTTATAAATGGTTTTCGCCAAGTTTATTTTTCCCTATAGGAGTCATTTGCAGGTGTGTGTACATGAAACAATCTTCTATTCTGTGGTGCTGTGATTTGTAATATATTAACTAAACTATGATTTGCATGTAAGTCCAAGCTGTGATACTATCACCATTACTGTGCTCTCTAATAACTCACATGCCTATACTGTTTAAGGTTTGCAAATCAATTTCCCTAAAATAATCCTATAAATTAAGGAGTATAAAAGAAAGAGTGTAAAATAAAAATTTTAAAATAAAGTAAGGGGCATTATTATTCCCCCTTTTCAGATAAGGAGAGTATGTGATAAATAAGTCAATTATTAATGGATCCATACATTCTAAGGGTCAGGATTCCAAGGCAAGTCTCCTGATCCCAATTCTGACATTCTTTCTCTTATCCCATACTTCCTCAGATCCCTTATGTACAAAATAGAAATAATGCTTTTCGTATAATCTACTTCATGGTGGTTTTATAAGGAAGATGCTTCCTAAGTATTAAAGTATAATCAAAATTCAAGACATTATTACTTATAAATATAGTTGAAATAACTTTTAAAAATCTTATGGACAGTGTGCTGACCAGGGGCCTGAGTTCTAATCCCAACACTAACTTTTGTTAGTTGTGTGACCACAGACAAATTACTTACCTGAGCTGCAAGTGAATTAACTGAGCCTCAGTTTCTTAAAGATTAAAGCACATATAGGGAATTTTAAAATAGTATATAAATGTGACCACCTAAATATGTACTTCAAATCAACATAAGATGAAAATTATTTTCAAATACTATAACCCAAAGGCCAAAACAAACTTCTAAAATTTCTATTTTACTTCATTTTCTCTTGTTGACTTTTAAAATGTCTCTTGTTTATCTCTGTCTGGTGAGTGGTCAGATGAGTTGTGCCAAACATATTATTTTAATAACATATGTAATGTCTAGTACATTGATATGTGCATTTTTTGGTAAGGTGTGGTAAAGAAAGCAGATTTTGAAAATTTGCTTCAGTCTCTTTGAAATTAGGGTGTGTCTTATTTATGATGGCCTCTAATATGAAAATATTGGAAGTCTCCACCTTGTGAATGAAATTTTCTTTCAAAAGTTTGCTAATGAGTTAGTTATTTAGAACCTGGTAGGGGCAACTGTGGATAGAGCACTAGCCCAGAGTCAGGGAGACTCTTCTCTCTGTGTTCCAATCCAGCCTCAAATACTTACTAGTTGTGTGACCCTGAGCAAGTCACTTAACCCCTTTGCCTCAATTTCCTCATCTGTAAAATGAGCTGGAGAAGGAAATGGCAAACCATCCTAGCATCTCTGCCAACAAAACCCCAAATGGGGTCATGAAGAGTAGGACATGACTGAAAAAAATTGAATAATAACTACAAAAAGGCATTCCCGCATAGATAGAACATTACAGATGATGAATAAGTTCAAAGTCAGTCATAAAAGCCTTTTAGTTTCTATAGCTGAACTGTCATCCTGATGAATATCTGGTCACTGGATCCAGATGACTCAGGAGGAGAAAGTGAGACTGGTGACCTGCATAGCCTTCCCTCCCTCAAAACAAAGTCAAGTGCAAATTACATCATCAATTCTCTGATGTCATGGTCTTCTTTGAAAATGAAGGACGAACACAACAATAATGTGGTACTAGGAGAATAATTCTGAATCTGAAAATAGTGATTATGTGATACAGGAAGGAAGAGGAGTGACATAATTTTCTTCCTCATCCTGAGTTCTAGGATCATATTTTGAAATAGGTAAAATTTATATTTGGCATACTCTCATCTCCCTTTCTGGACTTTGCTCACACATCCCATTGTCCCTTTCCCTAATGATCTCATAGTGCTTTCAGCCACTCCCTGTGGCATTTCTGCTTTTAGGAGATCTAGATTCCAAACATATTTACCATTCTGTCAAAACTCTCATTCCTTTAATATTGTTGTTGGAGTCATTTCAGTCATGTCCAACTCTTTATGATCCCATTTGGGGTTTTCTTGGCAGAGATACTGGAGTGATTTGCCATTTCCTTCTCCAACTCATTTTACAGATGAGAAAACTGAGGCAGACAAGGTTAAGTGGTTTAGCAGGGGGTCACACAGCTAGTAAGTATCTGAGGCCAGATTTGAACTCAAGAAGATGAGTCGTCTAGACCCCAGACCTGGTGCTCTGTCTACCATGTCACCTAGCTGTCCTCTGTATGTCACTGAGGAAAAACAGTCTGATTAAACTAATTTACTTAGAATTCTCAATTGAATCAATCAGTCAAAGATGCAAATTAAATGTGAATGTCTATAACTCATCTTGGGAGGAGTGAAGTGCTCTGATTATTGGAGAAAGACAGAATAATTCCAAACAAGAAGTGAATTAGAATTGACTGAAACATACCTCTAGGTTTATATATAACAATTCACTTCGAAGCCAATTCAAAGTGGGTCATTTTCCCAGTAGTTCAATCAGGTAGTGGTTAAATCTACTGATGAAGGGATCCTGAGCACAAACTTATCCTCCCTCAACCTAACAATCTTTTGGAACTTGAAAGGTTGAAAGACCTGGAGTTTCATCTGTAGCAGAGTCCCTTAGAGCATTGGTGGGTTAATGGCAGGATCTGCATTGAGAAGTATGAGATATGCTGAAGACAATGTGTAGATTCACTGAGAGAAAGTACTCTCTACCTCAGGACTCTTTAAAGAGGCTGGCCCTTGAAACCCAGCAAAAAGCTACACCTAAGGGGAACCTTATGAGGACTCCACAAAGGGAGAAAAGGACTCCCTTAGTAACTAGGGACTTGGAGCTCTAGAAACCTACTTTTAATTTTAAGCTTATTCTCTCCAAGGACCTTGTGTACAAGGGAAGAGTATATTTTCCTTGAAGGGGATTATTTTTGGAAAGCCTGAGTTTGCTCTGTTTCCCTTTTATAAAAGCAAATACATTCTGAGTGATAATTGCTTGGGAGGTCATTGGTTGGGGTTTATGTGTAATATAATACTAGAAACTGTAGCCCCTTATGATTTGCCCTGGAACTCTGAAAGGAATAGTCAACTCCTACCTTGGGGATAGGGCCTTCTATTTTGAGTATCTAATTGGAGATGCTTAGCACATAGTAGCCACTTTATATGTTGGTTTGTTAAGTAGTATAGAGGGTGTATATGGTGTGTAAGTGTGTGTATGCACACACATATACATACTATGCATATGCACACATGTATTACATATATATATATATATATATGGATCAGGAAAAACCTCATGTAAGAGTTAAATGTTGATTTGAACTTTATGGGAAGCTAGCAATTAAAAGAACTGTTTCACAATATTGCTGCCTGAAAATAAAATGGACTGCTACATCATTGGTCATGTCCAAGCAAAGGCTGGATAGCCTCTTATGGTAGATGCTGTTAAGGGAATTCATTCTTTAAGTAGCAGGGTTGGGGATAGGGGTTAAACTATTTAACTCCTAAGGTACTTTGCAACTCAGAGATTCTACAGTTCTATGAATAAGCTCCCCAGAGTCAGAACCTCAGGTTTCTTGCTTTCCACAGCATCATTTCCATCTCCATTTCTGATCCTTCAGATTGTTTTAAAAAGCTTAAGATTGTTCATCCCCCCTGAATGGTACTTATGTCAACAGCATTGGTGAGAAAGAGCAAGGTGGGCTGTTGGTGTGGTTTGTTTGTACATCTTTTCCTGTGAAAAGAGAAGAAAAAGGAAGGATTTTAATTTCTTCATTCCTTGCTCTTCTGCAGCAACATTTCTGGTACTCATTGCAGGGTGAATTGTTTGACCTCTGTAGAGCCTGTGGTAGTGACTCCAGTCTGGAGTTAAATAGCGAGATCAATGTGCGAGCTGTTTAGGAGCTTCTCAGGCTGGAGGATTGCTGAGACCTAATTGACTGCATTACTGTGATAATTTCCCTATGAGTTCATGATCTGGAACCACAAACCCTTTCACAAACTGGGCTGACTCCACAAATTCTGTAATTAATGTACTACATGTCTGACCTACTACAAGATTAGTTTTTGCCCCAGTCAAACTCCATGTACTTTGTCCTCTTCAAGAGAGATAGTCCAGCAAAGCTGCATTCCACATCTTAGCACAGTGCCTGGCACACAGTAGGTGTTTAATAAAACATTTCTTGATTACTTGATTGATTACTTGAACGTTTACATAAGACTGTCTGAAAAATGTGTCTCCTGGATGAGGAACAAAGATTACTTGCAGATTTCGGTTGCCATCTGCTACAATTCTGAAGTTCTCTCAATAACCTCCTTTATATATCAGCTCCCCCTTTTTGGTTTTCTCTCCTTATTCCTGCCTTTTATTCTTATTTCTGCCTATTCCCCTTCCTTCCAGGAAGACTTTTTTTCTTAAAAAGAATAATGATGGTTTGAAATTTTCTTATTTTTGGAATTCTTCTGGGAAAAGGTAAATTTAAAATAATTAGACAAGTCAAAATATTCTTTATAGTGTGTTAGGATTGAGTTTTAACTAGTTAAATGAGTGTATTTATTCTCTTTTCAATTCAGTCTGACAGATACTTATTAATAGCTAGCATTTACATGGTGCTTTGTAATGGAAAGTACTTTACAAATTTCCTCATTGGATCCTCACAACTTTAGAAGGTAGGTGCTATTATTATCCCCACTTTACAAAGGAGGCAACTGAGGCAGATTGAAGTGAAGTGACTTGTCCAGAGTCATGCAACATTTGAGCTCAAGTCCTCTGAGGCACCATCCAAGCACCTATGATGTGTAGATGACTTTGCTATGTGTTAGGGACAGTGACATGAATAAAACAATCCCCGTCCTCAAGAGTCTGGGTTACTTTTCATGAAGTTCTGCTCTGTTGTCAAGGGCACCACTGTTCTTTCATTTACTCGGGTTTAGAAACAAGGGTCCATCTTCTACTGGTCAGGCTCCCTTATCTCCGCCCCAACCCTCACTCCAGTCAGATCCCAGATGTTTCTTATTCGATCTCAGGAATATTTCATGTATCATCATTCACGTAACTTTTATCAAAGTTCGGATCCTCATCACTTCTCTCCTGGACAATTGCAGGTACCTCCTAACTTAACTCTCTGGAGGTTGCAGTAACCTCCTAACTGACCTCTCCCCTCTCCAATTCATTCTACTCACAGCTAGCAAATTGATATTCTAAAGCACAGATCTGTTCATGTTGCTTCTTTACTCATGAATCCCCAGTGGTTCCCTAAAACTTCTAGGATATAATACCAACCCCTCCATTTAGCGTTTAAACAGGACTCACACTATCTTTCTAGCTGGGTTAGACATGACTCTCATGCCTTGTATGATCCAGCCAGGATTACTTGGGTGCTGTGTACAGCGTTCCACCTCTCTTCTGCTGTTGCCCAAGACTAAAATGCCCTTTCTTCTTATCTCTCCTTTCCTCTAGGAACTTTTATCTCCATTCGAGGCTAAGCAAAAGTGCTGTCTCTTAGAAGAATCTTATCCTGATTTCCTCAAGTTGCTAATATCCACAACCCTACCCCTAGCAGAGAAACTCCTATGTATATTTTTTATGAATGTAATAGGAGTTGGAGGAAGTCTATAATTTTGTAGCTCAGAGGGACAATGATTCTGTCTAAGCCCTGAGATCTGGTTGAGGACTATTTTCATCTTTGAGTCAGAGGGCTGACTTGAGTCATGCCTGAGAGTTCTTAAAGAGACACGCATAGTCTGCCAAAGACAGACTGAAAGGAAGAAGCAGGGAGATGGTATCCCCAGCCTAGCCCACCCCAACCCAGAGCCGAAGAAACCAATCTGGAAGAGAACTGAAAGCACAGGAGAAAGAAGAAATTGAGATGAGAAGTCTAAAGGAGAAATTGAAAGGAGAAATGAAAAAAGAAAATGAAATAAAGACTGAGCTTTGGGGGCAGAAGAGAGAGATTGGGGAGGGTTATTAGGCCTCTATGGGCATCTCAAAGTAGAAACTCCTGATTGTACCTAAATCTTCAAGGACTAACGGAAGATCTAAAGAAATATCTGCTCTTTCCCTAACTTCCCTCCCTGGGCCTGTTCAGTTACAGTTATTACAGTATACTCTGCTTGTTAGGATGCTTGATAGAGCCACTGGCCTGGAGTCAGGAAGATCTGAATTTAAACCTGGCTTCAGACACTTACCTGGGCAAGACGCTTAATCTCTTTCTGCCTCAGTTCCCTCATCTATAAAATAGGGATAATAACAGTACCTACCTCTCAGGTAGTGAGGAACAAATGAGAAAATAATTATAAAAAGTGCTTCACAGTGCCTGGCACATGGTAGGAGCCATATAAATGCTTATCCTCTTTCCTTACTCCTGTCCCCTTACCTACATGTTTTCTCTATTCTGATTTTGCCTCAAATATAGTTAGACTATTCTCAAATGGGGGCTTTTAGCTGTTGTGATTATACTACAATGTTCATTTGAGATAAACTCTATGAAATAATCCAAAAAGAAATCACATGAAACTCAGGGTCATTATTGTTGGCTCTAGGTTAAAATTGATATAATTGTTGTTAATAGGGTATCTTTGATAAAACTGCTAGAGAAAGAGAAGAATTGGAGGAAAGATCACTCTAAACCTCTCCCTCTTAACACATAACATCTGGGAAGAATTCAGCTTTGTCCCTTTCTAGAAGGGAAGAGGGAACAGAAAAGATTGAGTACTGACCAATCAACCATACCATCCACAGTGACATCCAACAGGTTTTACATGTACATTTTATATACTATTTCAAATCAAGAGTATAAGCTTCTTGAGGGCAAGGAAATCTTTTTGTCTTTCTATCCCCAGCACTAGTGTATAGTAGGTAATTAATAAATGCTTGTGGAATTGAATTGAATTGAACTGAATTAGCCTCTGCCTACATGTTTTAGTGCTAGTGGCTTTGGAAAGCTTTATGAAAATAATCATCAGTTACTAGGATTGGTGAATCTCCACCCCTACCCACCAGTCCCATCCCAGGGAATAACAAAGCATTGGAGAATATAATGAATCAACTACATTTACCCACTAGGACTTGCCTGCTGAGCTGACTGACTGATTGACCATCTCCTCATCCTCAACACTCCAGACATTTTGGCAATTGTTTCTCTCTCTTTAATTTATCCTCATCCTAATCTTTGTCAACATCTTGGCAGACAAGTTTATTATTCTTGTACTGAAAATATTTCATCATCTATAAAATCAGGCCATTGAACTAGATAACTGGCCAAGGGGCCCTTTCAGTTTTCAGTAAATAATCCTATAAATAAGTTGTCTACAGCCACACAGAGCTAGTTACTGGCAGAAGAATTCTGAGGTAAATTGCTCTGAATAGATTTAGACAATCTACTCACCTCTATTAAATAGACAGAAGATTGCCTAATTCTATTTTCTGTTTGCTTCATAACTGAGTGTATACATATCAACTGTGAAACTATTTAATTTGGCTGTTATGATGGCCAAGAAGTTAAACACTAAAAATAATAGTGTCCTGTTATTTAGTTATATAAAGAAAGTCTTCAGAGGAATGAACGTGGTGGGGATAGCAATATTTAAATGCACCAACGGTCCCCAAGATTTTCCTCATTTTTCTTCTCACATCAATCTTTAAACTTTTTTTACCTTTTTTTTAAACCTTAGCATTTTCTTTTCTTTTTTTCTTTTTTTTATTTATTTAACTTTTTACATTCATTTTCACAAAATTTTGGGTTCCAATTTTTTTCTCCCCTTTTATCCCCTCCCCCCACCCCAATACACCAAGCAATCTAATTTTCCCTATCTCCAATCTGCCCTCTCATCTGTCATCCCTCCCTTCTCTTGTCCCCATCTTCTCTTTTGTCCTGTAGGGCCAGATGACTTTCTATGCCTCATTAACTGTATGTCTTATTTCCTAGTAGCAACAACAATACTAAACAGTTGTTCCTAAAACTTGAGTTCCAAATTTTCCCCATCCCTCCCTCCCCACCCATTCCCTTTGGGAAGGCAGGCAATTCAATATAAGCCCTATCTGTGTAGTTTTGCAAATAACTTCCATAATAGTCATGTTGTGTAAGACTAACTGAATTACCCTCCATCCTATCCTGCCCCTCATTGTTTCTATTCTGTCTTTTGATCCTGTCCCTCCCTGAGTGTTGACTTCAAATTGCTCCCTCCTCCCATTGCCCTCCCTTCCATCATCCCCCACCCTTGCTTATCTCCTTCTCCCCCACTTTCCTGTACTGTAAGATAGGTTTTCATACCCAAATGAGTGTGCATTTTATTCCTTCCTTTAGTCAAATGTGATGAGGGTAAACTTCTTGTTTTTTTTTTCTCAGCTCTCCTCTTTTTCCCTCCACTAAAAGGTCTCCTGCTTACCTCTTAAATGATATATAATTTACCTCATTCCATTTCACCCTCTTTCCTCCACCTTTCTTTCTCTCTCACCATTTACCTTAATTTCTTTTAAGATATGGTCCCATCCTATTCCATTCACTCTGTGCTCTCTGTCTCTGTATGTGCGTGCATGCGTGTACATGTGTGTGTGTGATCCCACCAACTACCTAGATACTGAAAAGTTTTAAGAGTTACAAATATTGTCTTTCCATGTAGGAATGTAAACAGTTTCACTTTTGGTAAGTCCCTTATGACTTCTCTTTGCTGTTTACTTTTTCATGCTTCTTCTCATTCTTGTGTTGGAAAGTCAAATTTTCTTTTCAGCTCAGGTCTTTTCATCAAAAATGATTGAAAGTCCTCTGTTTCATTGAAAGACCATATTTTCCCTTGAAGTATTATACTCAGTTTTGCTGGGTAGGTGATTCTTGGTTTGAGTCCTAGTTCCTTTGACTTCTGGAATATCCTATTCAACGCCCTTCGATCCCTTAATGTAGAAGCTGCTAGATCTTGAGTTATCCTCATTTTATTTCCACAATACTGGAATTGTTTCTTTCTAGCTGCTTGTAAGATTTTCTCCTTGACCTGGGAGTTCTGGAATTTGGCCACAATGTTCCTAGGAGTTTCTCTTTTTGGATCTCTCTTTAGGTGGTGATTGATGGATTCTTTCAATACTTATTTTGCCCCTCTGGTTGTAGAACTGTCAGGGCAGTTTTCCTCGATAATTTCATGGAAGATGATGTCTAGGCTCTTTTTTTGATCATGACTTTCAGGTTAGTCCCATAATTTTTTAAATTGTCTCTCCTGGATCTGTTTTTCCAGGTCAGTTGTTTTTTCCCATGAGATATTTCACATTCTCTTCCATTTTTTCATTCTTTTGGTTTTGTTTGGTGATTTTCTTGGTTTCTTGTAAAGTCATTAGACTCCATCTGTTCCATTCTAATTTTGAGAGAGAACTATTCTCTTCAGTGAGCTTTTGAACCTTTTTCCATTTGGCTAATTCTGCTTTTGAAAGCATTCTTCTCCTCATTGGCTTTTTGAACCTCTTTTGCCAATTGAGTGAGCCTATTTTTTCAAGGTGTTCTTTCCTTCAGCATTTTTTTTGGGTCTCCTTTACCAAGGTATTGACCCATTTTCTTCATACTTTTTCTTGCATCTCTCTCATTTCTCTTCCCAGTTTTTTCCTCCACCTGTCTAACTTGCTTTTCAAAATCCTTTTTTGAGCTCTTCCAGGGCCTGAGCCCACCCGACATCCCCCTGGGATGTCTGGGGGTGCCGAGGCCCCCGCCCTCCACGTCTTTCCCTGATGGCAAGAATATTTCCTCGTCATCAGAACTGAATGGCGGGGAACATTTTGCACCTGCTCAAAAAAGCTCTCTATAGTCTTATTTTTCTTCCCTTTTCTAGGCATTTTCCCAGCCAGTTACTTGACTTCTGAGATTCCTCTCCACCCCCCACCTAGATCCGCCCAGCTAGTGCTTGGGGTCTGAGATTCAAATGGGCTTTCCGCAGCAAGCTTTAGTTCTGGTGCTGGGGTGGGGGCAGGGCCGCCTCCCAGGATCAGTTCCCTCAGGGGCTTTATGTAGAGATCTTCAGTAATGGAGCGGATGGGGCAGGGCTGTCTCTCAGGCTCAGCTCCTTCAGGTGGTTTATGCAGAGACTTTCAGTAATGAAGATCCTGCCTGCTCAGGTAGTCCCGGGCGGGCCGCCACCGCTGCCTCGGCCACTGCCCCCGCCTCTGCCTCTGCCACTTCCTCCCGAGGGGGCCCGATCCACGGAGACACCCCGCTCCCCTCTCGGCCAGCCCAGACGTTTCTCTCACTGACCTGGAGCGCCTGTGGGTGGAGTGACCTTCCGGGCCACCGGAGGTTCCGTCCCTGAAGCCTGCTCGGATCAGCTACTCTGGGGCCGCCTGACCAGGGCAGCACTGGGGTGGACTCCACTTTCTGGAGCACAACGGACCCTGGGGACGGCTCTCCGGGGCTCTCTGGAACGGAAATCTCTTTCCACTGTGTTTCTGCACACCCTGCAGTGATCCAGAACTTGTGGGGAGCTCTTCTTACATTAAATCCATGGGCTGTGGGTTCGGAGCTAGCATACGTGAGTCTTTCTACTCCACCATCTTGACTCCGCCCCCCAAATTTTTTTATCTTTAACTCAACTTTCAAAATGCTGGTTGTACTTCCTCATTTTAAAGATCAATCAACCAATCACCATTTATCAGTGTATGGCACAGAGTGCCAGGCACTACGCTAACTAAGCCCTGGGAATGTAAAAAGAGACAAAAGACAGTCCATGTCCTCAAGGAAATTACAGTCTAACAGGGAAGACAAAGAAGTATATACACACACGTATATATATATATAGGATATATATATATACACACATATATAGGATATATATCCATATATATGTATATACATATATATAGGATACTCTGTAAATAATTAACAGAGGAAAGGAACTAGTATTAAGTAGGACTGGGAAAGGCTTCTTCTGGAAGGTGGGATTTTAGCTAACACTTCAAGTCAAGGAAGTCAGGAGGTGGAGGTGAGGAGCATTCCCTGGGGTGGGGATGGGGTGGAGGGGTGGGACACATTCTGTGGAAATGTCTGGAGCAGAGGGATGGTAGGATTTTTAGTGGGGAATTAAAAGATGAGGAAAAGGGCAGAAATAGGTAGTAGCTTGCCCAATATCAGCATAGTCAAAGGTTAAATTGAAGTCTTCTCACTCTAAATTTGGTGTTCTTTTTACTGCAATATGTGGATAAGACTTTATGAATAATAGGAAGTTTGAGAAAACTTGGAACATAAGCATTTTCACATTGATATTGGGATAGGAGGCAATGTTGGCATAGTTTATATTTGGGACTGAAGCCTGAGAGGAGAGCTATCTACCTAAGGATACCTCTTCAGGCATGCTTAAGTTGTGTCCACATACCTTCATACTATAAGTCAGCCCCATTATTCCCAATGTATTTCCTCAAATTGCATAACATGTTTCATTTCCCTTGATTTGCATGAAATTTTCTTAAGGAAATTTTTATTTCTCTTAATAAGTATCCTTATTTTTAAAGGTAGATGCCTCTAGTTTAGCCTTGGGGCCGCAAGGCTACTCACCCCTGCTGTAGCTGATCTATACAGTTTCTACCCGTTAACGTCTAAGCACACAATAATTTAATCATATTTTTTCTACTCTTGTTGAGATGCATTGAAAGATGGGGAATATGGATTTGGAGAGAAGTGGTTATATCTGTGTTGCTGTGTTTGTCCTTTGTTTTCAAAGAGGAACTTTCCATCAGGGAATTGATGCCATGAGTTGCAGTTGACTTTGATTTGAGGGAGGGAGGGCTGTACAAGGTCGTCAGCCTCACTTTCTCCTCCAGAGTCATCTGGGTCCAGTGACCAGATATTCATCAGGATGACTAGAGATGGCCCAGGATGCAATGGGAGACCCTGGCCCTTATAGGTTAAGACCTTTTCAGGTACTCACTTAAAGTGAGGTAATGCCCATTCACTGAATAGATCTGTTCAAGAAGTGAGTCAAGGGATGGCCCCTTTAATTAGAAAAAAAAGAAAAACAATCAAGCTGGGTGGGGAAGACCCTCAGGGTTCCTAGCCAAAAGAGAAACAGTTACCACTGACATTCACTGTAAACCAGGAGGGCCCAATATACAGCACGGAAGGAAGGAAGGAAGGAAGGAAGGAAGGAAGGAAGGAAGGAAGGAGGGAGGGAGGGAGGGAGGGAGAGAAGGAAGGAAGGAGGGAGGGAGGGAGGGAAGGAAGGAAGGAAGGAAGGAGGGAGGGAGGGAAGGAAGGAAGGAAGGTCTAGCCAGTAAACCCCAAATTAACTGGGCAGCTTTTTGACCATCAAAATTTACCCTTCCTTTTCCCTCTCCTTCCCTCTCCCTCTCCTTCTCCTTCTCCCAAGGGTATCTGGGTAACTAATTTTGGGACCATGAAGTATGTCAAGGGGCTTAGGCTAGCAGCACGGGTACTGTGGTAGAGGAACATGGGATCTCTTGAGCTCAAGATACACTTCACTAATTTTGATATTTACCTAGTCTCTGTTCAACTCGATTCCATTTAATTGAATTCCTTCCATTCCACTAACATTTATTAAATATTTTTTTATGTGCAAAGCACTTGATGATACAAAAATTAAAAAAGAGAAGACAAATCCTGCTCTTGAGGAACTTAAATCTAGTAGGGGAGATAAGACCCTTATACAAATAATACCAGTGGCCAAAGTTCTAGGCATGAGCCTCTCTGGGGGACTCATACTCACATCCTTTACAACTCCATAGGAGCTATTTTTTAGAGCTTGCTTCTGTGTGCACAGACTTTGAGAAGCTAATGTGGCCTTCATACTGCATTGAATAGGAGTCAGATGGAGAAATTATTGTATATACTAGAGTTAAATCTAACGTGCTGAAATGTAGCACCAAAAATGTTCTGGGAAGAAGTAGGTTCTCCACTAAGCATTTAGGAAGAAGGGATCTGTATCTTTTCTGCATTTATTTATAGAATTTTCAGCTCTTCATACTGACACACACGTGCGCGCACACACACACACACATACATATATAAATGGGCAGAAATGTCATTAAAAGGTATTGACAACTCATTTTATCTTTCTTTTTTCTTTCTTTCTTTTCCTCCTTCTCTCCCTCCTTCCTTCCTTCCTTCCTTCCTTCCTTCCTTCCTTCCTTCCTTCCTTCCTTCCTCTCCTTCCTTCCTTCCTTCCTTCCTTCCTTCCTTCCTTCCTTCCTTCTTTCCTTCCTTTTTCCAAAATCACTCTGGCTCTCACTGGTTGACCAACAATAGTTCCCAGGCCAAGCCCTCCTTGGTCATTGTTTGGGCCCTGATTGGCTCGGAGTGAATGTAAATCACAATTGTTTCTGTTTTGGGTCTTCCCCTCCTAGAGAGATTTTTTTTGACTAGGTAAAACCATTCTCTGCCTCACTTCTTACCCAGCCTTAATCACTGCATGGGCATTGCCTCAGTCAACCTGATACCTGTTAAAGACCTTAGTTTAAAAAGGCCAAGTTCTCTCCATTGCATTCAGGACCATCTCCAGTTGTTTTGATCTATATATTGCCACTTGGCTCAGATGACTCCAGAGGACAAAGTGAGGCTGGTAACTTTGTACAACCCTTCCTCACTTAAATCCAATTCACCTGCATATCATGGCATCAGCAATCTGATGTCATACTCCTCTTCAAGAAGGAAGGAAAAGCAACAATTTCTCTTGGGGTAAGTAAAGTATTCACTTTTAGCCACATTAATTCTGCCCTCAGCAGTCCAGAGATTTTTCTCTTTGGCAGAGAAAATAAGTACAGTTGCTTTATCCTCTTCCTTTGCTATCTGTGGTCATCATCCTGGGAACAAAGAATGCAGTCTTATGGACATTCCCCAATGTAGCTTTGAAAAATAACAATGCCTCTTCTGTGGTCTTCATTATTCATTCAGCCTTAGCTCATCTTGAGCTTTTAACCCTCCATACATTTTTCTTATTGGACCCTGCCACACTTGGATATTCAGCCAAAGTTATCAGCTCTTGTTGCCACTGTCTAAAGGTATAAGTCTTTTAAAAAAAATTCAGGTTTTTCTAATAGGCTCCTATGTATTTACTTTGTTCTTAATACAAGTATCTGTTTTTTATTAATTGGATTTTTTTTCTTTTCTCACTTTCAGGATTTGAATTTGCATGTCTCCCATCCCTCTAAGTTTAGCTTCATATTTCTTCCTTTATCTCCTGATGATTAATTTTTAGAAGTCTCAGCACAACTTCTACTTCTTTTATATCTCTTGAAGAATGGGGCATCCAATCTGGCATTTGTTCCTGAGAAAGAGAGGGAACATTTTCTTCCATTTTATCTTTCTCTTTGCAAACTTCCTTCTCTTTTCCTTAGATCCCCATGACTTTTGGTTCCAGTGAACAGATCTCAGTAAAGTATTATTAGTAGTGCAGTTCTGTGGCTTCTGTGGATTGACCTGAGACCCTAATCACCATTTATAACAACACTGTTTCAACAACGAATGCTTCATGACTAGTCTGTGACTGATTATCATTCATCTCTAGGGTATTCTTTACTCTAGTCAGGAATAAACCTGAGTGATGAGAAGATCTTCTCATTATATCCTCCCACATGCAAACAGGAAAATTCAACTCACAATCTAAAATAGGAAGCCACAATGTGGACTCATGACATTAAACAAATGAATAGGTAAAGTTTTCAAGAAAGGCTAAATTGGCATATACAGAGAATAAAGTAAGTTAGGTGATTTCAGTTATGAAAGGTCTTTGATATCACTAGTATAGCTATTCCATCCTCCAATACAAATCATAACCCCTCCTCACCTTAGCGGACAATCATCACACACTGAGTGTGACCAAATGCGTTCATTACCAATGGCCAAAGTTCTGGTTTTGAGCCTCTCTGGGGAACTCATACTCAAATTCTTTACGACTCTGTTGGAGCAGTTTTCTAGAGCTGGTGTTGTGGGCACAGCCTTTGAGAAACTGATGTGACCTTCACACTGCATTGAATAGGATTTAAATGGAGAAATTATTTTATATACTAGAGTTAAATCTAATATGTTGACATGTAGCACCAAAAATATTCTGGGAAAAAAATAGATTTTCTACTAAACATTTAGAAAAAAAGGAATCTATATTTTTTCTATATTTATATAGTTTCTAGCTTTTCACATGTATACGCAAATGGGCAATGTATATATGTCATTAAAAGATACTGACAATTATTTCATTATTATCTCTAGTATCATTATAAAATGTGATGCATGGATGCAATGTAATGTTAAAAATCACATCTTTGAATGTTGTGTATATATAGTATTTTAAATAAAGATGTGCCTCAGTTCATGTGTCCCCAAAAAGACTGAATGTTAATTGAACTTTTATAATTGAATCATATTTTATATACTACTGGATAGATCACCAATCAAAGGGTTGCTACTATAAATGTTTGTAAAGTGAAGGATCATTTATGTTATGTGGTTATGTTGTTAGTCATTTTTTTTCAGTTGTGTTTGATTCTTCATGACCCCATTTGGGGTTTTCTTGGCAGAGATATGGGAGTGGTCTGCCATTTCCTTCTCCAACTCAGTTTTACAGATTAGGAACTGAGGAATATAGGGTTAAATGACTTGCTCAGGGTCACACAGATAGTGTCTAAGGCCAGATTCGAACTCAGGAAGATGAGTCTTCTTGACTCCAGGTTGACACTCCATCCATTGCACCACCTAGCTTCCTATTATGTAATTAATCATCCTTTAATTTAAAAAAAATCATGCATTTGGAGATGTGTAAGTTCATACATATACATACTCTTCTTCCCACAAAGGAGTAGAATTTTCAGTATGCTAACTTAAGATAATGGCTGATTATAAATGTTAACTAATAATCATGAGATTGTTAGTTCATATATTTTAAAATTAAAATAAACTGCTAAAATAATCAGTTCCAGGTTCTGGTTTTAGAATTTTTAGATGTTATTGCTTAGTGGTAAAATTTTACTCACAAATGACCGTTTGTATCTTTAATGTAGAAGGGAATAATTTTGCAATTTTATGTTTAAGTGAAATTCATAAGCACATTTGGTATGACAGTTAACCATTTTTTTCCTTAATATTCAGAACCACCACCAACCAGCTATTTTGAATAAAACTGATATCCAGAAAATTGCAAAAAGTACAAATATTTCTGAAATGTGGCAGAATGACTTAAAACCACTACTTATAGAGAGATATCCAGGATCACCAGGAAGTTATGCTGCTCGTCAGGTAAGAGTTTCTGGGAACATTTTATACTGAATAAATGATACAGATTTTTAAAGCCAATTTGGGATCTTGTTCTGATAATAAGGGATATTTGGGTTAATGTCCAAATTGTCTAATGTTTATATTATCTAGATTTCCTCAACAAACACCAGAATGATTCAAGTTAGTGCCAAAATATGCAATGATCTATTCCAAAAATTTGTTTTGTGCAAGGAGATCATTTAGTACTACAGGTTTATTTGTCAACAAAAGCCATAATGATAAATTTGGAATTGCTGAATTAGTGAAATCATCTTCAACATTAGCAACTGAATTAGCCAGATAATCTTAATTTTAGCCTTTGTCTGATACGTAGACTATTCACTTATATTAATAAAAATGCCACGACTGCTATGGGAAGGCCCTATTTTAGTTGAATTTCCTGTAGAAGATTTATAAGAGAACTTAATTAAGAATCATGTAGGATTACAATTACTCCTTGTGAATTGTATATAATCTATACTGCTAGACAAAGTTCTCACACTGATGGCATCGCAAACATATTAATGTATTGTAGCATATATATATGTATATATATAAAGATTAAATTCTAAAATGGTAAGGATTTTGAAATTCAATTACTTTTCTAGACTCTTTTCTTACTTTCTACTTAAATTTCAGTGATTTTGCAAAATCTGGAAGTCATTTAACTAAAGTTGTTTTCTACAAAGTTACCAGTGATTTTTTTTATTTGCTAAATTGAATGGCCTTTTCTCAATACTCTTCCTTCCTTTTCACTCCGTAAACTTTAACATGGTTGATCACCACCTTCTCCATAGTGCTCTCTTCTCTTATAGCTTTTTGTGACACTTTTCATTCCTTCTACCTATCTGATTATTCCTTAGTTTCTCTGAGGGATCTTCATCTATGTCAGCGGTAGGCAAACTATAGCCCAAGGGTCGACTCCTGATGCCTATTTTTGTATGACCTGCCAGCTTAGGATGATATTTATGTTTTAAAATAACCCCCCAAAAACCTTTATTTGAAAATATAAAAAAAACTTTTTAAATTCATAGACCATACAAAAAATAGGTGATGGGCTAGTGATCCCTGGTCTAGGTCATGCCCACAGACCATGGGTATCCCCTAAGGCTCTGTCCAGATTCCTCTTCTTTCCCCCCCATACTATCTCACTTTGTGATCTCATAAGCTCACATGGATTAAACGATCATTTCTAAGAAGGTGATTTTCAGATCTCTTTGTCCATCCCTAACCACATATCAACTTGGATGTTCCATAGACATCTTCATGGCCTGGCCTCTTCTTACCTTTCCAGTTTTATTATACCTTACTGCCTTCTACTTACTTTTTGATCCAGTGACACTGACCTCCCTGCTGTTCCTCACAGAAGTCGATCCATCCCCTTAATCTATACATTTTCATTGGCTTGTCCTCCATTCCTTGAATATTCTTCTCCTTTTCTCTCCCTCTTTGCTCTCTTTTTTGTTGTTCATTTTTTGAGTTGTTTCCAACTCTTTGTGACCCCATATGGGGTTTTCTTGGCAAAGATATTCAAGTGGTTTGCCATTTTCTTCTCCAGCCCATTTTACAGGTTAGTAAACTGAGGCAAACAAGATTAAGTGACTTTCCCAAGGTTCCATAGCTAGTTAAGTATCCAAGGCTGAATTTGAACTCAGAAAGATGAATCTTTCCAACACTAGGATTAGTGTTGTATCTACTGTGCCACTTGCTGCCCCCTTGGTTACCTTAGCTTTCTTCAAATCTCAGCTAAAATCCAATCTTTGACAGGATGATTTTCTCAAGTGTTCTTAATGCTAATAATGTTTTCCCTCTGAGATTATTTCCAACTCATCCTCCATGCATCTTGAATATACATTATTGTTTGCATGTTTCCTCCCCTATTATACTATGATATCCTAGAGAATAAGGGATTGTTTTTGTATCTCCACTGCTTAGCACAGTGCCTGGCATATCACTGACACATAACAAGTACTTATGGCCTTAGTGATTGCATAAATAATATGGAATCATATTAATAAACTTAAATATCTGAGTCCAAATTTTGAAAAGACAAGTTATAACACCATAAAGAAACCCTTCATTGTTTTCTATAGATTTAGAGTGATTCTAAAAGAAAGTCTGTAGATTCTACTGCTCAAAAGAGCAATTCTTTATACTGCTAGGAATCTAGAACAGTGTAAATACTTTGGGTTTTACCTTATCTATCTATATGGTAAGGGTATAGTGACAGCTGTTTCCCTATTCAAGGGATTCTAATGACAGGTGATCAGCATCTCTATCCTAATTCAGAGAGCAACACTTGAAACTAACCAGGTGCATCTTCATGAGAATAGTGGCAGCTGTTTCCCTATTTAAGGGATTGTAGTGACAGGTGATCAACTTCTCTATCCTACTTCATAGAATGTCACCTGAAACTCACAAGGTGAATCTTTATGAGAAAAACACCAGATCAGGAAAAAACAAACAAACAAACCCTTCAACTAATAGATTAGGTGGACACTTTGATTCTTTCTATAGGAATTAGTTATTTAGATAGTTTTAAAAAGTGACTAAAAAGATCAATTCAGTGTGAATCCTGATTAGCTGAGACTTTAGTATCTTTGTAGCTTTTAAAAGTCTTTACTGAAAACTTGTTTCCCAGCTAAGGAGTGAATTTGCAACATTATGACTACAATTGAGGCATGCTGTCAGAAATCTTGTTTTCCATTCTAGTGTGCTTTGTGAAAGACTTTTAGGCCGCTATTGTTAATGAAGACAATTTCTAGAGCAATACACCATCTGTCTGCCAGATGTTCTTCATGATATAAATTTTCTTTTAAATAAAGACAACCATTTACATGACGAACTGAGAGGGATACAAGAAAGCATACATCAGGATCTCTGCTCTCAGGAACCTTGTCAACATTTTAAAAATATGGGACTAGGTAAAGGTTTATAGGGCTTAGGCTAAAGTCTAAAATGGGTCAAGGCATTTGTGTCCTATGGTTAAGACTTAAAATTGCTCTTCCTGAGCACCTATAGAGTAGGTGCTTAATAAATGCTTTTTGGGTGACTGACTTTCTATGTGATCACAGGCAGAGTCACAGCTTCTCAGAACTCAAGGCAACTCTCTAAGATTCTAAAATGCAGAGTAGGTGCTGACCTGAACTGGTAAAGGGAGTTGTTTCTTCACCCCTTGAGTTCCTCATGCTAGGAAATCACAGGTCCATTCCCTATCCCTATCTACTACTTTTTATAAAAGTAATTTTATAAGGGATTTCCTTTTGACTGTGCTCCTCTGCATGTTTTGCCTTAGACAGCAGCTGACTTCACCCTTCCCATAGTCTTGGGTCTGATTCCTGTGTACACATGTGTCTAGATGGACCACACCTGTCACATGACCTAACACATTAGTAAGCTACACAGATCTCAGATGTGTAAGCCATGGACCTGGAAACACACGCATAGAGTGTTAACATGTGAAGAGTCTTAGAAAGTATCTAATGTGATTATTCATTTGAAAATTAAATCAGCCCCTTCATTTACAGATGAGGAAATCAAGGCCCAAAGAAATTCAGTGATTTGCCTCAAGTTATACTGCAAGTGACTGGCCAGACAGACCCCAGACCACAGACCCTTGACTCTGGTTCAGTGCTTACTTCATTAAATCACATAGTGCCTTGCCTTCCCTTCTCCCCAACCCCTGTCATTTTTTCTTCCCTGAAAAATTTCCCATTCCTCTTATTTGCTATAAAGTAAGAGAATCACTTGAAAAAGTAAGAGAAACAGTTGTTTCCCACATAAATGAGAATCATTGTCAACAAACATTCATTTAATAATTGTTGTATGCAGGGCACTGTGCTCACTATATAATACAAGAGGTATTAGAGAGAGTCCCTGCTGTCACAATTTGTCTCCATACAGAGAGCACACATGTTATAGAGAGGCATTAGAAAGTCAGGGTATCCATAACTTCTCAAATGTTTCTTCTTGGCTTCTTAAGATGTTAAATGTGAACATTAAAACACTCAGCACCTGAAAACTACATCTATCTAGATCAGAGGCATTAATTTCTCTCTCCCTCTTTTTTTCTAGCACATCATGCAGAGAATTCACAAACTCCAAGCCAACTGGAACTTAGAAGTGGATACATTCTTGAGTTACACACCCTATGGATACCGGACTTTTTCAAATATCATAAGCACCCTCGACCCCACTGCCAAACGCCACTTGGTACTCGCTTGCCACTATGACTCTAAGTACTTTCCACAGTGGGGCAGCGGAATATTTGTGGGAGCCACTGATTCAGCAGTACCCTGTGCAATGTTGTTGGAGGTAGCCCGAGTCTTAGACAATCAACTCCTTTCCCTGAAGGTATCTATTTTCTTCTTGTTGGTTTAAGTGAACGGTTATCTTACCAGCTGCTCAGAGTGAATTCTAGAGTCCTGGGAGACTAAAAAGGGCATTCAGAAACTTAGTCTTCAGGTACATTTTGTGCTTTTAAAACATGATTCCATAACATGAAGTGCTGTTGGGAAAATATTAATTTGAAAATTATGTCCTTTGAGGCACTTTGCACTGTGAATAGATTCACCTAATTTTCAGAAACAGGTAGGCGTTAATCACTTTTACGTTGCTCAGTTTTATTTGCTAGATGAATTGGATGTCAACATTTTTTGAAGGGAACACAATAAATGAGGTGGGTTGAAATGGATATAACTCAGAAAATATGTTCATTTCATGTTGTTTACATAGCTATTTTATTTATCACAAACTTTTGATCTGAGAAGTGGAAGCTTTCGAGTGCAGCTCCTAATACATCATTGGTAAAAACACTTTCTCAGACTTAATCTAGATGGAAAGCATGAAGCAAAAGTATGGCATTGTTATTGTCTGTGAAATCTCAGCTCAATTTTGGGTAGTATAGTAGAGCTTTTGTTATGCTCTCGGCTCAAAGTACCAGGGGGACTCTCAGATGTGATTTCTGTCTCTGTGTTCTTAAGAGCATATTGAAAAAATAACATGTGCTCGAGTGAATGAAGGCATTTTGTTCCAATATCACTTATAGCCAAAGTAAACAAAACAAAGTAAAAAGAAGTCCAACTTTGTTCACAGGTAATAAATGGCCTGTTTTCTTGAAACTCGAGGGAGAATGCTGCTCTTAGCTTAATGGAGAAAGGAGGTTAAAAACTTATCATGTAATAGAAGTAATAAAGACAAATTTAGCTCTCTTTTATTGGATACACTATACTTGAAGAAAATACAAAATGTTTGTAGATTGTGTACTTTTCTTCATTTCTTTTTGAGTTGTTTTTCACTTTTTCTTCAGTCTACTTGTAGTCTCATTCTCTTGTTTGCCCAAGTTAATAGCATGATTATTTTGTGAGTAGCTTTGAGACTATGTAGTGTATTTTCATTTTTATCATTACATTTTGACAATAGGGACCTGAAAGAGGAACTTGAAAACTCATTCACATTGAGTTACGCATATGTCTTGAAAGGGGCAGGGTTTTGCCTGGTACTATATCTGATTCATCATGGATTTGGAACAAATCTATTTTCTGATGACCAAACATGAGAGGATTCAAAAGGTTCAAAAACTTTTTGAATCTCATCCACAGAGTCATAATATTACCAAGGTAAAGCCTGTGTGAGCCAATAGAAAGAATGCTAGATACCAAGTTAGAAAAAGTAGATTTCAATTCTGTCTATACTACTCCTTGAGCATGAGGCTTTAAATAAATTATTTAACGTCTCAGGGTCTCAGTTCCTCATTTGTAAAGTAAGAGTTTTGGAGCAGAGATCTCCTGAAGTGTCTTCTGGTTCTAGATCTACTATGCAGTTACTGGAAGCTATGCAAGCCAGAGTGTCAGCTGTGGCATATGTGACCCTACTGGAAAGACTCAGGCTATAGTCCTAGAAATAGATTGAATCTTCTTTCTGAGGAACAAATGAATTGGTTGTGGAGTAGCTCATTACTACTACTAGGATGGCCACTAGGTGAAAGATTCTTTGGCCATGTCAATCTGTGGAACTAAATTAAAACATTTAAATGATTGGTCTATTGTAACCCCATCCTGTTTTGGCAGAGGTGATGGAAAACAGAAGAGTGATGAATGTTAAGAGTCATCCAGTATTTAGACTGTTACTGCTAACTTAACTCTTAAAGATACACCAAATCTGAGGTGTTTGTCCAAAGATCAATCCGTTGATCTTTGTCCAATCAGCATGCTATTGAATATCTCAAGGACACCTCAAACTCAACAAGTCCAAAATTGAACTTGGTGTTTTTTCCCCAAAACTTGCCTCTCTTTTGAACTTCTCTATTTCTATCAAAGGCACCAAAATTCTCTCTGTCAGAGTCAGAGTCAATAAACATTTATTAACTACTTACTATCTGTCAGGCACTGTGCTAATTACTGAGGGATATAAAAAAAGACTTAAGACAGTCTCTGACCTCAAGGAATTCACAATCTAATCAGGGAGATAGCACATAAAAAAGCAGAAAAGCAAGGAGTGGGAGAAGTTACTCTGTAGGGGACATGATGAAGTCATGAAGTTGGAGTGGGAAATGATCTGAGGAGGTATGAGTTTCAGAGTTGTTTTCATCTTGCAGAGAAATGAGTTTCTGGAGTTATGAAGTCCTTCAAAGTAGCCGGGTAGGAAATGATGAGGAGAACTCCTTGGGTGCCATCCTTAAGTGAAGGAGAATCAGGGAAAAGCTCCCAGATCTCTACGTCCCTCCAATCAGAGGGATGGAGAAAGCTCAGCGTCAGGGAGGACTGAGGAGGTATGAGTTTCTGAGTTGATTTTCTCTTGTGAAATGATGAGTTTCTGGCAATGAGGTTTATCTTGGGGTCATCATCAACTCCTTACTTTCATAGGCTTAGCAAAATACCTGGTTCATGATAAAGGCTTAATATATGCTTCTTTATTTGACACTCCACAAAACTCCAGAAAATCAGTGACCATGTCTTTTTGCTACAGCCACTGATCTCTCATTTCCTTCCTCTTTCTCCACTCACACAGCCACTACCCGAGATTAGATCCTCATTTCTTGCTTAGACTATTGAAATTGTCTTCTAATTTGTCTGCCTCTCTCAAATCTCTCCCCTTTCCAATTCATCCATCACACAAGTGCCAGATTGATTTTACAAAAATGTAAAGTTGATCATGTCACTCCCTTAATTAATAAACACCGGGGATTCCTTATTACCTCCAGGGTCAATATAAACTACTCATTATATGGTAAAAAAATCTCTGAAAAGACTTTCACCATTTGTCCCCATCTAGACTTTATGGATATTATACATGGCTTCCCTCCATAAACACTGTGATTCAGACAAACTGTCCTTGCTGCCTCTTATAATGCAATTGTACCTCTTATTTCCATGCCTTTGCATTGGATATTCCCCATGCCTAGAATGCCCTTAAATTGTTATGTCTCCTTCTCACAATCCCTAATTTCCTTCTAGGCTCAACTCAAGTGCTACCTTCTATATGAAAATTTTCTTGATTCTACCTACCCTTACCTCCTGCTGCTTGCTAGTGCCCCTTCCCATTCCATTTTATCTATTTGGGAGGATCAGTTATGTATATACCTATAGATCTACATGTCTCTCCTAACTAGATTATATACTCCATAAGGGCTAGGATTGTTTTTACTTCTATCTTAGTGCTTTACACAGTAAGTGATCAATAAATGCTCACTGTTTCATTACTTAATATTATTACATTAATATTGATAAGTCTAATAAAAATGGAAACCAGACAACAAAAAGTTGTTGAATGAAAATAAGAGATAGTTTGTAGGTTCTTCTTGGGGAAGCATTCCAAGGTGTTGGTAAATTTGATTTCATTCTGTGTACAAAGATAGTTGGGACAATAAATCCTCCTAGCTTGTCATACTCATGATGAGCCTAAGCAAAAAGGCCACCATGAAGATACTTGTAGTGTTTATACCCACATTTGCTGTAGAAGATGAAGATATAGAGAAATTCTTTGAAGAACTTGGAAAGATTCTTCAAGCCAAATCAATATATGCTTTTACCAGTGACTTTATTGTGGAGGTGGGTACAGGGGAAGATGATGAAATCATGTTGGAAAATATGACTCAAGGTTAGGAGATGTAATAGACTAAAAGCTTCAAAAGACTCATGCCTCCGTGTCAGGAATACTGTGCTCAAAAAGAAGAATGGAAGGTCATGGACATGGTGAGCACTAAGCAACATCATAAAATAATGAGTTGGCTATGCCTCAACAGATAGGAAATGAGTAGTTACTAATGTGAGAGTCATATTAGAATCAGATGTTGGCAGACAGCCAAATCATTGACTAGGTAGATAAAGGTCAAAAGAATGTCAAATGAAAAGAAAGGTTAATGATAAGAAGACACGATGTGCAATTGCAATAATTTCAACCATACCTAGTCAAACAAGCCATCAGTGACAAAAGAAGGGAAATGAAAAAAAAAGATATTGACTCAGTATTATCACTCTTTCCTATGATAACTTAAACCACATAAAGAAACTATCATAATGAGGAGGTCAACAGAGCATAATAGAAGCCACTCTGCCTAAGCAATAATTGATCTCCTTATCTCCTTGTCAAGAGGAGAGACAAGGATAGAGACAGAGACGGAAACAGAAACAGGGAGGGAGGGAAAGGGAGAGGGAGAGAGAGAGAGAGAGACAGAGAGAGAGAGAGAGAGAGAGAGAGAGAGAGAGAGAGAGAGAGAGAGAGAGAGAGAGAGAGAGAATAGAAGGAAAGGAAAAAGAAGAGAGAGAAGGGGAGGGGAAGGAGAGAAACAGCCATGGGGAACACCAGTTTAGAATACAAACTCATGTGTATTCATCTTCATTGTGTAAGAAGATAAATGACTGCAAGTAGTATTGTCTCATAAAACATCAAAAAGCAGTGGAACAACAAACAACTTTATGGCAAAATTGGCATGAAACCCATCTAAGTCACAATATTCCAAGAACACTCATAGATGGACCGATGGGAACAGAATGCGAATATAAAATGAAGCTAGTTTGCTAGCATTTCTATAACAACCAATTGTGAAATCAATTTGGACTCTAATATCTATATCTTTGATGTGCTATATGAAGAAATGGAGAAAGCATGTAACAAGTTGGTAAGACTTGCTGGACCAGACTAAGAACACATTAAAGACTGTGTGCTGGAAGCAACATAATTTTGAAGATATTAAGGGTATGTTTTTTTTTACAAGATAGCTTAGGGAGGGATAGATACCAAAGGAATGAGGAAAAGGATCACAGTCTATATTCTTATTTTTTAAAAGGTGATAGAGAAGATATCAGCAATTACTGACCTACATGCCTCGTTTCTTATCATTACATGATATAGCACAGTGCCTTATACACATGATAGACACTTAATGATTGCTTGATGACTTGACTTAACTTGACTTTATATAACCTTTATAGGTTTCTTTTTGTGAAAGCATGAAAGTGAAGCAGCAGCCTTTCATGAATGATTTTCTACAACTGACCACATATTTAAAGTCATAAAATTGAATAAAAGGGGCAGGAAATATAAAATCTCTCTGTGATTATTGCTTTTTAATTTAAAAGAAAATAAACCAAGTAGAGCAAAATATAGTCTTAAAGGTTCTGAATCTTTCAGTGAAAGGTTTTTGATGGATGTATTGGGATCATCTAAGGCCGCTTTGTAAATACACCAGGAGCGATACTCTTATTTGATAACCCTATGATTATTAACATCAAGAGAGGCATGAAAAAGAGTCATATGCTTGCCAAATGTATTTGTTGTGGTCATGTAGGAGGTCCTGTTGAGAGTCCAAATAAGAGATTCCCTATAGATGATGAAGTCTTCCAATGCTCTTGCTAGTATAGGATAGTACTGTACTGACCATATCAAGACCCAGAAGAGGTCATCTAATCCAACTTTAATTGACTTTCAAACCAGGTGACTTGCCAAAGGTCAGACAGTACGTAGCAGAGAGGAAATTCTAATTTAGGTTTTCTGATTCTAGACTAGAGACTTTCCAATGTACTTTGCTGTCTCCCCAAATGTATTCTAATGTAAGACATTAATAAAAACTTAATAAAAATAAAAGAAAGAGTATTCAGTGCCTTTTTTAAATATAAATTTATTTATTTAATTTTTTACATTCATTTTCACAAAATTTTGGGTTCCAAATTTTCTCCCCATTTATCCCCTCCCCCCATCCCAATACACCAAGCATTCTAATTTTCCCTATCACCAATCTGCCCTCTCTCCTATCATCCCTCCCTTCTCTTGTCCCCGTCTTCTCTTTTGTCCTGTAGGGATAGATGACTTTCTATTCTCCATTAATTGTATTTCTTGTTTCCTAGTAGCAAGAACAATACTAAATAGTTGTTCCTAAAACTTTGAGTTACAAATTCTCCCCATCCCTCCCTCCCCACCAGTTCCCTTTGGGAAGGCAGGAAAGTCAATATAGGCCATATCTGTGTAGTTTTGCAAATGACTTCAATAACAGTCATGTTGTGTAAGACTAACTTTATTTCCCTCCATCCTATCCTGCCCCACATTGTTTCTATTCTGTCTTTTGATCCTGTCCCTCCCCGAGTGTTGACTTCAAATTGCTCCCTTTTCCCATTGTTCTCCCTTCCACCATCCCTCCCTCCCTGCTTATCTCTTTCTCCCCCATTTTCCTGTACTGTAAGATAGGTTTTCATACCAAAATGAGTGTGCATTTTACTCCTTCCTTTAGTTGAATGTGATAAGGGTAAACTTCATGTTTTTTTCTCAGCTCTCCTCTTTTTCCCTCCACTAAAAAATCTCCTGCTTGCCTCTTGAATGAGATATAACTTACCCCATTCCATTTCACCCTCTCTCCTCCCACTACATTTCTCTCTCACCATTTACCTTAATTTCTTTTAAGATATGGTCCCATCCTACTCAATTCACTCTGTGCTCTCTGTCTCTGTATGTGCGTGCATGTGGGTATGTGTGTGTGCGTGCACCCGTGTATGTGTGTGTGTGTGTATGTGTGTGTGATCCCACCAACTACCCAGATACTGAGAAGTTTTAAAAGTTACAAATATTGTCTTTCCATGTAGGAAGGTAAACAGTTCACTTTTGGTAAGTCCCTTATGACTTCTCTTTGCTGTTTACTTTTTCATGCTTCTTCTCATTCTTGTGTTTGAAAGTCAAATTTCTTTTCAGCTCCAGTCTTTTCATCAAGCATGCTTGAAAGTCCTCTGTTTCATTGAACGATCATTTTTTTCCCTGAAGTATTATACTCAGTTTTGCTGGGTAGGTGATTCTTGGTTTGAGTCCTAGTTCCTTTGACTTCTGGAATATCCTATTCCATGCCCTTCGATCCCTTGATGTAGAAGCTGCTAGATCTTGAGTTATCCTGATTATATTTCCACAATACTAGAATTGTTTCTTTCTAGCTGCTTGCAAGATTTTCTCCTTGACCTGGGAGTTCTGGAATTTGGCCACAATGTTCCTAGGAGTTTCTCTTTTTGGATCTCTTTCAGGCGGTGATAGGTGGATTCCTTCAATACTTATTTTGCCCTCTGGTTCTAGAATCTCAGGGCAGTTTTCCTTGATAATTTCATGAAAGATGATGTCTAGGCTATTTTTTTGATCATGGCTTTCAGGTAGTCCCATCATTTTTAAATTGTCTCTCCTGAATCTATTTTCCTGGTCAGTTGTTTTTCCTATGAGATATTTCACATTCCCTTCCATTTTTTCATTCTTTTGGTTTTGTTTTATGATTTCTTGGTTTCTCATAAAGTCATTAGACTCCATCTGTTCCATTCTAATTTTGAGAGAACTATTTTCTTCAGTGAGCTTTTGAACCTCTTTTTCCATTTGGCTAATTCTGCTTTTGAAAGCATTCTTCTCCTCATTGGCTTTTTGAACCTCTTTTGCCAATTGAATGAGCTTATTTTTCAAGGTGTTATTTTCTTCAGCATTTTTTTGGGTATCCTTTACCAAGGCATTGACCCATTTTTCATGCTTTTCTTGCATCTTTCTCATTTCTCTTCCCAGTTTTTCCTCCACCTGTCTAACTTGATTTTCAAAATCCTTTTTGAACTCTTCCATGACCTGAGCCCACTGGACATCCACCTCGGATGTCTGGGATAGAGAGGCCCCGACACCCACGTCTTTCCCTGATGGCAAGCACTGTACTTCCTCATCAGAAATGAAAGGAGGAAGGAACATCTGTTCCCCAAGAAAGTAGCTTTCTATGGTCTTATTTTTTTTCCCTTTTCTGGGCATTTTCCCAGCCAGTTACTTGACTTCTGAGATTCCTGTCCACCCCTGCCTAGATGTGCCCAGCTAGAGCTTGGGGTCTGAGATTCAAATGCTGCTCCCCAGCCTCAGGGCTTTCAGCTGAGGGCGTGGTTGCTATTCAATGTGAGCTTAAGTTCTGGTGCTGGGGTGGGGGCAGGGTCACCTCCCAGGCTCAGTTCCCTCAGGGGGTTTATGCAGAGACCTTAGGTAATAGCCCTGAGCTCCTGCCTGCTCAGGGAGTCCCGGGCTGCTGCTGCCTCTGCCGCTCCCTCTATCACTGCCTCCCAAGGGGGCCCGAGTCACGGAGACACCCTGCTCCACTCTTGGCCAGCCCAGAAGTCTCTCTCACTCACTTGTAGCGCCTGTGAGTGGAGGGATCTTCGCGGCTGCCAGAGGTTCCATCCCTGAAACCTGCTCAGATCTGCTCCTCTGGGGCCCGTGGCCAGGGCAGTGCAGGGGTGGGCTCTGTGTCCGGAGCATGATGGACCCCTGGGGACGGCTTTCCAGGGCTCTCTGGAACGGAAATCTCTTCCCCTGTGTTTCTGCATGGCTTGCTCTGCTCCAGAATTTGTGGGGAGTTCTTTTTACAGAAAATTTATGGGCTGTGGATTCGGAGCTAGCATACATGAGTCTTTCTACTCTGCCATCTTGGCTCCTCCCCCCTCACTGCCTTTTCTAAATGACTTGTTATGGAGTCAAAGCTATGGAGGCAGAGAAATGAAGCTAGAATAGGAATGTGTGTGTTTGTCCTTTGCTGCCGAAGAAGACCATGCCATCAGAGAAATGACATGACTTGCACTTGACTTTGTTTTGAGTGAGGAAGGGCTGTGCAGGTCACCAGCCTCACTTCTCCTCCAGAGATATCTGAATCCAGTGATCAGATATTCATCAGGATGACTGGAGATGACCCCAGATGAGGCATTTGGGGTTAAGTGACTTGCCCAAGGTCACACAGCTAGTGAGTGTCAAGTGTCTGAGGTGAGATTTGAACTCAGGTCCTCTTGACTCCTGCACTGGTATTCTGTCCACTGTACCACCTAACTGCCCTAGTATAGGAATAATGGACATGGAGAAGAGGGGTGATTAAAGGACTGGACAGAACATTGAGAATGAAGGATGAATAAAGTAGTGAGGGAGGTGGAAAGACAAGAGCTTGTGATAAAAGAGGGAAGTTTCAGAGTTCTGCATCTTGGAGGGAGAGCAGTTTCAAGTGATAGTTTAAGGTAGTTAAGGTCTACCTTTATAGGTGGAGATGGAACTCTTGGAAGTTGGTGAACTGAAAGGCTCAGGGGTTAGGTCATCATCAGTATTAATACTAATGTCATCAAAGCTGTTGGCAAGGGTAGAGTTGTAGAGGAAAACTCATTCAGGTGAAGTCACTGAGTAATGTGTTGCAGGGGAGAGGGATTTTTACCTAGGCAGGAATTGGTCCTGATTGAATTTTAGAACCTAGAATCCATGGTCTGTGAACTCAGAAGGGGAAAAAATTGCATCTTTACTTTCATTAAAGTAACTGAAATTTAGCATTTCCAAATTAAAAAAAATATTCTGAGAAAGTGTCCATAGTCCAGATTGCCCAATGTGTCTATGATATAAAAAAGGTTAAAATTCCTGGCTTAGAAGATGGGATTTATTAGCCATAGGACAAAGGGAATAACAGATAGAACCTTACAGAATGAAAAGATCCTACGTTCCTAAGGGACAGTAATGTAAGGAAAAATATTCCAAAGGACAATAATCTCCAAACTACTTGCAACTGCAAAAGCCCCTCATTTTAGCACTAATATCATTTCAGTGATACTATATGGCTGAGAATCATGGAATACTAGCTTCCCAGAGGAATCAAAATGACAAGAAACCAAAAGTCGAAGGAGAGATACTTGCTGAGTTGCAGCAATGATAACATCTGCAAGAATTTATGTATATAACAATATCCAACACATGTGCCTGGGAAAGGAGGTCAGCTGCTAACATCATTAGAATGAGTGCTAACAGAGGTGGAGCCCAAGTATGCTAATGGCACTCTGAGGAGCCAGAACAATACCCCTAGCCTGTTGGACAGATCCTGCATGGAGAATTTATGGCAAAACAAGGACAGTAATTGCATAGGATGAGAGGATGAAGAGAAGTTGGGATCTGGATTGGTGGAGGAAGGATCTATACTTGCTGAATCATAAAATATAAATGTGTGTGTATAAGATTATATTTTCCTTTTTTTATAGTTTTATTTTCAAATAAAATAAGCCTTAGGTAGTAAAGTTATTTTTGTAAATAGCCTTCATTTTATTTATTTATTTTTTAAAATCAGAACTCTTCAGCCCCCAGACCAGATCTATCTCTCCAGCTTATTTTCTTTGATGGTGAAGAGGCTTTCCTTCATTGGTCTCCTCAGGATTCCCTCTACGGCTCTCGACACTTAGCGGCGAAAATGGAATTTACTCCACATCCTCCTGGAGCAACAAATACAAACCAACTGCATGGCATTGTGAGTGGGGAGATGAATATATACACGCAGGCATGCATAATATAATGTGTGATTACACACAGGTGTAATACACATGCATACACATAAAATTTGGCAGATATGCAAAGGTTATCTAGTGTAAGCCCTGGTCTGCAAAGGGAAAATGTAGTTTTGTTCCATAGTACTCTGCTCTTACCTTACCTATGAATGTAGAAAGAACATGTTCTCTTTTCTCCTAAGACCTTCTTTAAGACTGGCTTAAGTGAATTCTCTTTACTGTCAGTCTAGGTCTATGTGGAAGGCAATGGGAAGCATATATGTGTAGCAGTTATGGAATGTGCTGTAACCTGACACATGCCTTGTCACTCTAGTTTTTTATCATTCCTCTTATGGACAAGACAGTCTAGCAGCGACACTATATGGAGTCCAAGGCATCTGGAATCAGGGAGGAGGAGCTGGAAGGAAAGGTGTCTGGCCTGGCTGTAGCAGGCAAAATTATTTCTGTGTTAACCTCAAAATGGTATTGTATTTTGCTATTCCAGATCAAAGTAAAATAAGAGGCATTTCTTCTCAGCTAAATTCTGGGAGGGAGGGACCCTGAATTCTCAAAGGCTGGCTATGCCAGCAGAGCACAAACTCAAACAGCTGTTCTTCCTGGAGTAACCTAGAACATGGGGGGAGCTACCTCTGCCTGTCATCTGAGGGTTTGAGTATGTAAAAACTTGTCATCAGAAGACTGGCCAATTCTTTAGGCCATCAGTACTCATGAAGGTGCCCTACTGAAATATAGACAGGTTGCAATTTGCATTTATGTGGGGATCAATGGCATCCTAATTCTCCAAATAGTCAAATATTGAAGTGAGATATATTGCCTATGCAAGCTGTGAATAAAATATATGTAATACATTTATTCATTTATACGTCCTCCCCCATAAGATCACCAATGATTATAATATTGTATTCATATGTGAGAATAGTCTACAACAGTGATAAAACAATGGTACATTTTCTTTTATCTCATAGGATTTGCTTGTATTACTGGATTTAATAGGTGCTCCAAACCCAACCTTTCCTAGTTATCTTGAAAATTCTCTTCGATGGTTTGGAAGACTTCAAGCAATTGGTAAGATACTACTAGTATTATATGTTAAAAAGGGACAGATTCCTACTAAACAAATTGTTATTCAAATGAATATGTGATTTTACTGTCATTGGTGTTCTTTTTAATGATACAGGTTACAAGGAATCAATGTCTGTCCTTTTTGTAGGACATTTGTCCTTTGCTCCCTTAAGTTTGCCGCAGGAGTCCTGCCCAATGTGAGAAGGACCTTCCTAGAGTTTTTCTGACATCCAAAGGATATCAATGGAGCACACAGGCTATCTGTTCTTCTTTTATGACTTTTTTGACTTTTCTCTCCTTTTTTTATACATCTTTTTACACCTTATTCCCTGTTGTATTCTCTGTAATCTAATGATACTAGCCTCCTAGCTGTTCCACAGACAAAACACTCCATTTCTTGGCTCTGGACATTTTCTTTGGCTGTGCCCTATGGCTGCAATGATCTCTCTCCTTATCTTCATCTACTGACTTCCTCTAATCCCCAACTAAAATCCATCTTTATTATTGTATGCCTGTGAAACCTGGAGAGTGTACCAGTGCCATGTCAGAAAATGGAACAGCTTCCATTTGAATTGTCTTTGGAAGATCACTTGGCAACATAAGGTACCAGACGCTGAGGTCCTCTCTCGAGCTGAACTGTCAGGCATTCAAATTCTACTGCAGAGAGCTCAGCTCTGATAGGCAGATATTAGTCTGCCAAAAAAGAGTAAAATGGTCCAGGTTGGAAATGGTCAAATGGTCAAATCTTTTGTGCTGATCCTTAATGGAATTAGATCTAAGAATGGCAGCTACATTACCAGCCTGAACTGATAGGGAGACCCAATCTTGGAGAAATAAAAAGATTACTATGAAATTCCCCAGATGAAAACCAGTTGTTCTTTTTTATCACTTTCTCTTCTGACCTGTCTTTTCTGTTGTTCTTGACTTATCTGTACTAACTCTGATAACTTAATGGACTGGCCATCCAATAGCCTATTGTAGGTATACACACACACATATACATATATATGTATGTGTGTATGTGTATATGTATGTATATGTATATATACACATACATATATACATATATAGTTATGCTATACATAGTACTATATACTAGCTATAGTTATGCTGTATATACTATTTTTTCTTCATTTGGTTTTTCCCATATATTTTATTAATTAATCCAATATCTTTTGAGTTCTCTCTGTTCCCACGGCCGTTGTTTTAACTCAGGGGTCTTAACCTGAGATTCATGAGGGATGTGTGGATAGATTTAAGGACGTCTATGGACATGGGTAGGAAACACAATTACATCTTTTTTTCCCCAATATAATTGCATTCCTTTGTAATTCTATGTATTTATTTTATGCATTTGAAAGCATTACTCTAAGAATGGACCCATAGGCTTCACTAGAGCTCCGATGGAGGTCCATGATGCAAAAAATGTTAAGAATCTCTGGCCTAAATAAAGGCCTTCATGTGGCTATTATGGTGAATCTCATCGTGCTGTCTATTTGGCTTTCAGAATGATGCCAGAATTGTTGAAGAGATTCAAATCTCTTTACCTATGAATTCACTTTAAGCTCTGATTAGATATTCCTATAGCTGCTTACCTGGTGTTTTATTTGTGAATTGCAGAAAAAAAGCTACATGAATTGGGTTTACTTCAGAATCATTATTCAGAGACACAGTATTTCCAGGGTCATATGTATCGAGAACAAATCCAGGATGACCATATTCCATTTTTAAGAAGAGGTAACAGATTTTTTTATAACATCACAAATTTTCATTTTATTCTAGGATTCAGAATAAGGAATTATGATTTGTGATTTGTATGTAAGCTTTCCTTATCAAATACAACCAACATAAAGTTGGTATAAGCAGATCTAATAGGTTTTAGGTGGTATTAGAAAGTTTAGAGAAAATAATGCAGTCTATTCTGGAGGAGCGAAATGAGTATTTCTTACTGATTATAATATATTCAAAATTCAAATCAGTATCAGAGGTTGATGAATAAAAATATGTAAGCATTTTAACTGTACAAAGCAAGCTAACGATTTGAAAGACAACATGGTAAAACAACAGTAGAGAACACAGATGTTAATAAATATTTTTGACTCCTCTTCAGTTGCCATGTGGTGGTTGATAGTTTGTCCATGTACTAGGAGGTTAGCTGTTGAAAAGGCACAGCTGGGGTCAGGCAAGACAAAGTGAGCTCTAAATGAGGGCGTCGTTTAAATAGTGAGGGCTTCATCTCAGCTCAGTCCTTATCTGCTCCATGAGAGTGAGTGGAAAGACGGACCAACGTATAAATACAAGTCCATGATCATCAAGTCCTGGAACTTGCCCAGTTCTAGGCAATGGAGACTTCCCTAGAAGGTGCACAGTTGTTTTTCCCTGCCATTCTCCAAAGCATCTCAGCTGCCTGGGATTCTCATGAAGAATTCCAACTGTCCCAGCAATAACTTTCAAACACCACAATTTCTACCCATACACAGTGTCTTCAAAGAGGGAATTTACAATATGTCGTTTTCCAATAAGACTTATGGGTTAATGGAAAGCTTCTGGAGAGTGTTGAGAGAGATGACACATGTTTAGATGACAAAAGTCAGCCCATAGCTCTGTTACAGATGGCAAGACATAGGAACACTTTCTACAGGGAGAGGATGCTAGGGATTCAGTGTCATGAAAGGAAGGAACTGAAGTTGCTTGGTGCTTCTGACCTGCTTGGTCAGTCAGGGGCTATCTCTAAGGTTTTTCAAGTGCCAGGCATAGTTCTGGAATGGGGCAATTAAGCGTTGCAGTGAATAGAGCCCTGGACCTAGAGTCAGGAAGACTCATCCTTCTGAGTTCAAATCTGGCCTGAGACACCAAGTGTGTGACCCTGGGCAAGTCATTTAACCCTTTTTTGTCTGTTTCCTCATCTTTAAAATAAGCTGGAGAAGGAAATGGCAAACCACTTTAGTATCTTTGCCAAGAAAACCCCTAATGGGGTCGAGAGTCAACTGAAAAACAATTGAACCATAATAACAATAACATATAATGCATATATAATATAATAATATATAATGTAATAATATGTTACGTAATGTAATATAATATAAATCCCTGGGGACCACATATTGACTTAGTTTTAAAATATCATGCTATCTATACTTTTTTGTATTTTAATTTATTTATTAAATTTCAATCTAGTTTCTGAGTATTGGGGGCTTCATGCAGCCTGGCTCTGTGTCTACTGTAGGTGATAGGGAACCCCTGAAATTGATTACCTAGAGGAGTGTTACAATTAGACTTGTACTTTAGGTAGAACAATTTGGCAGCTCAGGAATAGATGAACTAGACCAGGGGTGGGGAACCTGCATCCTTGAAGTCACATATGCCCCTCTAGGTCCTCAAGTGCAGCCCCTTGAGTGAATCTAAACTTCATAGAACAAATTCCCTTAATAAAAGGATTTGTTCTGTAAAACTTGGACTCTGTCAAAAGGTCACACTTGAGGATCTAGGAGGCCACATGTGACCTCGAGGTGGCAGGTTCCCCACCCCTGGACTAGAGTGTGAAGAGATTTGAAACAGAGACCTATCAGCAGCTCTTTTGTAGTCCAGGTGTGAGGTGATGAGGGCATGCGCCTGAGTGGTGGCAGTGTCAGAGGAAAGAAATGGGCATTTACAAGAGAGGTTTGAAAAGTAGAAAGAGAGGATTTGAAAACTCACTGGATATGGGGTGGGGAAAGGCTGAGAAAGGGTGAGAAGTTGAAGATAACACCTAGATGTCAAGCTGAGTGACTGGCATGATGGGGTTACCCTCAACAGGAGTGCAGACTAGTTAATCTTTAAGGTCCCTTTCAGCTTTGATGGTCTCTGTTTCTTTGGTTAGAGCAAGTTATAGGGCCGCAATAACACAGATAAGCACAAGTCAAGGCAGATGTACCTACTAGAGGTCCATGCACACACAATCAAGCATCATGTTAGATATCACAAGGGATACAAGAATGAATAAGACATGGTCTTGGGTATGTGAGTGAATGAATAATGAGTGGATGAATGAATTAATGAATGAATATGGAGTACAAGAAGAAGCAACAAGAAGGCACAAGCTATCTGAATTGCTACCCTTATGTACTTTGGTAGCCCCATTTAAAATTCTACTTGTAGTGGGACAGTTCTTTGGTTTTCTTATTGCATGAAATGCTCACTTGTTAAAAAAAAATTCTTTTTCTTTTAGGTGTCCCAGTTCTACATCTGATACCCTTCCCTTTCCCTGATGTCTGGCACACTATGGATGACAATGAAGAAAATCTGGATAAGCCAAGTATCAGCAATCTCAACAAAATCCTGCAAGTCTTTGTGTCCGAGTATCTTCATTTATAATATGCACATTACAGGAAAGGAGGATTAATTACTTTGAACATAGTGTCAGACATCTGTGTCCAGTGTTAAATTCTTACCCCAAGATAGTTCTGCATGTGCAATTCCTATAGAGTCTTATTCTATAGATAGTCTTGAACGTGTAGTTCTTAAAATCTACATTCTTTCTGGGTCCTAAAACAGACTTAATCTTCAATTTCCTCTTAGAGGCAAAGCATAAACCATTCAAACCATTAAACCTCCCCAGATATCCAACAACTGGAACAAATAAGGTGCACATATGCAGTTCCAAGGTCTCCAAAACAATACTTAATGATGATGCTTTGTACAATTTGTAGAGTTAGTTTTGTGATTTTTCACACCTTAAAATTTATTTCATTTAAGACAAGTAGAGATGTAGTTGAGAGAACTCAAATTCTCTTTCAGAAATCATTGTGGGGTTTTGTTTTTAGTGTGTGTATGTGCATGTGTGTGTGTGAAAATTAAAATCAGAGTTAAATCCTGTGCTGTGAATTTTTTTAAACTGAGGAATTATATTCTGCAATATTAGACAGTTTTGAATTATTATTTTTTTTCCTGTTGATCGTAGGATTTAGAGTTGGAAAAGATCATCTAATCCATTACTTTACAGATAAGGAAACTGAAGTCCTAGGAAGGGAAATGACTTGCCCAAAGTCACACAGGCCTAGTGAATCCCTTGCCCCTACTGCATGCTGCCTCTCAAGTAAAGTTTTTATAGTCACTGTAAAATATGTCCAAACTGGAACAATTTTTTAATATCTACTTTATTTATTTTTCAGTTCTCAACATTCACTTCCACAAGAATTTTTATTAAAAATTTTCTCCCCATCTCTCCCCACCTCCCACCCCGGGAGAGCATGCACCCCGTCCACCCCTTCCTTTTATTATCCACCCTTCCATTCCCCTTCCCCTCCATTTTCCTGTAGGGCAAAATAAATTTCTATACTCCATTGCCTATATATCTTAATTGCCAGTTGCATGCTAAAACAATTTTTAACATGCATTCTTAAAGCTTTGAGTTCCATGTTCTCTCCCTCCCTCCCCACCCACCCTCATTGAGAAAACAAGCAATTTTGTATAGGTCACACATGTGTAACAATGCAAAGCACTTCCATAATAGTTATTTTTTAAAAGACTAACCACATTTCCCTCTGTCCTATCCTGCTCTCTATTCCATTCTCTCCCTTGACCTGTCCTCCCACAATTTGCTTCTGATTATCCATTTCCCCAGTTTGCTGTACCTTCTGTTATCTTCCCTCTCCTATCCCCTTCCCCATTGCTTTCCTGCAGAGTAAAATAGATTTCCGTATCCAATGGAGTGTGTGTTATTCCCTGTTTAAGCCAAATCCCATGAGAGTAAGGGTCAATTATTTTCTTTCATCTCCCCACCTCTTTCCCTCCATTGTAAAAGCTCTTTCTTTCCTCTTTTATGTGAGATGATTTGCTACATTCTACCTCTCCCTTTCTCTTACTCCTAGTTCCTTCTATTCAACAGTAAATTTTATTTTTTAGGTGTTCTCCCTTCATATTCAACTCACACTGTGCTCTCTTTCTATGTATATAAATACACACACATATATACATACACACATGTACACCAATGAACATATACACACCTACACATATATAATATATACATACATACATACCCATACACACTTACATATATATATATATATTCCCTCTAACTACCCTAATACTGGAAAAGGTCTCATGAGTTTCAAATAACATCTTTCCATGCAGGAATGTGAACAGTTCAACTTTAATGAGTTTCTTAAGGCTTCTCTTTCCTGTTTACCTAGATTCTTGTATTTGAAAGTCAAATTTTCTATTCAGCTCTGTTCTTTTCAACAAGAATGCTTAGAAGTCCTCTATTTCATTGAAATTCTATTTTTCCCCCTGAAGTATTGTACTCAGTTTTGCTGGGTAGGTGATTCTTGATTTTAATCCTCTCTTTTGACCTCTGGAATATCATATTTCAAGCCTTTCAATTCCTTAGTGTAGAAGCTGCTAAATCCTATGTTATCCTGATTTATTTCCACAATACTTGAATTGTTTCTTCCTGGCTGCTTGTAATATTTTCTCCAAGGGCAGCTAGGTGGTGCAGTGGATAGAGCACCAGTGCAGGAGTCAAGAAGACCTGAGTTCAAATCTCACCTCAGACACTTGACACTAGCTGTGTGACCTTGGGCAAGTCACTTAACCCCAAATGCCTCATCCTGGGTCATCTCCAGTCATCCTGATGAATATCTGATCACTGGATTCAGATGGCACTGGAGGAGATGTGAGACTGGTGACCTGTACAGCCCTCCCTCACTCAAAACAAAGTCAAGCGCAAGTTATGACATCATTTCTCTGATGGCATGATCTTCTTTGGCAATGAAGGACAAACACACAATATTTTCTCCTTAACCTGGGAGCTCTGGAATTTGGCTGAAATATTCCTAGGAGTTTTCCTTTTGGGACCTCTTTCAGGAGGTGATCAATTAATTCTTTCCATTTCTATTTTATCCTCTGGATCTAGAATATCAGGGCAATTTTCCTTGATAATTTCTTGGAAGATGATGTCTAGGCTCTTTTTGGATTATGGTTTTCAGGTAGACCAACAATTTTTAAATTATCTCTTCTGGATCTATTTTCCAGGTCAGTTGTTTTTCCAATGAGATATTTCACATTGTGTTCTATTTTTTCATTCTTTTGGTTTTGTTATATAAATTCTTAGTTTCTCATAAAGTCATTAGCTTCCATCTGCTCCATTCTCCAATAGTTTAAAGGACTATTTTCTTCAGTGAGCTTTTGAATCTCATTTTCCATTTGATAATTCTGCTTTTGAAAGCATTCTTCTCCTCATTGGCATTTTGGACCTCTTTTGCCATTTGGTTTTGTCTTTTTTTTAAAGGTGTTGTTTTCTTCAACATTTTTTGGCATCTCTGTTAGCGAGCTATTGACTCACTTTTATTAATTTTCTTGCATCACTCTTATTTCTCTTCCCAATTTTTCCTCCACCTCTCTTACTTGATTTTCAAAATCCCCTTTGAGCTTTTCCATGGCCTGAGACCATTGCATATTTTGGGGGTGGGTTTTGGATGTAGAAGCCTTGAATTTTAAGGCTTCCTCTGATGGTATGCTTTGTTCTTCCTCATCTGAAAGGATAGAAGAAAACACCTCTTCACCAAGAAAGTAACCTTCCATAGTCTTTATTTTTCCCCCCTTTTTGGGCATTTTCCCAGCCAGTTACTTGACTTTTGAGTCCTTTGTCAAGTTGGGGTTACACTCTAGGGACCTGTAAGTTCTTAGTTCCTCCAAGGTGGCACAGTCAAGGGAGAGGAGTTTAATACTCTCCTGGCCTGTGCTCTGGTCTGTGAGCAACTTCAAGCACTCTTTTCTGCCCTGGAACTGCAGTAGGATTCCCTAGCCACAGCCACCACTAGCTTCACCATGAAAACACTCCTTCTCACCCCAAGGCCACCACTCAGAACTGAGACCTAGATCAGCTGGTTGATTCTCCCAGAGTCTTTAGGGCAGAGCTCCAAAAGTGAAAGCTGCAGCAGCAGTGGCTGCCACCCTGGGGTTGAGGCTGGGGCCTGACAGAGCTCCCCCCTCACCTAGGTGAAAGCTTTCTTACTTGTCTTTGAAGCTGTCTTTGGAATTTATGGGTTGAGAAATCTGGGAACGACAGCTGCTACCCACGATCAGTCCTGTCCGTGCTATGTGGTCCAGGCTGGGCTGCTTTCCATTCCTAGCTCAGTGTGACAGCCCTTTCCTGTTGACCTTCCAGGCTCTCTTGGGCTGGAAATATCTTTCACTCTGTTGTTTTGTGGCTTCTGCTGCTCTAGAATTTGTTTAGGGTCATTTTTTACAGGTATTTTATGGGCTATGTGGGGAGAGATAGAGCAGGTCCATCCTTCTACTCTGCCATCTTAGCTCAGTTCCTGCCCCTCCAAACTGGAATATATAAAAGCAAAAATTTTTAAAAGGGAATTCATAGAAGTACAAGTTTTCTGTGCTCAGCTATAATAAATATAGACAGATACATCTGTCTACTAGAAACTTACTTAGAAATACAAACTGATTAAAATTTTAAATTAAGCAATTGATTCATTTTGTAGTCCCTGAAATCTTGCCATGTAGGCAACTTCAAAACTACTGTCAGAGAATCCTGGAGCCCCAACATTACCCTGGGCTATGTTCTTGCCATTGAGAGTGGTCCCCTAATAAATGTTAATTTCATTAATGCTGCTGGATAGGAACATCATTGGATCATATGAAAAAACAGAGAGAGGTAATGACATGCCCAGGCTTCCCAGGTTATAAGTGGCAGAGAGAAGATTTGAACTAAGGTATTTTGGCTCCCATTTCAGTCATATGCCTCTCAGTCAGAAGAGAGACAGAGATTTCAAGCTACCTGTTTCTCTTTTGATGTCTTCTTTTTCTCACTCTCCTTACACTGAATTTCCTTTGTCCCTATGCTGTCAATAGACATCAGATCAGGAAAGTGAAAGGTCATTGGACAGACAGCCCATGTCCTGAGGAGCTTTTGTACTTCAGGTGCTGTTTTTAGCGAAAGGTAGGACTTTCAGGAATACACCTCTGAAGCTGTCAAGGAACTGATTCAGAGGGAAATTATAAAAGTTAATTTGTTCATGTAAAATGGTGACCCAATATTGCTCAAACCTTATATTTACATGGACCAGGTTTTTTGGGGTTGGGAGAAGGGCTATCAACATATCATTTTGGCTTTTCTTGCTCCTACTTAGGAAGTCTCTGAATATAATTAAAATATAGCTTATGTGTAAATCGCCACAGATGTGAATAAAAGGGTTCCCAGGTCATTATAATCTCTCAAGGTATAATAATACATACATTGGTTGCAAGATTGACTTTTTTTCCCTCAAACCACATAAACTGTATTAAAATTCAAGTTATTACATATTATATATCTTATCACGCAAACATATAAGTTATGTTATATCCCTGTAGTCTCAACACAATGAATACAATTCTCCTTCATCTTTGGTGAGTCTAACCTTTTCCCAGTGTCCTAAAATACTCCATATTCATAGTATCACCTTGTAGCTTGGTCTCTGTATTGAAAGGAAACAAATTTGGGGTTGCTAATGGGATAGCCTCATAATATTCTAGTAAGTGACAGTAATACATGAAGTCCCCTAGACTTCACATCACCCTGTGTTTTATTGGACTCCCCTTGGAAGGGAAACAAAAGTTGGGCTGGTTGAGAGGTAAAACTTCAACATTCAGTGAACTGCCTTTCATAGAAGACATTTAGCATTTTGGGATTATCATGAGGTAACATAATTGGAGATTCTAGAAAGGTGAACCCTTTTCCATAGGACCAAAGCCATTTGAATAACTCGTAGTAATGTCAGAGGGAAAATCCATGCTTTTTCCTCTCTGATCCAGTCTTTTGCCACTCCATTTTTCAGGGATTGTGTATATCCTTCCCCCACCAGAGACTGGCATTTCTCAGGGCCAATACTTGTCTGACAGAAGAGAGTATTCTAGAATTCTTGAACTTGGGATTGCTAAGAAAGGCAAGTCCTGAAGCAGGAACTGTACAGGGAATTTCCTTCTTCCATGGAAGTCTATGTTCTGGGACGATGCTGTCCAGGAGTTCTCACTTCCTACATCTGGAGGCTGGGGTTCAGGAGCTGCACATTGTATAGAGATCTCCAGTCCTTTATATGAATTCAGGCACCTTTACCCATTTAGGCAACATGATTTAACTCTTCACAGATGCCTCTTGATGGAGAAGTTATATCGCTACTTCTCAAAGGCTGGGTTGTGGAATCTTGGGTCTAGGAACTCTCAGGCTGTGCAGGTGAGAACACATGGAGCCTCTAGGTCTTTCTTCTTCCTCAAGACAGCACCAGCTCCCAAGATACATTTTTTGTTTTTGTTCTGCTCCAGTTTCAGGATTATACAAACAAGACTAATGAACAAAAAGAGTCCAAGAGGTCTGGTGGCTCTTTTTTTTGGGGTCAGCACAAAAGAATTCTTCCTTCTATCAGAGTCCATCATATGAGACTTCAAACCAAATAGTTCCTTTTAAAGGCAGACTCAGTGGGTTACTGAAAATGAAGCAGGAGATGTCCCTGGTCCTGTCAATCAGGTACCAATGGACACACTCCTACCTTTCAAAGGAGGATGTTCTCTCAAGTCCCAAAATGAAGGCCCACTTACTTGTAAACTCATTCAGATGGTCTGGGAATTCCCTTGATCAACACCCTACATTTAGAGAAATACAATTTTCAGGTAAAGTAAAATGTGCTTACAGTCTTTAAATGGTGACTATTAGATTTACAGAGGTTTTTTAAAAACAAGTTTGCTTTTGAAGATGTATAGATGAATATTAGGTTTTTATAAGACAACTGGAAAGAACTGTCACAGAATTTCTTCTTTGCCATCAAAAAAAAAAAAAGAAAATATATTTTGTTTTGAGATAGTGGAGTACAGAGGAAAGTGTGCTGGATGTACTAAGTTAAAACCCCATTTCTACCACTACTACCCGTGTAACCTTAGACAAGTCACAAGTCCCCTAGGTCTTGTTTTTCTCATCTGAAAATAATATGTACTAAATGACCTCTCTAGTCCCAACTCACTTGTTAGCTATCTCCAATCCATAGAGTTTGTGTTCAGATTTCTTTGTCTACCAAAGCAAAAGGTATTATCTCATCAGAGTAAATATAACACAAATCAACAGAGATTCCAGGGCTAAAGAATCTAAGCTATGAGATAGGATTAAAAGAGGTTTACCCTTAATCCTTGCTGGAGAAGAGGAACATTTGGAAGGATTTCAATGATAACACATTGCTGTTTTTACACTCTAGGAAACTTTTAAAATGATGATATTAAAACAAAAACTGGAAGGAGATATAATAGATAATCTTAACTATAGATTCAATTTATCAAATAAAACTAAAAAAAGTGGTTTAGGAGCAAAAGAAAATTCATAAGAGATTTGCAGTAATCTATTGAGTTGTTGGGGTGAGCTGAATTATTTTTAGAGGATAAGGTTGGAAGATATATTGAAATAGGGGGAAAAGAGGGAAAAATTAAGCAGCTTAGATGACTGCTTATTCCCTTATTATTCAAATGGCATTTACTAAAATTTTATTCCATAAAATTATGCAATAATGTAGAAAAAGCAAATTATGGCATTTAAAATGGAAAGATATTAAGATGGCAACACTGATATTAATATCTGAAATAGATTCCATGTAATTCATGCCAGAAAGGATATTATTTTTTTACTTTACAGTTATAAAAGTAGTATGTCAGAAATATTATGCTGTATTTAAAAGATTTCTGAATGCATTTTTAAGAAAGGTACAGCTCAAAAGAGGACAATTTATATGTTATCTTCAAGCCTATAATAAACAGAGTCCTTTCTATGTTTCAAGGAAAAATACTTCAAATGAAAACATTAATTATAGGAGCATTGATATGGGGACCTGGCTTTGAGTCAGATTTACCTCTGGGTGACCTTAAGCAAAGTATTTCAGTTCTCTTAAGTCTTGATTTTTCTTACCTATAAAAATAATATTTGGAGGATCTACCTCATGGGATTGTTGCAAGAAAGTTATTTGTTAACTGTAAAGAACTATTAAGAATGTAAAGCAACATTGTTATTACTGCCAGGTGGTACAGTGGGTAGAGCACTGGTTCAGGATCACCTGAGTTCAAATCTGACCTCAGACACTTAGAAGCTGTATGACCCTGGGTGAGTCACTTAATCTCTGTTTGCCTCAGTTTCCTCAACTATAAAAGAGGGATAAAAAAAATAGCACCAACCTCCTAGGGTTGTGATGAGGATCAAATGAAATAACAGTTATAAATTGCTTAGCACAGTGCCTGGCACACAGTAAAAACTTTAGAAGTATTTGTTCCTCTTCCTCCACCCATTCTCTTTCCCTGGACTGAAGTAAAAAAGACATACTTTCAAGAAGAACTTTTTAAAATGGTGATATACTGTCCATGCCAATTCATAATAATTCCCAGCTCTTCTCAAATCTTATGGGCTTTTCTGACCCTATTTACCAATCTCCCTCATACCACCTTGCTAGGGATTCCAACTGAGAGCCCTTCTAGGAGTGGGTAGTATGTGTGTGTTCATTCTTCGTTGCCAAAGAAGACCATGCCATCAGAGAATTAATGACATGATTTGTACTTGACTTTGCTGTGCAGGTCACCAGCCTCACTTCTCCTCCAGAGCCATCTGAATCCAGTGACCAGATATTCATCAAGATGACTGGAGATGATCCAGGATGAGGCAATTGGGGTTAAGTGACTTGCCCAAGGTCACAGCTAGTGAGTATCAAGTGTCTGAGGTGACATTTGAACTCAGGTCCTCTTGACTCATGCACTGGTGCTCTATCCACTGCACCACCTAGCTGCCCAGTCCAGGAAGCCCTGGTCTGTTTCAGAGCATTTGGATCCCAATGGTGATGGACTAGAAACAACTGATGGGTTGTAAGAAGGATTGCAGTTGGATTGGTTGCCATACACGCAGGTGAAGTCAAATGCAAAAGATGTCCAAAGTTCAGAAATACGGGAACATTAGGATCCAAAGGATTACACAGGAAAACTTGGTCTAAGATCCCCAAAGAGTCCAAGGACCTGGGTATCCCAGAAGATTTGCATTCATATAAATGGCATATTTCTTTTATTGACTTCTGTAGTATCCTGAATAGCTTTTTGGAACACTAAATGTTGCAGCTAACCCTATTCTCTATGTTATACAGGAACTTAAGCTGTGTAGAACATCCTAGAAGAGCTAGTCTTCTCTCGCAGGAAAGAGTTGATTGTATTTTTCCGGTGGTATGGTTTTTGTTGCTATTTGTCCTTTCTGATTAAAAAGTGCCAAAATGACTCACGATGTAAGGTCAATGGTACAGTGTGTTCGGCTATGGCTAATTAGACCAATATGAGCTCAGAAGGCTCTCCCACAAGTCATATGATCTCTATGACTATTTGGAAAGAAGAGGTCTCCAGATCTGTGCATCTCACATTTCCTTTGAGCTATTCCAATTCTGCTTTGCTCGTAGAGCACAGTGCCTTCTTTGATATGGTCACATCATGCTCAATGATCCTGTGATAGTGTTTCTCATGTCTTACAATCAATGCCAAAGTTCTTCGCAGAGTTGGCATTAACCTTAGACTTTGAAAATGATTGTAACCAAATCCTTAGAGGCAGAGTTGTGTGGGTGGATAGAACACTGAGTTTGGCGTCACAGGTCCTGAGCTTCCTACTCTCTGGGACCTTGGATATATCATTTAATCCTTTTGGGTCTGAGTTTCCCGACTTGTAGAATGAGGGACAGGATTAAATTAGTCAGTCAGTCAGCAAGCATTGATGAAGCACTTACTATGTGCTGACCCCTGCGGTAAACATTGGGGATAAAAGGAAGTAAAGAACAGTCCTTGTTCTCAAGGAGCTTTTATTTTAATGGGAGAGATAACATGCAGACAAGTGTGCTTATACAAGATACCTGCATTCTGAGTGGGAGGCATGCCAGAGAGAAGACCTATAGGTCCCTTCACACTCTGGATTTGTTCCCCTAGTCCTAAAAGTGGATTGTTGGGGAGGGGGTCAGAGCCAAGGTGACAGAGTAACAGCAAGGACTTTCTAGAGTGCTGCCCACAAGCCCAGCCAAATACCTGTAAAAAAGGGCTCTAAACAAATTCTGGAGCTGCAGAACCCACAGAAGGATGGAGGGAAGCAAATCTCCAGCTCAAGGCAGCCTGGAAGGTCTCTGGAAAGTGTCTATCATGCCACGTTGGGAGCAGAGCATGGTCCAGTGTGGACCACGCTGGCACAGACAGGACCTGAGCAGGCCTTGGGGAGACTGAATCTCTCACACCTGTGGGGGTTTCCAGACTTCATGAACCCAAGATGCTGAGGATAGATTGGAAGGTCAGTGGGAAAAGCCTGTGGGACCAGGGCAGGAGAGTGGAGGTGTAGAGCCCCAGCCCCAGGGCAGCAGAGGGGGGAAGGGTGGAGGAACCTGGAGCAGCCACTGCAGCGGTAGGGGCAGCTGCAGTCACTGTTTCTGGAGCACTAAGCCCACAGATATGGGGGAATTGAGCTGCTGACAGCACACCCCCCCACCCCCACTGGAAGCAGAGAACTATCTTGACAAAGAGCTCAAATTCAAGTATTGTGTGTTTGCCCTTCATTGCTGAAGAAGACCACGCCATCAGAGAAATGATGATGTGACTTGCACTTGACTTTGTTTTGAGTGAGGGAGGGCTGTGCAGGTCACCAGCCTCACTTCTCTTCCAGAGCCATCTGAATACAGTGACCAGGTATTTATCGGGATGAGTAGAGATGACCCAGGATGTACTGGAAGATCTTGGGCCCTTTAGGTCAAGGTCTTTGCAGGAACTCACTTAGGGTGCGGTAACACCTATTCATTGAATAAGTTTGTTTAAGAAGTAGCCAGGGCATGGCCCCTTTAATGAGGCCAAGAATAAGAAAGACATCAGACTGGAAAAGAAAAAGCAATAGTTACTCTTGATAATCACTGTAAAGCTAGGAGGGTCCAGAAGAGACCTTAGGCAGAGACCCACTGGCATCCCAACTTGAGAGTGCAGTAGGTTCAAGGTTTTGGGAAAGGAAAGGAAGGGTAGGGAAGGGAAGGAAGGAAAGGGAACTAGGCAGTAGAACTCAAGTCAATTGGGCATCTTTTGGCCATCCCAATTTACCTTCCTTTGGAGAGGAGAAGGAAGGGGAGAGGAAGGCAGACAGGCGAGGAGGAGCTGAGTTACCAGCTAGCTGGGTCTCTATTCAGTCAGTTGTGTCTACTGACAGGATTGTGTTCTTCCTTCGTTGCCATCAGTTTGACATTTAAGCTAACCCTCAATCCATAGGTATTTATCTCTTCTTTATTTTTGTCTCTCAGATACATGTTATTCCTCCTTTTGTGACTGGACCAAAATTCACCTCTTTCATGAACTCTTCCCAATTCCCCACAGTCCAAAATGGTCTTTGCTTTCTCAAAAGAAACCATGGAATTGTGCTCACTGAGTCCATGACAAATGTATGTAACATAATCTCAAATGGGCCTTCACTGAGGCAAGGCAATCCTTTTACACTTCCCTAATTGAGTCACTATCCCACTTTCCACAGTGACTTTTCCAAACTTTTCACCCCTCCTCAAACTTCCCTTCTCTGCTAAGAAACTTGCTTCATGTTTTCAGGCATATAAATAAGAAGTTCCTTTTATCCCCTCCTCTTCTTATGCCATTCAGAAACCCTTCCTCTTCTTTTCCTTCATCCTTGTCTCATACAAAAAGGTGGTATGTTCTCCTGGTCAAGACACAACCTTCTACTTGAACAAGTAAATCTATTCCATCCTGCCTAGCATACTGCCCTCCTTTTACTTCCACTCTAATTTTTAATCTCTCCATGTCTACTACAAGTTCCCTAGCACATACACAAAGTCAAGTAAGTGGCTGGGGCAATGGACAAAAACCAGACAAAGAATCAGACTATAGAATCTTACTTGGGTGACAAGGAAGACCAAGGCATGCAAACAGAAGAAAACAAAGTAATAGCTCCTCCAACCATATTCTCCAAGAAAAATATGAATTGGTCTCAGGGTATGGAAGAACTCAAAAAGGATACTGAAAGTCCAGTGAAAGAAGTATAGGAAAAATTGGGAAGAGAAATGAGAGTGATGCAAGAAAAACACACAAAACAAGTCAACTGCTTGCTAAAGGAGACCCAAAAAATGCTGAAGAAAAGAATGCATTAAAAATAGACTAACCCAAATGGCAAAAAAGATCCAAAAAGTCAATGAGGAGAAGAATGCCCTAAAAGTCAGAATTGGCCAGATGGGAAAAGAGATCCAAAAGTTCACTGAAGAAAATAATTCCTTAAAGATTAGAATGGAGCAGTTGGAAGTTAATGACTTTATGTAAAATCAAGAAATTATAAAACAAAACCAAAGGAATGAAAAAAAAGCAGAAAATGTGAAATATCTCATTGGAAAAACAACTGACCTAGAAAATAGACCCCGAAGAGACAATTTTAAAATTATGGGACTATCTGAAAGTTATGATCAAAAAAGAGCGTAGACATCATCTTTCATGAAATTATCAAGGAAAACTGCTCTGATATTCTAGAATCAGAGAGTAAAATAAATATTGAAAGAATTCACAGATCACTTCCTGAAAGAGATCCCAAAAGAAAAACTCCTAGGAATATTGTAGCCAAATTTCAGAGTTCTGTGGTCAAGGAAAAAATACTACAAACAGTCAGAAAAAAACAATTCAAGTATTGTTGAAATACAATCAGGATAACACAAGATCTGGCAGCTTCTACATTAAGGTATTGAAGGGCTTGGAATATGACATTCCAGAAGTCAAAGGAGCTAGGATTAAAACCAAGAATCACCTACCCAGCAAAACTGAGTATAATACTTGAGGGGAAAAATGAAATAGAGGACTCTCAAGCATTCTTGATGAAAAGACCAGAGCTGAATAGAAAATTTGACTTTCAAACACAGGAATCAAGAGAAGCATGAAAAGATAAACAGGAATACATACATACATTCATGAATACATACATATATATCTACATATATGTCTACATATATGTCTATATATATATAGACAGAGGGCACAGAGTGAGTTGAATAGGAAGGGATGATATCTTAAAAAAAGTAAACTTAAGAGGTGAGAGAGGAATATATTGAGAGAAAGGGAGAAATGAAATGGGGCAAATTATCTCTCATGAAGAGGCAAGAAAAAGCTTTTTCAATGGAGAGGAAAAGAAGGAAGGTGAAGGGAAAAAGTGAAGCTTATTCTCATCACATTTGGCGTAAGGAGGGAATAACATGCACACTCAATTTCGTATGAAAATCTATCTTACACACTACAGGAAAATAGGGAAGAAGGGGATAAGTGGAGTGTGGGGGGATGATAGAAAAGAGGGCAAATGGGAGGAGGGGGTAGTTAGAAGTAAACACTTTTGGGGAGGGATAAGGCCAAAAGAGATAATAGAATAAGTGAGCAGGATAGGATGGAGGGAAATACAGCTAGTCTTTCACAACATGGCTTTTATGGAAGTCTTGTGCATAACTACACATGCATGACCTTTATTGAATTGCTTGCCTTTTCAATGGGGGTGAGTGGGTAGGGAGGAAGGGAGAGAAGTTGAAACTCATAGTTTTAAAAACGAACGTTAATTTTTTTTTTTACATGCAACTGGGAAATAAGAAATACAGGTAATGGGGCATAGAAATCTATCTTGCTCTACAAGAAAATAGAGGAGATGGAGATATGGGAAGGAAGGGATGTGATAGAAGGAAAGGCAGTTTGTGGAAAAGGGTAATCAGAATGTATGGTGTCTTGGAATGGGGAGAGGGGAGAGATGAGGAGAAAATGTGGAACTCATAATCTTATGGAAATGAATGTTGAAACTAAAAATAAATAAATATATTTTTTTAAAAAAATAAAAAAAAAAACAAAAAGAAAAAAAAAAGGAAGTGGATTGTTCACTTTGCATTCTGGTATCATTCTCCTACTGTGAGGAGAAGAGGAGGAGAACCTCCTCCACAGGTTCCTCTGTGTTGTGTGGAGTACCACTTGAAGATGTAGTTTTCATGCTTTCAGGCCAAGAATTTCTGTGCCTCTAAAATATCAATTAAATTGTGTTTCAAGGTGTATCCAAGGCCTCCCCTCTTCCTAGTTTCTTATTTCTGTCCTGCCCTTCTCTCCATCACTCAGGCTCACAATCTGGGTGTCATCCTGGACTCCTAGGATATTTCTAACTCAATAACTTGCTCCAAACAAAGAATGGCAGATGAACAAAGCTGAAAGAGATCTTAAAGTTCATCTAGTTCACCACCCCAACTTCCTTAGTACTTTACCCTCTTCGTCACCAAGGCTTGACACCTAGATGCATCCTCAACTCCTCTCTCGTCCCCCTCCGCTCCCCAACCCTGCTTTTCTATCCAATCAGTTGCCACGTCCTGTCATTTTTACCTTCTGATCATCTCTTGTTAACCTTAATGCCTTTTACCGCTGAGATTATTGTTAATGTATCCAGCAACAGGTCTTGTTTGTGGAGAGGTTTTTTTTTTTCTTGTTGCATGTTATCTCTCCAGTTAGTCTGTGAGCTCCTTTCTATCCTCAGTGAGGCGCAATGCCTGGCACACAGTAGGTGCTTAATAAATAGTACTTAACTATCTCATTGCTCTGAGTACATGTCCAAAAATTATATAAAACACAGGAGATGTTTTGTCTCTTGGCAAACCCTTTATAGTTGCTTGTTGGTGTAGGGGTGGTAGGTACACTGTTGTGAGAAGCAACTCATTTCTAATCTTTTCTGGAGACCCTCTAGAATTTTGTCATGAATGATAACCCAGTATCTAATGAACCAATTTTTTAACTATTAAACTTAGTCATAAAAAAAATCAGATATATATCTGTAAGACTTCATCTGTCAGACCTATCAACATGCTCGGATCTTTTTAAAGTTGTACTCCCAAGGACAGAGCCCAACAGACAGTCAGAGAAACACAAAGAACATAACTCCTGACACTTCCCTTGTGGCTGCAACCATGGGTGCATACCACAGCTCTGAGGGAGATGAAAGGGAAAACCCAAGACCCACACAAAGTCAGATGAAAGCATTTCACAGCCTTACCTGTCTTGTGCTTCTCACACTTACACACCACAGAGTGATTCAGGCAAAGGATGGGATATTCTGACTGCCCTAAAGGCACTGCAAAACTGACTTCTCTACTTAATCCTTTCCTACTAGGTATAGATGGAGTCCCTGTCACTTAACTCCAGCATGTAGGATCTCAGCTGAACTCTTCTAACTCAATGCCCATTGCTAATCTATATAGAGAGTAGTTCTTAAACTGGGGTCTATAAGCTTTAAAAAATCGATAACTTTATTTCAGTAGAATAGATGATACAGTGGAGTACTGAGTTTGGAGTCAGAAAGACCTGAATTCTAAACCAGTCTTAGATACTTACTAGCTGTGTTACGCTGGGCAAATCACTTAACCTCTGATTGACTTAGTTTCATCAACTATAAATGAGGATAATTCCCAGGGATGTTGTGAGGATAGAATGAGGTGATATTTGTAAATGCTTTTTCCTTTCCCTGTGGTGATCCTACAGATTTTATTTTATACATTTAAAAAAAGTTATTCTGAGAAAGAGCCCATAGGCTTCACCAGACTACCAAAGGGCTCTATGATATAAACAAAGCAAAGACCCTGACCTACAGTAGAAAAAACTGTGTACTGGACATGAGTAGCAGCTCTTTTAGATGCTAACTGTGCCTTTGGACAAGTCACTAAACCACTCATTCTATCTGTAAAATAAGATTAATTATCCCTACCTTGAGTAGTTATCATGAGACTTAAGTGAGATTAACATGCAAAAGTGCTTTGAAAGCTATACAATGTGATAGATGTGCAAACATTTTAATTATTGCTATATACCCATTTTATAGCTGAGAAAGATGAGGCATGAGGAGTTAAGTACCATACTCAAAGTTACATTCCTCCAATTTCAGTGCTCTTTTCACTATCACATTGCTTAGTTTCAGCTGGATTTTTCCTAAATTATATATAATGTACTGCCATGAGACTTCTAGAACAGGCAGGCATCTTCTCTCCATTTGTGTTCAAAAGAGCAAATGATCAAAGTTCCCTCAGAGAAATCCGTGACCTTTTTTTGCCAAGAATACACAGTGCCTGAGGGATCAGAGAAAAACACTACAAGCTCCCTGAAGTGTGGCTTCTCCATTGCCTTACATTTGTCTCCTGGCATTAGAAAGATGAGAGTCTGCCAAAAAAGAAAATGAACTGGCTTCAATTAACCTTGGCATTTTTTTGAATAAAAGATTATTGTATTTCTTTTCCAACATTATGTTCAAGTTGATAGATCTTGGAAAGATTCATCTCAGAGAAGCTTTGGGACTGTCTAGCAATCTGTTAACATGGCATCCTGGCAATAGTCAGAGAGCTTAACCTCTGAAAGAGACTGAGGATCATTAGAAATTGACTGAAGAATATAAATGCCTACCCTTCAGGGGCTTGGCAGTGATGGAGGAACGTTAGTCCAAGGCATTCCGTCTGCAGCAGGGACAAACGAAACCAACCACGTCTAGATTGCCAAAGGAAGGGAGATGTGTTTGGCTTGCCATGGACATTAAACACTCTAGTGATTCTCTTTAAAGAAAGTGTTCAGAGCACTTCATACAAATAAAGATCTCTGAATGCTCCTTCTAAGATATATGAAAGTATTATGAAACTGGTATGTTAGGAGGGCCAATCAGTTTAGATAAATTAACTCCGGGTTGCAGACGTGTTCAGGAAACACTGACTTTGGGAAAGGAACTCAGCATTGACCAAGTCCAAAAAATCTGAGTCTTCTCAGGGTTGAATGTGCATGTTAAGGATTAAGGAGTGTACAGTATTCAGAAGACAGAACAAGCTGAAGTCAGGAGTCAACAGAAAAGCTCTGAATGATCAGGAAACTATCTGGATTTATGACCAGCAATGGGTTTGAAATTGTGTGGGCACCTGCAGTGAGGAATCCTGGTAGGAAGTCTAAGCTGTGAGTTGCTTGTTGCTGTTTTTACCCTTTGTGCTCAGAGGACCAAAAGCACATCATCATAATATCAGGGTCAATGTATAGTGTGTCTGACTGGTTGGTCAAACCAATATGAACTCAGAAATCTCTATCACAGATTGGGCACATATAGTTGGTCTGAACAGCTGAGTTGGAGATGTTTCTAAATTTGTGTATCTCACATTTCTTTTGAGTTACTTTTATTCTGTTTTGCTCATGGAGCACAGTGCCTTCTTTGATGTGACCAATTCATGCTGGATGGTTCTGTGTCATGTCTCACAATTGATAACAGAGTTTTTCAGAGAGACCTTGAGAGTGTCCTTGTATTACTTCTTCTGACCTCCATGGGTGCCTGCCTTGTGTGAGTTCTCTGTAAAACAGTGTTTTAGGCAAATGGACATTTGGTATTTGAACCATGTGGTCAGCCCATCAAAGTTATGCTCTCTGAATGCTTGGCAGTTCAGCTGGAAAAGACCTCAGTGTTTTTTACCTTTGTGCCAGGTGATCTTCACAATATTCCTAAGAAAATTCAAATGGAAGTGATTCAATTTTCTGGCATGACGCTGGTATGCTGTCCAGATTTCAAAGGCATATAATAATGAGGGTAGCACAACAGCTCTGTAGAGTTTCATTTTGGTAGGCAGCCTTATACCTTTTCTCTCCCACACTTAATTTTGGAGCCTCTCAAAGGCTAAGCTTCCTCTGACAAATACCTGTGTCAATTTCATCATCTATCTGTACATCCCTAGAAAGTATACTGCCAAGGTGAGTGAACTTATCCACAACATTCAGAACTTCTCCATTTACTGAAACTGATGGTTCTGTGTATGCATCGTGTGATGCTGTCTAGTGGAAAACCTTTCTTTTCTTCGTGTTAATTGTTAGGCTAAAATCAGCACAAATAACAGAGAATTTATACGTACTTTGCTGTATCTCAGCCTCAGAGGCTACATTCAATGCACAATCTTCTGTGAAAAAAAAGTCGCACATCAGCTCTCCCTCCACTTTAGTCTTGGCTTGACTTGTAGCCTTTTCAAGTTAAATAATTTACTGTGTGGTAGTTGACCTTGATACCATTTTTGTCTTTGTTGAAGAAATGTGACAACATCACTGAAAACATTATGCTAAAAAGCATGGGAGTAAGCACACAGATCTACTTTAGTTCACTGATGACTGGGAAAGTGTGAGAGCAGGAGGTCATGAAATTCATGTGGAATACTAATGAACTTCTCTGTGCCACCAAATTTTGCCATAATCTCCCACAATCCTCATGATGGATATTATCAAAGTCCTTTGTCATATTGACAAACATTATATACAGACCTCTGTTCTGTTCCTGGCATTTCTCCTGGAGTTATTGAGCAGCAAAAACCATATTGACCATTCCTTGGCCCTTTCTGAAGTCACACTGGCTCTCAGGTAGATGACCATCTTTCAGGTGAAGGATCAGCCAATTAAGGACTCCGACAAGAATTTTGCCAGTTGTGATTAAGAGAAAGACCTCCCCCTCATAACTGTCACAGGAAAAATTATTTCCTTTTCCTTTATTGAGATGGATAATGGAAGTTTCCTTGAACTCCTGGAAGATAACCTCTGCTTGCCATATAGCCTGAAAGATTTCAGCCAGTTTATTTATGAGCAGTGGACACCCAGCCTTGTAAATCTGGACTAGAACCATCACCAGGTGCTTTGCTACACAAGAGGGGTCTAATGGCATTCAAAACCTCTTTTTCAGTTGGAGATTTGGCTAGGCCTCGATTGACTTCAGTCTGAGGTATAGTCAATGGCTTCAGTATTTATTAATGACAATCTGTTTAGAACGCTATGGAAGCATTCAACCCATCTTTCCAGGATCATATCCTAATCACTCATCAATGTGGCCATCAGTACTGAGTAATTGAGATGCACCATGAGTCTTTGGTCCATAAATAGCCTTCAGGGCATCATAAAATTGCTTTAGATTGTTACTGTCAGCATAAAACTTAATCTCCTCTGCCTTCTTACTGAACCAAGAATCTTGCATCTTTCTAAGCTCACTTGCACTTTACTTCTGATGGAGTTAAATGCTGCCTTCTTATAGAGATGGCTGAACTATCCTGCTAATAAAACTTGTGGAATTTTTTTAGTAATTTCTGAATTTTCTCATAATTTTCATCAAACTAATTCTGATGTTTATGAATGTTCTAGTTCAGGTGAGTAAATGCAGTGCTGTATACCAAGTCTCTGAAAACTACACTCTTTTTTTTCTACTCCACTGTTGCCGACTGTGTACTAGCTGAGCTTTCCCTCCAAGTCAGCAACAAACTCTTTATGCAAGGAGAAGCCTTCTAATCTGTTGACACTGTATAATCATCATGCCTTTGGGATGATTTTTTTTTTTGTTGTTGCATGCAAAAATTTAGTTTGAAGAGGATAAGTCTATGATCAGTCCAGCACTCTGTAACACACATTGCCTTTGTTACTCTCATATCCTGTCTGTGTCTTCCCCTTCCAGAGACCCTCACAAATGACAGTATCAAAGGACTTAGATCAATCAATGTTGTGTATAGACCTTTGCTCTGCTCCTGGTTTGTCTCCTGTAGTTAACAGGCACTAAACAGAGTGTTTACTGTTCCTTGGCCCTTTCTGAAGCCACAGTAGCTCTTGGGTAGATGACAATCTTCCAGGTAAAGGATCAGCCAATCTCTTCTTATTTAATGCCAATGTTTGCTGCAAGGATGCATCCATGAAGTTTTGTTGTGTTTAGGGAAACAGAAGATAGTGTTGGTGATAAGATCATGAGATGCACAAGTCTTCGGTAGTAAATGACCATTGCTGTTGCTGGTTCTGACTCCACTCCTTCCAAGGACACTCTACCACATCTGACAGTCTGTGCCTACTTTGGCATTACAGTCACCCAGAATTATAAGTTCTTCTTTTTTAGCACATCGATGATGAGAGTCTCCAGGTCTTCAGAAAATTTTTCTTTGACCTCATCAGAGCTTGTCATGGTGGGAGCATGTGCACTGATGATGGTGCTTTCTTACTTTTGGCAGGCTTGTTGACTGGATTAGTTTTGTAATATAGCATCCCAGTGGGTCATAAAAGATACGTTGATGCCCTGTGATGTCAGTTTGTGGTTTTATTTCCTGGTTCTGGAGTTTCTGAGCAAGTCAACATCTTCTTCCTAATCTATAAAATGGAAATGTCAGACCAGACAATCTCTGACGTTTTTTCTAGTGCTAAGATTCAACAATTTATGAAACCTTTACTGGTGACTCTCCCATGTCAAGTTCTGTGGGGAATACAAGATATATAGTAATGATAAAAATGTTGTGGAAAGAAAATTTATTTAGGACTTAATTCCAAAAGAAAAAAAGATTTGAAGTAATTCACAAAGTTAAAATATATATATTTTAAGAAGGGTGATTAGCAACAACAAAAAATAATGAAAAGCAACAAAAGAAGAGAATTATTGCAGGTACAGAACCACAGGTTTTGATGGTTGGAAGCATGCTTAGTAGTCATCTAATAATAGTCATAATTGCCAGCATTTATATAGATCTTTAAGATTTGCAAAAACACTTAACATATGTCAATTCAAATGATCCTCACAACCACCCTGTGAGATAAGTGCTTCTATTATCTCCATTTTACAGATCAGTAAACTGAGACCCTGAGAAATGAAGTGACTTGCCCCAGGTCACACGGCTAGTAAGTTCCCGAGGCAGGATTTGAATTTAGGTCTTTCTGATCATCCAGTGTTCTATCCACTGCACTGCTTAGCTGAAATGAAAGGAATTCCCAGTGTTACATATTTAAGGAGTGGGAGTTCAGAAGGGGAAAGCTACCACCTCTCAAAGCAGGCAATCTCACTTTTGGATAGCTCTAATTGATAGGAAGTTGCTCCTAACATCGAACTGGACTTTTTGCAATTTGAATTCATTGTTCCTAGTGCTGTTCTCTGGGTCCAGACAGAACAAGTTTAATTTCTTTTCCATATGAACATTCCATTTCTAGGTTCAGGGGAACCAAGTATTTATAGCTTGCTAAGACATGCTTGAGCTCATAGGATCATAGGATTTAGACTTGGAAAAGACATTAGAGATCACTTAGTCTAACTAGTTCATTTTATATATAAGGCAAGGCTCACAGATTAAGAAAGGTTGTATTGTTTATCTAATAAAAACACAAATGTAAAACAGGATTGTGGTAATTGAGGTAGAGGGTGATTACTTCAAGCTGTCCCACCTAGAGGTTTCATTCCTCTGTTTTTTACCCTCTGGTTCATTTGCATCAAAGACCAAAAGAATCATGAGTTTGTCTCAGGTTCAAGAAACCCTTGGAAGGGAAGTCTCTGAAACAATGAGAGTCATTTGGCAATCAGACATTGAACAAAGAGTTACAAGGATTTTCTAACCCTAAATCATAAAGGGGCTTTGAACAGAGGACAAAGCTTTGACCTTGGTGAAGTAGGATGTGGAGATTACTGCTATATGGAGACTAATTAGGTATTTTACTGTGTGCCCGTAGATTATAGGATTATAAATATCAGATCTGAAAGGGACTCAGTCTATAGAGTTTGACCCTTGGGGCAAGAATTCTCCTTCTAGAGAGAAAAAGCCTATAACTGCTAAAGCTACAAGAATTGATAGGCTCTCCTTAAAAGGCAGGAGAAAAAAAAGCAGATTATTTATTCTTATTCTGATAACTGGGTGTGGGAGGCCCTTGACTTTCTAAGAACTGGAGCTAATGCTTCCGGAATTTAAGCTAAGAAAGCAATTGAAGAACTGCTTCTTCCTCATATGTGGAAAATGAGACAGCTTAGAGGAAGACTCCAGTTAATTCCTTAAGATGGAAACAGAAAGAACCGCCACGGCCTTGCTCTCAATGGAGTCACTTCTAGAAGCTGACATGGGAATGACAAGGCATTATTAAGCAGCAGTCACCTAAGATGAGCCGGGAGCAATAGTCTTTTGCGCTACACCCATAAGTAGAAATTATAAGCCTGGCAAAGATTGCATGAGAGTGGAAAGTGTGGGAAAGATGTTTCAGAAGTGCATCAGAAGACATCAGTATTGGAGACATGGAGATATAAGTTCCCTTCCTTATGTACGTAGTCTTTGACCATGCGCTTGCTATTAAATTTGTACTTATATGTGTGCTCCTCTTTATGTGTATCCTGGGTACACATGGTTGATACATATGTGCCCATCTACGCATGCTCCCTGGATGTGTCTAATCTTCCTACTGATAGTGCATATATTTGTAGGACTGGACCCTACATTCTATGAGGAAATGTTCTTTACTCTTTGTCTTAATCATGTTATTTTATTAAATGCCTTTATTTAAATTGTAGCTTTTGGCTGACTAAAAAATAAACATTTCAGTGGGGTCTTATGTTTTTTGAGCAGATGCATTCCTACATAGTATCTTGAATCTGGGGTTGCATTTTTGGAGAGACTCATATGTGAGTTAGGCGTGCTTCTAGGGATTACATAGATGAGGAAACAATAGATAGGTTAGATTGGTGAGGAGAACAGATTGGTAAATTTTCAGTGAAAGCGCTGCACCTTGGAAATTGGCAAACACTATGGATTATGAGTTCTTGTTTCATTGATAGTCTAGGCTTAAGAAAGTGATGGATAAAATATTAATAGTGCAAATTAAACCTATAAGTGTGTCTTGTGCACATTTTCCCCTGGAGACTAGGAATATTATGAATATTAATTAGTAGTATTATTATATATTATAATGTTAATTAATGTTAATATGTTGTGCATTTACCTACACGCCCCTGCATACAAGTATACATATTATAATATTAATGAATATTAATATTGTTATGCATTTACCTGCATATCCCTGCTTATATATATATATACATATATACAAGTATATATTATAATATTAATTAACATTAATTATTATACATTTACCTGCATATCCCTGAATAAAAGTATATATAGGTATATATAATATTAATTAATATTAATATTGTATTTACCAGCACATCCCTGCATAGGAATACATATATTATGCAAATAACTATATATAACTATATATACACAAGTACCTATATATTATGATATCAATTAATATTAATATTGTTATACAGTTACTGTACACCCTTGCATACAAGTACACAAAGACACACACATACTTTGTATCTCTTGCATCTTGGTTCTTGAAGTGCTGACCTTAATCTGTCTGCTTTAGTGTTCCCTTTTAGAAGCACTCATTTTCTTCACTTGGTCAGAGAGAGAACTGCAAGTACAAAACGCTTACTCAGACTCAGGCATACCCATGACATTCCGGGCAGCCAAGTTTTGGGAGGATTGCAAAGGCTGGATATGGCCAGCAGATGGCACATTTGCCTCAAGGTTGCTGATGTGACCTATTTTTCTCAAATTGTCAGTATTTCTAAAAGTCTTGGACAAAAACAATTTGCTTGGAGTCGTCTCCGAGTCACTCATGCTTGGCTTCCAATCTCAACCATATTCCCTCAGAACTGACACAAATAAGAGTCATCTGAGAGGGATATCGCTCCTCTGGCTGACTGTCTTGGGTTGGGTTCAGTAGTGCCCCCAGTAAGACCGTATGCTGCATTGAAAGGAATAGTAGATTTGTGAGTCAGAGAACCTTGCTTAAATTCTCTCTTTCTGCTACCTTCTTTCTGTATGATTTGGAGAAAGTCCTTTCTTCAGTCTGGGTCTCAGTTTACTTATCTTTAAGTTTAGGGGATAATGACTAAATTATCTTGAAAGTCCTTTCCAGTCCTGAATCTATGATCCTTAACTGAATGTATATTTCTGACAGACTTGATATTTTCAGCCTTTCTAGAAAACAAAACATTACATGTGCTTAAACCACTGTTGTAGTTAAGTGATGGCTCTGTGGGCCTGTAGAGGCATTCAGGAGGTACAGTGGATAGAGGACTGGGTTTAGAGTCAGAAAGCCCTGAGTTCAAATTTGACCTCCCATGCTTATTAGCTGTGTGAGTCTGGGCAAGTCACTTAATCTCTGTCTGCCTCAACTTCCTCAACTTTAAAATGGAGGTGATAACAGCATCTATCTCCCAAGGTTCTTGTGAGGATCAAATCAGATACATATTTGTAAGACCCTTAGCAGAATGGCTGGCATATACTAGGTGCTTAATAAATGGTTGTTTCCTTTCTTACTGTGGACACCATGTCCATCAGTGCTGATTACAATCCTTTCAATTTATATGCCACTTGTTCGTGATATAAATAATCCAAAAGCATTGCCTCAGTGAACTGGAGGACGTCATTCAGATGTTCTAAATGTGGATACAGGTGCATGGCTAGAGCTATTTAGAAACTACCCATCTTTACTTCATGATGAGTGCATCCTTTTTTTAGACACACATTACACTAACTGAATTTCCATAGCACTTTCAGGTTTACAGAGTGCTTTGCATGTCTCCTCTCATTTGAGTAACATAACACAACAACCCCATGACGTATTTACTACTGACATTATTATTACTATTTTATGAAATGAGGAAACTGAGGCTCACAGTAGTTAATAAACTTGACTAGTTTCACACAACTAATGAGTATTGGAGTCAGGATTTGAACCCAGCACTTTTCCCACTATATTGTGCTTCATCTCATGGGCAACATGTAGGACAGGTAGATGAGTCATTTTGGCAATATTCTGCAGTCTTCTTACATTCATCTTTCTTTATCACTATAAGTCACATTTAATTTAGATTTTTATGAGGTCATAAAGTTCCATTACTAGCTTCACTGTGAGAATATTAATGCTTAAAAGAGAAGGCTTTTGCTTTAGGGATTTTTAAAAGTATAAAAGTTATTCTGGTTGGCTAAATTGATATAACTGATAATCAATGGGAGGAGAACACCAGTGGGGGCTCAAGAGCATGAAAATATCCCACCCAACCCTTCAGAGTTACACTTAGAACTGTGAGGGGAGTAGAAATCAGCCATCCTTTGGAGGTACACACACACATATAAAGGAAAAACATATACAGGAATATATACTCACATATGTATTAACATAAATTGCTTGGTTGTGCACATGTATGTATATATGTGTAAATACATATATTAGAATATGTTGCCATATATACATACACATATGTAAATTACATATTACAAATTACATACATTCTCATGGACGGCCTAATGTCCACCCAGCATTATCATCCGGGCGATATTCATTTTCTTCCACTTTCCCCCACTGTGTAGTTGAATAACTTCATTTTTTGAGTGACTGTGGATCTCACTAAAGAAAGCTTGAAATTTTCCAGGGATTCATACAATAAGTAATATGCTCTATAATCAGGAAGGTCTGGAGCACCTCACCATCTTATAGGTAAAGCAACAAGGATCCTTGAATTTGCTATTGCCAGTTCCCTTCTTGTATTCTTAATACAGACACTTTCAAAACGTTCATAGACTCCTAACAAAGTGTTAACTCACATGCAAAGTGAAAGGAAAATGGTAGAAAATAGGATAGGAGGTTAGTTGCAAAAATAAAAATTACCTATTGTCTTCATGGCTATTTCTGTTTCCGTATCAGGTTTCCTCCAAAACTGGCAGAAGAAGGTATCTCTAGAGGTTAGGGAGAAGTTATGAGACTAATTCTTATACATTCTTTTCTTCTTGAATGCCAGAAGGGCTGTTTCACCTCACTCCTTACATGCCACAGAATTATTTGTAGCTTGTCTACTGAGTAGGAGGATTCTCTTTGTCTCCATCTACAATTCTTGATCAGCCTTTTCAAACCCTCTGGGCAGACTTCCTACTTCCAAGAATAACACATTTACACTGTGCTAACTAACTGTGGGCCACCTGTGGCACATAGTCTAAATGCATGGCATGGTGGTTTGATTTGTACAGAGAAGAGCATATATGAGGCAGTGTGAAATTCAGGTAAATTGTAAGATGGATAGATTTGTGTCTGTATCCTTCTGCCTCCTCATATTAATCCACACTCCTTTTTCTTTTCTAACCAGTGGATAGAGTATTTTGGAATCAGGAAGACTTGGCTTCAAACACTGCCTCAGAAAGTAATTAGCTGCATTATGTTGGTTTAGTCACTTATCCTCTCTGCCTCTATTTCCTCGTCTGTAAAACAAGGATAATAACAGTACTAACCTCAAAGGATGGTCATGCGGATCCAGTGAAATAATATATGTAGATTTCCTGTCTGTCATGGTGGCGCCCTGAGAACTCGCTGACAACCGACGGTCGCATCCTGGGACTCGAGCACGTTTGACTCTTTTTGGTGACCCCGGGTGGACCCCGGCTCGAAACCATGTGGCGGCTGGTGGCGCGTGCCGGCCCTGCGGTCTTCGGCGTGCTCCCCTCAGGTCCTGGAGCTGCCCAACCCCTCAGTGCTGGCATGAAGACCTTCCTCCCAGTACCAACCTATGAAGGTGTTTCTATTCCTGATAAGCCTAAGCTCAAGTTTGTTGATAGGATGCCACTTGTGCCAAAGGTGAGGCGGGAACCGAAGAACCTGAGTGACATCCGAGGGCCATCCACTGAAGCCACAGACTTCACGGAAGGTAACTTTGGTATCCTGGCATTAGGTGGTGGTTATCTCCGCTGGGGCCATTTTGAAATGATGCGCCTGACCATCAACTGTGCCCTGGACACCAAGAACATGTTTGCCATCTGGCGTGTCCCAGGCCCTTACAAGCCCATCACCCGCAAGGGTATGGGCCAGCGCATGGGAGGCGGCAAAGGTGCCATCGACCACTATGTGACAGCAGCCAAGGCTGGCCGCCTTATTGTGGAAGTGGGTGGCCGATGTGAGTTTGGTGAGGTGGAACCCTTCCTCAAGCAGGTGGCACATAAGCTGCCCTTCCCAGCCAAACCTGTGAGCCGAGAGTCTCTGAAAAAGATGCATGAGGAACAGAGGGAGAGGGAGCTCAACAACCAGAACCCCTGGACCTTTGAGCGCATCATCAAGGCCAACATACTCGGAATGAGGAAGGTGGTGAGCCCCTATGACCTGACCTATAAGGGCCGCTACTGGGGCAAGTTCTTCTTGCCTGAACAGGTCTAGTGATCTCAAGACCAGGAGCAGGCATCAAGAGAAGCTACCCCACCTCCTCTTGCCTCCAGCTTCTCTGAGCCTCCCCCTCCCCCCAAGATGAATGGAGGAGCTCATGGTGTGTATCATGGAGCGTCAAGTAGAGTTGGTTCTACAGAAGTCTTCTCCCCTTTAAAGGGACTCTGGAAATACCTAAATGACTTCTTTTGGGTCCTTGCCTCAGAGCCAGAGAGACTTGGATTAGGTTCCTCCCCTTAATACACACTAACTTTGGGTCTCCAGGCAAGATATTAAACTGCTAAGTGCTCTTGGCAGCTAGAAGACATGCTGACCACATTGGTAGTGGGAGTTTCTTCACCAAAAGGAATCTTTATTCCAGGGGTCTTTAGACCTGTTTGTGTAAGTCTTGGACTCTTTTGGAATTCACAGTTCCCAGGTCAAGAACTCTTGCCCTATATTTTCCCTATCCCTTTGAGATCATCAGTTTGTGGAAATTGCCTTCCAGTATGGGCAGCTTAATAAATTTTCTGTAATTTATAGTCGTAAAAAAAAAAAAAAAAGAAATAATATATGTAAAATGTTTTGCAAATCTTAGGGAGTGGTGGGGTGGTTCCCTATCTCCTTCCTTCCTGTTGCCTCTCTGCCTGAAAAGTTCAAAAAATGCAATTTTTTGCGAATGACTTGGTAAATTTCCATTTGCTTTGCCAACCAAGATTGGTTAAATAGTCTATCATCTTCCAACTGGCTATATTCTTAGACTTCATCATGGTCTACAGGTCTGATTGGAGAGGATGGAGATTGGTGGTTGGAAAGCTCCTCCCAGATCCTCCATTTAAGAAGATGGCCCACAGCAGACATCTCATCATTTCTATACTCTTTCTCTTCCTCTGACATTCATCCTGGTGCTTCCGCTCCTCCCTCCATCCCCCATCCCCTTTCCACTTTTTGTACTTTCTTCTCCCATCATGAGATCTCCTTGAAAAGAGGAATTGTCTTTTGCCTTATTTTATGATCGACTAAATGACTTTATCTTTCTTGGAAGGAACTTCCACATTCATAAGACAAGATGATTCTGTAGCTCTAACATTCTCTGATAGTACAAACTGTAACATAGACAAAGACCTCAGAGAGGAGGAGGGGAAATTCTTTCACAGCTTTTAGAACCCTGGCTCTTAGCCTAGCATCCTGGGAATTTCCCCCAACTGCTTTCTGGTGGTAAACCTGTCTGGCTACAGTTTCCACTATTCACTGAAGGTTAGTTAGGGGGGGTGATAAGTGAAGGAGGGATATATGCTGGGAACTTTATCTCAAGAGAAGCTCTTTGGGGTGCATGGTCAAGTAAGACCCTCCCGTCAACTTTGACCAACTGTCTTATTTGCCTTGGTTGACTTTTTCCAAGTCAACATCAATGGAACCAAATACAGTCTGCGTAGGATCAAGATATGAAATGGGAATTCTGAATGTTAGAGCAGAATGACTTTGTATGGGGGAGAAAGTATTTGAACTCAGAAAGGTTTTGCTGGCAGGTTTTCATTTTATGGTCTCTTCTTGTTCATTCAGTCTTTCCTAAATGCACACACTACCTCTGCCCTATCAGATTGGCAGACATCTACTTGAACCATTCATCTTGAAAAATGGAATTTTTTCTGTACTCAAAAGAAATAGAAATTGAGGTGAATTGCCTTAGGAGGCTTTGTGCTGTTCTGGTAGGAGAAGGTAGAGGAAAACATTCAGATGCACTCTTAGAGTAATGTCCACTGTGTCTTTTGTCCTTATTTGTTTTCCTGTCATCAAAAAGACATATATAAAAAAAAATCATGTGTCCTTCCTCAAGGGCACATTTCTCCTTTTGGTCTTAAGACTTGGGAACTAAAGAATGACATTATTAACATTTTAGGTAATATACCAATTGGGTATATGGTGCTGGGTTCAAAGAAATGAATTTTTAAGGAAAGTGATGACTTTAAATGAAGCTGGAATTTTCTCTCTCTCTCTCATTCTCTCTTTCCTTCTCTCCCTCACCCTTCTGTTTTTTAATCCATATACATATAGTATAATCTTTCATATGCATGAATGATTTATTCTTTTATATATGTGTATATAGATGTGTATAAACATATGTAAATACATAACTATACATATACAAATGAATGAATGATTCATTCAATGTTTATGCTCAAGAGCTGGCAGGCATTGCTTTTTATTTGGTTTTTGTAGCTATCTGTTTTGTGAGGCTTCTTCTTGAATATTTGTTGGTAAAATAAAAACAATTCAGGACTTGCATGACTTGTCCAAAGCAAGGTAGATAAGTCCTAGGGAGTGACAAGATCCTTCATTCTTTTCCTACATTTTTTTATTGGAGAGGGCAGTTTATTCCCCAGTTATTGGGAAAATGCCTGATTGTCATCACCGACTGCTGTATAGAATGATTGGTCCCAGCCCAAGCACAACCATGGCACAACACAGCACAAGACCCTTAAAGTGGGAGGGGAAAATGTGTGCTTTCCTACAAGTAAAGGCACACAGATACACAATTCCATGTCTCTACTGGGAAAGACACACTAAGAGACATCTTATAAGAGAAATCTCCTAGGGTGCCTTTAGACAATGTACACATGTTTTCTAAACCCTAGATGCTTACCTGGTACCTACATGGTATAGTGGATAGCACACTGGTCCTTGAGTCAGGAAGATCTGAGTTCAAATCCTACCTTAGACACTTGCTCTTTGAACCAAGGCAAATCATTTAACCTCTGTCTGGCTACTTTCCTCACTTGCATAATGGGAAAAATAATAGCACTTAACCTCCTGGAGGTTATCATAAGGATCAAATGAGATAATATTTATAAAATATTGAGGACAATTTTTGATACATAGTAATTAATAAATGCTCATCCCTTTCCTTCGTATCCTTACCTAGGTCTGAGTCTTTTTTATCTGAGTAACTGAATAAGCCAGTCTAACTATTGGCAGCGAGCTACACTCTTCCTCCTCTTAAAGGTTTCCATTTATATGCCATCCTTACATTCCCATAATAACAACACAATGCATCTCAGCTGCCATTGGCTCCTGGGAATCCCTGCTTTAAGCTTGGTCCATTATGCTGGTTGAGGTGGATGCTTCAGGGAGGAGTCAAACTACAAAACCTCTGAGAGCAAGGGTTATGTTCTTCGTACATTCCCTATCTCCTCTCCTCTATCCCCCATTGTGCCTCATACCAGTCTCTGACCACAGTACATACTCATTAAATGTTTGTTGAACAAATGGACTCAACCTTCAGAAACCACCAGAGAGTAGAATGTATTCATTTTTCCTGCTCCACAAACATCTTCCCTCTTCAGCTCAATCCCAATAGCCTCTGATCTTCCAGTTAGTGCTTCCCAGAGTTCTCCTGTTAGAAAGAGGCTGGCTTTTTCTGTTTTTCTCAAGTACCTTCTCTTTCTGGAAGTTCGGTGCCATGGAAGATGACACATTAGGAGCCAGAGGGCCTGAGTTTTGATCCCAGACCTTCTTTATGCCTGTCTAAACTTGGGTAGGTCATTTTACTCTTAGACTCCAATTTCTTCATGTGTAAAATGAGAGGGGACATCTAAATCTACGGTCTTATAATCATCTCACTGCCCCCAATCTTGCCCTAAAAATCCAGCTTGCCCTGACACTGCCTGTTCTCTGCTAGAGAGGTCAATTTTAGGAGGCAACAAGGGAACCTTTATACTTTGAACCTCAAAGGACTCTAGCTATCTGTGAACAGGATTCCAGTTTAGTATCCTGACTTTAATGGCTTATGGAAATGCCAGTAGGATAACCCTCCAGGCTAGCTTATTCTTCTACTTAAGGAACAACTTAATAGAGAGCTGGATTTTTCTAAGATACTCCTTGAGTTTAAGACATGGCTTATTTAGAAAAGACATTAATTCCCTTGGTATGTTAATAACTTTAGAAGATTGTACCTTTATGGGCTGAGAAAGAAAAACTTAGATTCCTGAAAAGAATCTTCATTATCCCCTCCAACTCTCTGCCTTGGCAGATTAGAATCCCAAAATCTTGAGGTTGGATGAGACCTAGATGACTTCGAGAACAGTATACAACTGAATAAATAACTCCCTCTGCAACCTGCCTAACCAGTGATCCTCTGGCTCTTGTAGGACTTCCGAATAAAGGTTACCTCTCAAGGCAGCCCTGTTGCTCTTTGGGAAAATTGTAAGGTGAGTTGGAGCTAGCTTTTAGGGGCCAGTAGATTTTAAATTTTCAGTGTGACCAGGTGAACCTTGGAAAGCTACAAAAGCTATGAATCAGAGCTTAATTTATTGTTGTGTTGATTGTCTAGATTTAAGAAAAAGATGGAGAAAATGTTAACAATGCATTTTGAACTCAAAAGTATCTCCAGAGGCGTCTAGATGGCACAGTGGATAGAACCCAGGCTCTGGAGTCAGGGAGACCTGAGTGCAAATCCAGCCTCACATACTTATTAGCTATGTGACCCTATGTAAGTCACTTAACCCTGATTGCCTCGCCCCTTCCCCCCAGAAAAGTATGTCTGGCATTAGGCAGCTAAGTGGTATAATAGATAGAGCCCAGGGCCTGGAGTCAGGAAGATCTGAGTTCAAATTAAGCTTTTGGCTCTTACTAACTGTGTGATCCGGAATAAGTCACTTAATCTCTTTTTGTCTCTGTTCCTTCAATTGTAAAAAGGTAATAATAACAAAACTTACCTCATGGTGCCTGACACATAGTAAGTACTCTGTAAATGTTTTTTCATTTTCCTAGAGAACTAGTTGTTAAACATCCCATCACAACCCTGGATAGATCTAATTGTTAGCGAATTTATTCTTACTTTAAAACTACAATAAATCCATCTCTCTGTAGCTTCTAAAATTGTTCATAGTTCTACCCTCTAAGGCCAAGCAGAAAAATTCTGTTCTGGCTACTCAGACAAATTAGTAACTGTGTGACCCTGCACAAGTCACTTAACCTTTGTTTGGCTCAGTTTCCTCATTTATTGTCTAGATTCAAGAAAAAGATGGAGAATCCTCACAGGATTGTTGTGAGAATCAAATGAGATAATATTTGTAATAAAGGACTTTGTACAATGCCTGGCACAACATCTAGAGAGCAGCACGGTGGCATAGTGGCTGGACCCTGGAGTCAGGAGAACCAAAGTGAAAATCTGACTTCGGACACTTCCTAGCTATGTGACCTTGGGCAAGCCACTTATAACTCTGTTTGTCCCAGTTTCCTCATCTATCAAGCGATTTGAAGAAGGAAATGGCAAATCCTTCCAATATCTTTGCCAAGAAAATCCCAAATGGGGTCACAAAGAGTCAGACATGACTGAAATGACTGAGTAACCACACAGGATGTTCAGTTTGAAATGTCCAAGAAAAAGCTGGCAAACTGGCAAAGCGGCTCAAAAGAGAAAGAAGGGCTGGTTGTACGTAGATTTGGTAGTAGCGGAATCTTTGGGAGCTGATGAAGTAAATGAATGACAATGTAGACAGAAAATAGAAAGGGACCTGGGATAGAGACTTTGGCTATACCCACAAATAGGAGGCACAGCATGCATAATGTTCTCCAGCAAAGGACACTGAGAAGGAATGGTGGGATGTGAAGGAAGAAATCCAGGAAAAAGCTATGTCATGAAAAGACCCCAAGAGAAGAGAACAGACCCTTAAGAAGAGAGGGTGGTCAACAGAATGGACTATTACAGAGACATCAAGAAGAACAGGGAATGAGAGCTATTGCGCATCTGGAAACAGCAGTTTCAGTAGAAGGCTTGGGTCAGAAGCCTACAGGTGGGTCAGTCTCCTCACTCCAATCCATCCTTCATTCAGTCACCAAAGTGATTTTCCCAAAGTTCAGGTCTGACCATGTCAGCTTTCTACTCAATAAACTCCAATAGTTTCTCTATAATCTCCAGGATGAAATATAAAAGTCCTTGTTTTGGCATTCAAAGCCTGTCACAATGTGGGCCCCTTCCTCTCCCTTTCTAGTCTTACATTTTATCCCTGATACATATTCTGGGAGTCAGTGATGCTGACCTTTTGACTATTTCACAAATAAGACACTCCATCTCTGTTCTGGATACATTTCTCTGTCTGTCTCCTATGCCCGGAGTACTCTCCTTCCTCATCTGCACTTGCTGGCTCCCCTGGCTTCCTTTAAATCCAACCTAAAATCCCATTTTCTACAGGAAGCCTTACCCAATCTCTCTTAATCCTAGTTCCTTCCCTCTATAATTGTTTCCTATTTATTCTGTATCTTGTATAAGCAATCTCTTTTGCTCCATATTTGTTTGCTTGTTGTCCATTAGATTATGAGCTCCTTGAGGGTAAAACTGTCTTTTGCCTCTTTTTGCATCCTTAGTGCTTAGCCGGGTGCCTGACATGTAGAAGCCTTAATAAATGCTTATTAACTGACTGACTGAGTGTAGGAGTTTGGCTGAGAAGAGGAGGAGAGATAGAGGAAACTAGCTAGTGGGGATTAAGTTAGGATCGCATGACAGAGTTTTTAAAGGGAGGGAGATATATAGATATATATTGTTGTAAGCAGCAGAGAAGAAACTAGTAGAGGAGAAAGACCGAGAAACATAGTGAGGTGTGATAGCGAGGGAAATCTACGGCAGATGACAGGAGGGAATCAGTCATTTTTGTCCTTGTTTTGTTTTTAATACTTTTCAAGTACAAGTGGAGGGAATAAACATTTATATGTTGCCAGCTATGTGCTAGACACTATCCTAAGCACTATTTCCCCCCAACTATTATTTCATTTGAATTACTATTGTAAATGTACTGTAGCCTAATTGGACTCTTTCCTTATCTTCTGGGTCACTTAAAATTTTAATTTTTCTGAGACTTTTGTGTTCTGTATTCCAAGAATATCAGTGCTAAAATGATAGGCTCATTCTGGTTCAGGGAGCAACTTGAGATCATCATTTTCACTATAGGATTTTCTAAATTACCTCTTCCCATTCAATTCTGGTCCCAGCCCATTGACCATCTGCAGTATCTATCTAAGAAACGCACATCACACGTACAGTTAGGTGAATGTATATAGACAGCAAGTCCTGTTTAGGACAAATAATGAATCCCTTGAAGTGTCTGCATGTATTCAAATTTGCATTATTCAAAGGTATAATTATATAAAATATAGTAATTGGTTCCAGTTTAATGCAAATATGCTGTGAAAATTTAAACAATGCAACCATTTCAGGGGATTCACTATTTGCACTAATGGGGCACCTAGATTATGTTTGTGTACAAACATATATATGCATACATGTATATATGTATATTACTTATTTATATATGTTTGTATATGTACAAATATATATTGAATGCATGAAAGAATTAAAAAAAACATTTATTAAATGCCTACTATGTTCTAGGCATTGAGGGTATAAAGACAAAAGTATGAGGAGGAGCTCAAGGAGCTTACACTCTGCTGGGGGAAATAACATATATAGGGGAGTGGTATCTAAGGAGGCTGAAGTCATAGGGATGGTGAGTGGAGTCACAAGGAAACTGAATGGAGTGCCCTTTCCGGAAGCAATGGTACCATTGATTGGCTATGTTCTTAGAACAGGAAACAGAGAGGATAAGGGATGCACATTCAGCATGGTGGGAAGATGTGTTCAGGTGACTGGGGAAGGCTGGATGAAGAGTCACTATCCAATCAGCATGGCCCTGGGGGCAAGACTGGCAGGGTACCCAGCAGGATTGGCACCAGAGCCAGACAGCACAGCAAGAAGATGGACTAAGTCAGGGAACTACATAATCAAGTACATTCAATAATCTGGGAAATATACATTCTTCTTTGTTTTTACAGTGTTTCGTAGATTGGAAACTTCTTGAGGGCAGAAACTGTCTGTTGTTTCTTTTGGTATTCCCAGCATTTATTGAGCTGACTGGAACCATAGTAGGTGCTTAATAAATGATTATTGATTGATTAGATGGCCAACCTTTTTGGACTGACTGTGAAAATCTCATTGAGGATGCCCTGTTGTGTTCTGGAGCTTTACATATACACTAGTGTGTCGTCAACAAAAGGGAATATCTGGAGAACTTCTTTATAGATGGGAATCCCTCTTCCATTTCCCCTGGTATGGAGAATCCTCCATGAAGCTGACAAACACCTTTGGTGAGCATGTCTCCCCATTTTATATCTCCCATATGACCCACTAATATAGTCCAGCCTGAGATGTTAAATGTATGACCCTAGTCAAGTCACTTAGCCTGTGTTGGTCTCAGCTTCCTCAGCTAGAAAATGGGGATAATAATAGTACCTTCTTCACAGCATTATCGTGAGGATCAAGTGAAATATCTGTAAAAAAGAAAGTGCTTAGCACAATGCCAGGCACATGGAAGTCACTATATACATGTGTATTTCCTTCCCTTCTGTGTACTTTAGAATCCAGTGGCCCTGGCCTCCTTGTAGTCCATCTGTAGAATGGGCATTTTCACTGACCATTCCCCACTCCTGTAATGCTCTTCCTCTTCACTTCTACCTCCTGGATTTCCTGGCTTCTTTCAAGTCTCAACAAAATCCCAACTTTCACCAAAAGTCTTTCTTGTAGTCTCCATAATTCTCCATAATTCTAATACCTTCCCCCTGAGATTGCCATCAAATTATACTATATCTATTTGGTTTTACATGGTTGGAATGCTGTCTTTCCTATTGAACTGTGAGTTTCCTGAGGGCAGGGACCGTTTTTGCTTTCCTTTGTATCCTTCCCACTTAACACGGGGCTGGCACATAGTAGGTCCTCATTGACTTGAAATTCCCTTCCCTCAAGAAGCTTCTAATCTTGTTTGGGTTATAAAACATAGAGGCGTGGACAGGTAAACAGCAATAAGAAGTTATTATAGGAGAAGTGACGTTACAATACTGAGATATAAAATGACATTGTTAGTTGTGAAAAAGCATTTGACCTGATAGAGTGAAACATTACCTTAAAGACTTCTTTCCAACAGGGAGTGTCTTATCCATACATGGAAATCATTCAAGCTCACTTGAAAAACATAATAACTTACAAACTGTGTAATCAAATAATCAAATGAGATCATAATTGCAAAATGCTTAGCATGGTGCCTGGCGTATAGTAGATATTTAATAAATGTTTGTTTTCTTCTCTCATTCCCCTTCCTTCCTTCCTTCCTTCCTTCCTTCCTTCCTTCCTTCCTTCCTTCCTTCCATCCCTCCTTCCTCCCTCCCTCCCTCCCTCCTTCCTTCCTTCCTTCTATCCCTCCTTCCTCCCTCCCTCCCTCCTTCCTTCCTTCCTTCCATCCCTCCTTCCTTCCTTCCTTCCTTTCCTCCTTCCTTCCTTGCTTCCATCCCTCCTTCCTTCCTTCCATCCCTCCTTTCATCCCTCCTTCCTTCCTTCCTTCCCTCCTTCCTTCCTTCCTTGCTTCCATCCCTCCTTCCTTCCATCCCTCCTTCCTTCCTTCCTTCCATCTCTCCTTCCTTCCTTCCTTCTTTCCTCCCTTCTTTCCTTCCTTCCTTCCTTCCTTCCTTCCTTCCTTCCTTCCTTCCTTCCTTCCTCCCTCCCTCCCTCCCTCCCTCCCTTCCTTCCTTCCCTCCTTCCTTCCTTCCTTGCTTCCATCCCTCCTTCCTTCCATCCCTCCTTCCTTCCTTGCTTCCATCCCTCCTTCCCTCCTTCCTTCCTTGCTTCCATCCCTCCTTCCTTCCTTCCTTGCTTCCATCCCTCCTTCCTTGCTTCCATCCCTCCTTCCATCCCTCCTTCCTTCCTTCCTCCTTCCCTTCCTTCCATCCCTACTTCCTTCCTTGCTTCCATCCTTCCTTCCTTCCTTCCTTCCTTCCTTCCTTCCTTCCTTCCTCCCTCCCTCCCTTCCTCCCTTCCTTCCTTCTTCCCTCCCTCCCTTCCTTCCTTCCTTCCATCCCTCCTTCATTGACTCCAAGTGTCACATGGAATTGGACCCATCTTTTAATGTCAACATTCTATCAATGTTTTATATAAATAAGGTTGTTAATGGTGGTACAGGAATGTGAACCCTCTTTCCACAGTGATTTCTCTCCTCAACAACAACAATGGAGGCTAGACTAGAAACAGGTCCGGTTATTTGTGGGGCCCTGCTATTCTCAAGTACCTCGGCCTGAGGGCGCTGTTCTGTGGCCATCAGGATCTGAGAGGAGAGTCAAGGGGTGGTTATTGGTGGTTTGACCTTCCTGGCACATGCTGCCTCCCATTGCTCTCTCAAGGGACTTTGCTACTTCCTTGCTTTTATGACAGCAAGACATGGCATACAATAGTCTTTGAAGATTTAAAAATAGATTATACCCAGAGGGCAATGGAGAGGTCCATGATGGGTATGAGCCGGGTACAACCTGTAACTGATGAGGAGCTTCAAAGGACCAAAGTAAAAATACTGTCAAGAAATTATACGGTAGGAAGAGAAGGTAGAATAGTCAGGTGGTGAGGACAAAGGATGACCGATGGACAGCCAGAATGAGCCATGGTGTTTCTCCTTACAACGTCAGGAGAAGGAAATTGGGTGGATCCTCTGCAGTGAATATGTGGGAGGATATAGGCATGAATCTCCAAGAACTGGAAGAGATCAATCAATTGTGATCTCCTTTATTTGGGGGAATTCTCAAGTCACTTAAATGTTTGAGTATTTATGTATTTGAGGGTTCGCCAAGTCTGATACTGATGTCCACTTGTGGTGTGAATGTTACCCAGGGATCTTGAAGGCTATGCCCACAGAACACAAACTCTGAGAATAATCCCGTGCTGGACTTGCATCAGACCAAGTATACCTTCTAAGGCTCAAGCTAAGTAAAAGTATACAGAAACTTGTCACCAAGAAACTATCACTTGGTGATGAATTGTTTATTCCAGGAACAAAATAGCCCACTGAACTATGCAATCCCTTCTATTTCTATAGTAATGTTGGCAGAGTGATGGATAAGGGAGCAGAAAAGACTAAGAATCATAGATTGGAGAATGCCTATAAACATTACCTTAGCTATTGATTTTCTAAATGCGAAATTCTTGTCCAGCCACCGAGTAGACATACCAATAGAAAAACTGAATTATACAATCTAGATATTTTGTTATAAATATAAAAATATTATAACAACAATGATTATTGCTACTACACTATACTATAGAACACAAAAGAAGTGACAGGTAAATGGAAGGATGGCTCATAGAGATAAATAAAGGCATTATTAAGAAATCTAGGAGAGTCTTAAGTGTTGTGATTGGATGCTCTTTTTCTTATTTCCTCTCTATTGCATTTCTCTGCTTCTGGGAATAGGGATGGTGATAGTGAGGTATCATGTGTAGCATAAAACTTCAACTCTAATCACAGACGAGAAAGTAAAGCCACAAAGTCCAAGGGAGTTGTGAAATCATAACATCTCCAAGATACGAAAAAAAAGATGCTGAACAATATTGCTGTTGAAATTTTCAGTTGTGTCTGACTTTTCGTGACCCCATCTGAAGTTTTCTTGGCAAAGATAATAGAGCAGTTAGTCATTCATTTCTCCAGCTCATTTTACAGATGAGGAAACTGAGGAAAACAGGGTTAAGTGACTTGCCCAGGGTCACACAGCTAGTGAATACCTGAGCCTGGATTTGAATTCAAGAAGATGAGCCTTCGTGACTCCAGACCTTTACTTTATTTACTGTGTCACCCAGCTGCCCCAGAACAAAGCAATAGTGTAGGACAAACCATGGTTGTACAAGATAATTTCACTGTTTTACTTGTCCAGTCATATCAATCAATAAACACCATCCCAGTCAACTCATTCACTATTTCTATAAACAAACTGGTCTGAAAACTTGACTGATTAGAGTCTATTTAGCAGACTTGTCCAGTGTGGTCTATCAAATCAAGCTGTTGGTGTTCAGACCGTCTTACACCAGTCACAATCATAACATGGTTATTAAAGTTGTTCCTTTCTTAAACACATTCAATACCAAGTAACTGGTCTTCATATGTTATTTATGTCCAAGGAGAGGTGGTTCTTTCCTGCTGCAATCTGATGTTATTTTTTGCTAGCATGTCCAGCATATATTTATATTTTGTGATGCTACCCAGGGCCTGCCTCTTTAGTGTGAATACTAAATCATTCCTGATGTTTTACTCTTTAGAAATGATGATTTCTGTACAGACTCACTCCTGTCTCATTGGCCGAGTTCCTAGGACCAGAATTCTGACAGATGGCTTATTATAATGATTTGTTATCCCTGTGCATAGAAAGCATCTCAGGGTAGAAACAAATATGCATCTGTAGGTATACCAAACTTTCCACCATGAGGCCTTCTATGTTGCAAAATGGCCTTTCATTTTTGAAGTTCCCCAAAGGCAGAGAAAGTGTGAACATATGTGTACTCCTTGTGTGAAAAGATGTTTTCATTTTCTCATTTTGAGAAGCCCCTTGGCTGTGTGAATAAATCAAGAGCCTTCAGAGGAATCTGCCAAAACATCTGTAGAAGGAATATGGGTAAGATTCAGAAGCTCGCCTGTTAGTGGGGGTAATGGCTTCCTGGGCTGGGTGAACCCTGCCTGAAGGCCCACAAACACAGGCCATTGTTCAGATGTGTATCATAGGGATGGGACAGAGATGAGTTTTCAGGAGAGGAAGGAAGTCATTGGCAGGCGAAAAGGGCTTTTTTCTAATGAAGATTTAAGGCATCGCCTTGAAAAGTAGGTCCCTGTAGGTGACCTGAACAGCTGTACCCTTAAAACTGGCCTCATTCCAACTGTCAGAGAGGGAGAAATCAAGGAGGCAGAAGCCAGGCCACAGGAATTATTTCTCCCCCATCTCTTGGCACTGATTGCTTGCATTTTATTCTTTGACATAGACCAGGCGTGCTCAATGACCATGGCAGTATGGAGGCTTATTTGTTTTTACTGTAGCATGTTATACTATCATTAGTCAGGCTGACTTAAAAACAAAACAAACAAAACAGAACACACCTGGGAAATCCTGTGGAAGGGCTAGCTCAGCATCCACCTGATCTGTTCCATGGCAAAAAGCAGAAAATAACTGCCTGGGGAACTGATCATATTATTTCATCTCTGATTATTAATTTCTTTAGTTTAAAACTATATGCACTTTTAAATCATGGTTTGGCACCAGATAAATGCACTTTTATTTGTTTAAATGCAAATAAGAAAAAATTGGCCCTTAGAGACAGAGTGTGCTGGCAAATGTTTAATAACTAGCTTTCCAAAAGAAAAAAAACCATAAGCAGTACACACTTTAAAATTGGATCTGCATTATTAACATTTTCTCTATCACTTTCTTAAGTCCATAAATTAACCAAACAATAAATCAAACCCTGATTTTTAGTGTTTGCCAGTTTCCATGGTGTGAATGCTTTACTCAGCAAATTGGACAATTGGCTCTTGTGGGTTTGAGCTGACTCCAGCGTCCCCTGCTTGGAGGCTATCTAGCCCAACTTTTGAATTTTACAGGAGTGGAATTTACGGCCCAGGAAGTGATTTGTTCAAAATTACACAGGTAGCAAAAAGGCTGAAACTTGAATTCAGATTTTTTCACTCCAAATCCAGTTCCTTTCTTTCCTTTTCTTTTTCTCTTTTCCCTTCCCTTCCTTTCCTTTCCCTTTCTTTTCTCTTCTTTCTTTCTTTTTTCTTTCTTTCTTTCATCATTATCATCTTCTTCCTCCTCTTCCTCTTCTTCTTTCTTTTTTTGCTGTATTAAGTTGCCTCTCAGAACATAATTGGACTAACCTTTGCTCTGTGCCCTGTGACTCCTGGAATTGGTGTGTGTTTTATGTGTGTGTAGGTATGTGTACACTCACATGTGCATACACACACACAGAGACAAGCATGTGAAGACTGCAGTTGTTGAGGGTGAAGGGAAGGCAGCCAATGCCTTCTGATCTCTGAGGCTTCCTAGATGTTATTGTCACCTGGCACCTCTAAAAGATACCATCATGTCATGAACCCTCTGAAATGGAAGTAGTTACTTGTCCTTTAAAGAATGACAGTGTGGATTTGTACGTGCTATCAGGTAAGAGATCATTCAGAAGATCTCATAACTAGTTGAATGACCAGATTCAAAGAAGAGTAAATGGTTCAGTTTGGGAATGAGGATTCCAGTGGAGTAGTCCAGGGATCCCTGTTTAGCCTCATGCCTTTAAAAAATATTTATTAAAGGTTTGAACACATGCCATGTTTGCTGGATTTACAGGTGACAAAAGTCTGAGGACAGACAATACACTGGATGGTGGAGTCAGGTTCCATCAAAAAGATCTCAACAGATTGGACTATGGATCAAATCTAATATGGTATAAATGTAACATTTTTCACTTGGGTTCAAAAAGGTTAAGGCCCTAAGTCTAGGATGGGGGATACATAACTAATGTGTGTGAAACAAACATACAAACTGAACCTAGGAGTTTTAGTGCATGGTAAGTTCAATATGAGTTGACATTCTAATATGGCTACCAAGAATGTGTTCTTAGATTGCATTAGGAAAGGTCTAATGTCTAGGTATAGGGTAGTGATAGGTCTAGTATGCTCTGTTATATGGTCAGACCATATCTGGTACGTAGTATTCAGAGGGAGCATAGTAGATAGGGTGCTGAACCTGCAGTCAAGAAGACCTGGATTTAAATAATATATACATACATATATGCATACACATACATATATACATAAACATATATGTATACATACCTATATGTGTGTATATGTACATATATGTTATTATTTAGCTATTTTAGTTGTGTCCAACTCTTTGTGACCCCATTTGGGGTTTTCTTGACAAAGATACTGGAGTGTTTTGCCATTTCCTTCTCCAGCTCATTTTACAGATGAGAAAACTGAGGTAAACAGGGTTAAGTGACTAGGGATACATAACTAGTGTCTGAGGCCAGATTTGAACTCATGAAGATGAATCTTCCTGACTCCTGGCCCAGTACTCTATCCACTATGCTACATAGCTACCTCAAATATATGTATACATATATGTATATGTGTGTAGATATAATATATACACATGCATATGTATATAAATACAAGATATGAACTGAAACTCTAAAGGACTAGGATAATCCCAAAAAAGGAGAGGAGTAGATAGAAACTACTCCATTGGATCCCTATTGATGGGTAATGGTTGGCACCAACTTGGTACTACGAGAGAAGTGTGGCCAAGGCAGCTCATAACTTCAGTACTATGGAGCCTCCTCATTGGGGCCTTGATGAGATCAGTCTCCTAACTCAGGGTTGTTGCTTGGGATAGATGGGATGTGGGAGGAGGCATTGCTCAGCTGATTGCCCAAGTGTGGAAATCTTTTCTAAACATCAACTATTCCCTGAGAGGGAGATGAAGCCAGCCTTATTCTGGGAGAGCGAGGCAGGAGGGAATTTATGTTGGTACCCCTCTATCATTTGATAGTTCCTTGTATCCTTGTGGCTAAATATCAAATGACATGCCAGATCCCAAGCCATTGAAAATGCTACTGTATCAGACTTCCTTGCTCCATCTTGAATATCTTCAGCAAATTGGGAAAATGCAAGCATTTGGAGAGTATTGCCTCATTCTTCCCTTATATTTTCAGAGAGAATCATGAAACCTTTCTGACCAGAGCTAGAACTGTACATATGATTAATATGTGTGTGAGAGCAAGTAGAAGGCCAGTCTTGGAGTTGGGGAGACCTGGGGTCAAATCCTACTAGTGACCCCGGGCAAGTCACTTAACTTCCAAGCAACCCAGGAAAATCTCAAGGACAATAAATTACAAAAGAGAAGCTGACCTTCCATGGAAGAAGCATCAACCACAGGGCTTTCTCTGCCTTAATAAAATTATAGGTTCAACCTTTTCCTCTTTGTAAGAAACAAAAGTTCTTGAGCATGAATTATTAAAATACTTGACTATTTTAAAAAATTTTAAAGCCTGGAATAAATACAAAGAAGCTAAAAAAGAGAAGATGAATGAAGCTTTAGAACATAGATATAAATGACACATGCATTAAGAAAAGAAAGGCAACATAAATATAGATCCTGACAGTGCCTCTGTTTCTATTTCTGTTCAAATCTGTTAAATTTCTTCAATCCTTAGTTTCCTCAGAGGTTTAATAATTAATTGATCAACCAGCAAGCTTTTATTAGATTCCTACTATATGCCAGGCACTGTGTACAGGTTTCTGTTCTGTTTTGATTGTCCATGTGGTCTGCCCCTTTAGTAAGTGCATGGAGCTGATTCTGACCCTGAGTCAGGGAACCCAGGACATCTGACTATAATTACCATCTGGCATAGTGGGCACCATTACCTTGTTTTCTGCATGAAGTCCATTATAGGTGACCATACCATGTCTGGAGGTAGGTGTCTGGGTCAGGATCTTTGCCAAACTGGATTTCTACTCCTTTCTTTTGAAGAATATTCTTTGTCCAAAGCTTCAGCCAAATGACCTCATTTCTGAGGGAAGACTGTCCTTGGCCTATTATTGCATGGTGTGTCTTTTTCTTGCTTCATTACTAATACTTTGTTGGAGAAAATACTTTTGTAATTTCTCTAAGAGGATTTTTTACTCCTTCTCTAAAAGGTTATTGATCATATAATAGTTAGAGACCCTATGGTTCGGTGAATGGCCCTGAAATAAGGACAGACTTGGGCTCAAGTCTCATCTCCGACCCATCCTGGCTGTGTGACCTTGAGGGAATTAACCACATCTCTGTGCTCCAGGCAAATCTCAGATCTTATAAACTGTAAAACAAGTGCTGTTCTGGCTTAGTAGAGGGGCTTATACACACACAAATGTTATATGAGGCTAATAATGTGGTTCTCCAGGCTTCTAGGTGTTGTAAAATAATTTAACTCCATTGAATAAGGTACTTTACAGTTTACAAAAATGTAAACTTTACAGTTTTAGAAGAGATTTCCTCCTCACAGCATGCTTTGAGAGCACACTGGGATTTCCTTTGCTCTCATGGGTCCAGTGGGTCTTTCTCAGGGTATCTAAAATAACATCTCTGTGAGAAAGGTAGTATAGGTTTTGTTGTATATGCTCTGAGGCCCACTTTTCCTAATGGAATAATGCAAATAAAAATAATTTCATTGAACTTTCAGTGAAAATAATCTAATACCACCTCCCAGGGTTATTGTGAAGGCCAAATGAAAAAATGTATGTAAAGCATTTTACCAGCTTTAAAGCACTATGTGTTTGCTAGTTAATATTAGGGGGAGTATGGCCTAGTGGATTGAGCTATACTCAGAGTCAGGAGGACCTGGGTATCTCTGATATTATTAAATGGATGACTAATTAAAATTGCTGATCTCATAGTGCTTTAGGCAACTATTTCAGATTACAAATTGTAGAGAAGGAGCCAAGCTTCTTGGTAGAGAGACTTCCCTTATTCAGGAGAATCAGCTAAATCACAGAGTCCCTATCCCTATGATTATTTTTATTTCCATTGGATAGAAGAAGAAACTGACGACATGGTCTTGATCACTTGATTAGTGATCAATCAAAGGTAGCATCTAAATCCAGGTCTTCCATGTGTTTTATTGTCTTTTCATATCATGCCACTTATCTTAAAAGGAAATGATTGAACACATTTGTCATACTAAATTCCTATTTATATGCCACATTCAGTGTACCAGACATCATACATAACACTAAATTGGATAGTGTCCTTGGTTCTTATGATCTATGTGGACATGGAGAGAAGTCCCAAATATGGGATAAAATAGGAATGGGACATTTAGATGGTATGGCAGACAGATTGCCAGCCCTGGAATCAGGAGTTCAAATCTGGCCCCAGACACAAGCTGTGTAATCTTAGGCAAGTGTCTTAGCCCTGTTTACCTCAGTTTCCTCATCTGTAAAATGAGCTGGAGAAGAAAATGGCAAATCACTCCGGTATCACCACCAGGAAAACCCCAAATGGGGTCACAGAGGGTCAGACAGGACTGGCATAACTCAACGACAAAGACTGGAAATGAATGGACCCTTGAGAAAGTTAGTTTGTATCAGTCTGCTGAATTCCTTGGCATTGAATGGGTTGTTTTGTACTCATACCAATAGAGTCTTTTTAGCCTCCAGTCTCAAATCCTTCAAATAAGATTGAAACTCTTCTACATTCAATTGAATCAGAATAATAAGGGTTGTCCAGAGGCACTAGGATGCTGAAAGAAAGCAGTTACATGAAGAGAGGCATCGAGAAGAGGGCTGTACCTGGAGTCAGCAAGACAAGTTCAAATCCAGTCTCAGACACTTACTAGCTGTGTGACTCTGGGAAAGTCACTAAACCTCTCCCTGGTTCAGTTTCCTCATCTATATAAAATGGGGTAATGTTACACCCACTTCCAGGGTTGTTGTGAGGTTTAAATGAGAGCTTAAAGTGCTGTATAAGCACTTGATATTACTATTCCACGAGGGAAAGCTAGATGGCACAGTGCTTACAGTGCTGGGCCTAGAGTCTGGAAGACTCCGTATTTATGAATTCAAATCAGGCCTCAGACACTTACTAGCTGTGTGACTCTGGGCAAGTCACTTCACCTTGTGAAATGAGCTGGAGAAGGAAATGGCAAACCACTCCAGTACCTCTGCCAAGAAAACTCCAAATGTGGTTGCAGAAAGTTGGACACAAGTGGAAAAAAAATGAATTATTATTCCCATTGACTGTTAACCCCTAAACCCTTCTCCTGAAACTACTTTGTATTTTTATGGATTTTTCATTTACTTATTTGTGTAATTTTTTTTTAATAGAATGTAAGCTCATAAGATCATAGATTGTTTTCTTTTTTTTTAATTTATCCTAGAACAATGCCTGGCACATAGTAGGCATTTAATAAATATTTGTTTAATGAATAAGCCACATCTAGCAAAGTGTTTTGTCCAGAGGGGCCATTCACCATTTTTCTAATGGCTCTAAATGGGATAATTTAGATACCTGATCCCAATAGCAGCTAGAGGGGAACCAAGTGTCATAGTAGCAAACTCCAACTAAAACAAATCTACCTGAGCATAAACTCCGCCTCTGACTTCACACATTGAGGTAGGTTCTCCAACAAGCACAGATTTTGAAGAAAGTTTTTCCTCTCATTATCTAAAAGACCAATGAGAAATAACAATTTGGAATCGCAGAATGTAGCAGATCATTTGTGTGTGTGTGTGTGTGTATTATGTTTTGGTTTGTTATATGATTTCTCCCATTTATTTTTGTTCTTCTACACAGCGTGACTATAGTGAAAATGTACTCAATAGGAATGTATATGTAGATCCTATTTGAATTGTATGTCATCTTGCGGGAGGGTGATGGGGAGTAGGTAAGGGGAAAAAAAATCTAAGTTTTGTGGTAGTGATTGTAGAACATTAAAAATAAATAAAATGAATAAACAAAGGAAGAAAGAAAGAAAGAAAGAGAGAGAGAAAGAAAGAAAGAAAGAAAGAAAGAAAAAGAAAGAAAGAAAACAATGTGGACAGCTCTTGCTTTTTGTGTTCAGTTGTGTCTGCCTCTTCATGACTCCATTTGGGTTTTTGTTTTGTTTTGTTTTGGGCAAAGATACTGAGGTTGCTTACTATTTTCTTCTCCAGCTCATTTTACAAATGAGGAAACTAAAGCAAACAGGGTTAAATGAATTGTCCAGGATCACACAGCTAGTAAGTATCTGAGGCCAGATTTGAACTCAAGAAGATGAGTCTTCCTGACTAAAGGCCTGGTGCACTTTCCACTGTGCCACCTATGTGCCCATAGATTTTGCTTATATATCTCTTGTTTGTTTTGGTTTTTTTTTGGTAGAGCATTCCCTCATTGGGCAAGTATAATAAGCTTACCTGCCATTCAAGCACCTACTTAAACCCTGAAAGATTTGAAGGGTTCAAGAGAACAATTCAGAGTATTGACAGAGACCTTCAGATTTCCATAAAATCCCAAAATTAACCTTTAATACCTATCTCAGATTCAATGACCCATTTATATGACTTCAAAATTTACAAATATTTAGGTAGATTAGCTAATTTGATCCCTAAAACCCCTGTGATTTAGGTGCTATTATTATTTTCTTTTCATTCTATAGATGAAGAAATTGTGAATAGGAGAGTCCGGTTACTGCCCCAGGATGGAATAGCTAGAAAGGGTCAGAACTGCAATTCATAACTAGGTCTTCCTGATTCCCAGCCTATGTCTGCGTTTTGCTATGCTATTTCCTGATGGATTCTTCTCATTGAGAGTCTTCAAGCAAAGGCTGGACAACCATTTGCCACATCTATTCTTCTGGGGATATAGATAGAACTGGCTTTCAACTCTAAAATTCTGAGATGAGCCTCTCCATTTCACTGGATATCTGCAAGCAAAGATGACACTGTCTCTTTTACTAAAATTGTCTGCCTCTCTCATAATGTCTGACGCTCACAGACTGCTCCAAGGTACTTGACACACGTTATCTCACTTCATCACCATAGCAACCTTGTGGAGTGGACGCTAAGTGCTGAAGATGCTTCCTACTCACAAGGCTTTCATCTGGTCCAGGAAGAACCTGGGAAGTCAATGCGAAAAGGTCAACTCCGAGCAAGGGGAATGACTGAGACTGCCTCCTTCCTCTCCCAGCCACCTGGTCCTGGCATCACAGGAGGGCTGGAGATCAGTTTGTTCTGTGAGGGACAAAAAGTAAAGAGCCTTTTAAGATATTTTTGCTGGAATGCTACATTAACAGCCTTTCAGATTCAAAGGGCAGCGACTTCACAGGCCCTCCCGTGATGCTGCAGCTCCCCTTTCCAGGAAGCCAGTCTTATTATTTATACTTTTAATAGGGTTTAATGTGTCTGGTACAGACACTGCATTTGAGGTTGCGCCTTTATCACTAGACTAGGCAGAGTCGGGACAAAGCCTTGATGCTCCCTGGGCAAGGTTTTCAAATTGCAGTCACTCAGCATGCGAATACTGAGGTCCTGGTGTGCTTCTGTTCAATGGGAACTTTGAGTCTGCCTAGGAACATATGTGACTAATTTATCACAAAAGAAATGCTTCCACACTCTGTGGACAGTATAGACCTTCCTGACACTGGTAAAAAAAAAAGTCATATTAAAAAAGTGTTCTGTGTCCCTAGGACATTGAGTTGTGCGTGGGGGGTCTGGGTCAGCCAGGCATTTTTCCCTGTGCCTTTGGAAGGTACGTTGCTCCATCCTGGATGACCCACCAGACCTATTTGTAGGGCTCACCACTAGGAGGCAACAGAGGCTCAAGATAATTGTAGGAAAATCAAGAAATGTTTCTGGGTTTCTCTGGGCTCAGAGTATTGGGATTTCCTTTGTTTTAACCTATCTTGATAATCAAAGCAAAATGTCTTTTTCTTAGATCACATCAGTAAGAGCATATGGGGGAGCAGGGGTGGGGATGGGGGAAGACTCTTTTGCTTTTTCTTCATTTAATAAAATTTCCCAAAGGACTGAAAGTTTAAATGAAAATTTTCTGCTCTCTGCCATAAGATAAAAACCAAAGGATGTAAGAACAAGAAGCATTCTTCAACATCATCTAGTTTTGTTCCCTAATTTGACAAGTGAGGAAACAGAATCCCGGACATTCAAAATGATTTTCCTAGGGCCCCCCAGCTAGTTAGCAGTTTGCCTTTGACTAGAACCCAGGACTCCCTTGGGTATTGATCTTTCCATCACACTGCACTGCCTCGCACCTCAGAGTTACTGACTTGTATCAGCTTCACAAACTGTGTGATTCAGTATGGAAATGACTCGCATGCTGTTGCTTTTAGCCATGCTTGCCTACTCTGAAACTGACATCGTGTTTGCCTATGAAGGCTTAAGATCCTTGTTTTGTTTTTGGTTGGATCTGTGATTTCCCTGCTATAGGGAATTCCCAGTGAGGAAAGTCCCTCTACCAAAACAGATCAGCTTCTACTCTGCAATTTATATAGTCTTTGAGTATTGCCTGGGGAACTGAGAGCCCAGGGTTGCATAGTCAGTATGTGAGAGAAGCAGGATTTTAACCTACATCTTCCTGACTCCTAGACTGACTGACTGTCTATCCATTACTGTTGGCCACTGCTAAAGTCTATATCCCATGTCAGTGGGGATTCCTTTACCTAATGATCAGAGAGTTATCTTTATTATTATTCTGAGTTAATTCATTTATTTTGAGTTTGCAACATTCACTTTCATAAGTTTTACATTTTTCCCTCCTCCTTCCCCATTCTCTCCCCAAGATGTCATGCAATCTGATATAGGCTCTACACATACATTCCTATTAAACACATTTTCACATTAGTCACGTTGCCTAGAAGAACAGAGTCATTCTTTATGAGTTTTCCATTTGGGGCATTTCACTGACAGAGAGAGTATTGCTCTGAGCCAGTCCACTGCCCCCAAACTGCTTCCCTATCAGACTACCTACCTTCATGTCATTGATCCCATCATTCGCTTCCACCTTCAGCACCTGCTGTTTATGGTCACAAGTGTGAAATTCAACTATACTTGACTTTTCCCCATTAAGGCACTGCCTCCAGAAAGCCTCCTCTCCCATGCCCAACTCTTATTGCTAAGGGGGTATTGCACCTTTGACCAGCCAGAGTCCCAAAGAAGGTGTGGTACCATGAATGAAGAGCTAGCCTCTGACTCAGGAAGCCCTAGATTCAAGAACTCTGACAAGTATTAGTTATGTGAGCCTGAGCAATTTGTAACTTTTTAGTGTACCTGGCAACTTTTTAAGATGAGGCAGTAGCTGAATTGCTTTGTAGAGGGTGTTCCTGCCCTGGGATGCCCTTATTCATCAATGAAATCATAGGTGCCATAAAAAACTCCTAAAATATTAGAGCTGGAATTTTTCCATTTTGACAAATGAGGAAGCAAAGACACACAGAAAGGAGAGAAGTGTGGGGTGGGGAGAGAGAGAGAGAGAGAGAGAGAGAGAGAGAGAGAGAGAGAGAGAGAGAGAGAGAGAGAGAGAGAGAGAGAGAGAGAGAGGAAGAAGAAGAAGGAGAAGGAGGAGGAAAAGAAGAAGGAGAAGAAGAAGTAGCAGAAAGAGAAGGAGGAGGAGGAAGAGGAGGGGAGGAGTGAGTTGCAAAGCCACTGGTGGTGGCATGAGGACACTGGTCACTTGAAAGAGGATGAAAGCCAAGATGAGCAGGGGAGTGCCTTCTCCACATTTTTTTTTCCATCTGTCAATTTTCTGCTATTGTTCTCACAACAATTCTCTTCTTGAATTCTTTTTATCCTTGAAACCCATTCCATTCATTCTCCACTTCCCTCAAATCACTCCTGGGGGTTCATACTATTGTTTTTTCTACCAATTCCTTCCATTCTGCAGGCCTGGGAATCAAACAGTATCTGCATCCCAAGGCCTGAAGGGTCAGGATTAACTACAGCAGGTTATGCCAGCTGAATACATCAGTTCCATACCGGAGAAGAGGGAGATTTCCAAGCTCGTTCCCCTCAGGACCACCAAAGTGTTAAATGTAAGATCACGAGAGATCCTCACCATCTTCTCCTTTCTCTCCATTCCAATTAAGTCCTCTAAAGTATTCAGACAACTAGAGGGTCAGAATAGGGATAGAGAGCAAAATTCAACTCAGTTCTGAATTATTCTAGATTTGAGGAAAGTTGTGCTGTATTCTGGGGAGACAAGTCTTCCCCTGGCTCTGCTGCTGACTACCTAACCTGGCTATGTCTCATCGTGCAGATCACCCTCTGTCTAAAGGCCATAGTTTCTTATTATGAAAAATGAGAGGGTTAGACTTGATTTTTAAAATCCATATCTAAGATACTTTGAAGAAATGGAAATTCTGGAGTCTTCATTTTACAGAGGGCAGATTGTCTGATGGCGAAAATCACAAGTTTTTGTTCATCATTTGTTCATCACAAGTTCTATCACAACAAGGATGGGAATATAGAAAACTGGGATATCACAGATAGGGTGAGAGTCCTGGGGGGAGTGGGGAGACATGAGCTGCTTCATCTGTTGAGGAATGCTTCAGAGATGGATCTAGATACTGACCTGAGTTCTGGGTGTTTTGTGTACAAAGCTGACCATTCAGATCACCCACGGAGGTTTATTTAAATATGTCTAAGATAAGTAAATATGTATTCCAGTGATATCCATCCCCACCTCCTTCCTGGTCCCCCATATAAAGTTTAATTGAGTTTCCAGTTGGATCTTGGTACACAGAATGGCCTTGTTGTCCCCTCACACAGAGGGGCAGGACCAAGGGAATGTTCTTGGAGCCATATAAGCACATACAGAGAGGGGAGATGTCCCTTTGGAGATGTGCTCAACCTCCCTCCTCCTCCTTCCTAAGTGGTGACAAGTTAATGACCGTTCCTGGGTTTATTTATTTAGGGAACTGGCCCAAGCCCCGGGTAGGGATTTGTAAGCTCTTTGCAGTGGGAGTTGAGGTGAGATTTCAGTTAAGCACACATCCTAAAGGCATTTTGGCATAAATGTGCTGTTGGCAAAATCCTCCCATGGTTTGAACAGGCCAAGTATAAAGTAGGGTGCCAAGATATATTTTTTAACACTGACTTTTTTCTTTTTAAGTGGAAAGAAAAATGGTGGCTTAAGGTTGGGCCTCACCAATGCCAAAATGATTAGTTGAATATGGAACAATTCAGAGGAACTGGTCACCTCACAATAACTCTCATTCATATGAATGAATCAGTTAACAAGCCCTATTAAGCATCCACTATGTATAGGGACTCTGTTGGGCACTGGGAATAGGAAGGAGAATAATTGCTAAAACCATCCCTGATTTCAAGAAATTCATGTTTTACTGGGAGATGCAAAAAACAAATAGATAAGTAAATAAAAAGTAATTACAGGAGGGAGAGACAGACAGAGACAGAGAGAGACAGAGGGACAGAGAGAGAGAGAGAGAGAGAGAGAGAGAGAGAGAGAGAGAAGAGAGAGAGAGAGAGAGAGAGAGAGAGAGAGAGAGAGAGAGAGAGAGAGAGAGAGAGAGAGAGAGAAGACATCACTAAGAACTAGGGTGATGAGGAAAGTCTACTCTAAGGAGGAGGCAACTAAGCTGAACCTTGAAGGAAGCTGGTATTCTAAATGGTGGAGGTGAGGAGGAAACTCATTCCAAGCATGAGAACTGCATATGCATAGGTATGGAGGTGGGAAAGAAGACGTGGGGAGAGAAGATCCAGTAGGCCAGTTTGCCTGGCAGAGTGAATATATGCAAGGCAGTGAGATGCACTAAGTCTGAAGTCCTACTGTAAAGCTCTTCATATGACAAGATGAGGAGACTGTATTTAATCCTATAGGTAACAGGGAGTTTTTGAGGATTCTTGAGCACGGTAGTGACATGGTCAGACTTATTTAGATTATTTTAGGGTTGATGAATTTAGATTAATGAAGGGTTGGGCCAGTGCTCTGACTAGGGGCTCTGACTTCGAATCTAGTGCTCTTTTTCACACCTTCAGCAAGCTAAAGATAGAGACCTGGAAGCACAGAATAGTAGAAATGGACCGAATCTTTAGTGACCAGCCCTTGTTTTACATGTATGTGTTTTTACAGGTAAGGGAAATGAGCCCAGAGGAGTGAGTGATTTGCCAAAGAAAACTCTTATTACAGATTATTCTTGTTAACATGTTCTATGCTTCTGCCAAACTGTTATTGCTCCCCTTATTTTCCCATATTCCATTTTCTACCTGCTTGACAGTGTATGGGCTATTTCTCATGGAATGTTACAGGCAGCTCATATGGTGGAGAGAGCACCAGGTCTGGAGTCAAGAAGATCTGAGTTCAAATCTGGCCTTGAACACTTACTAGCTGTGTGACCTTGGGCAAGTCACTTAACCTTGTTCACCTCAGTTTGCTCATCTGTAAAATGAGCTGGAGAAGGAAACAGCAGATCACTCCAGTGTGTCTTTCAAGAAAACCCCAAAAGGGGCATGAAGAGTCAGACACATCTGGAATGACTGAACAACATGGAATAACCCACATCTTCCTTATCACTGTCTCTTGGAACTCCCAGTTCACTTTAGGGCTCACCCTCAATCTCATTATACACGACATATAATGCAGGTAACTTGCTTGTGTAGCTATCGTCCTGTCATTCAGGTTCTTGTGAACTCTCTGGGTTCTGGTTGGCCCTCATTTAGACTTAGAGGTCTATGACAAAGCCCCTCCAGACATCAGCTCCTAAACATTGTGACTCCTGCCAGCACTAGCTTCTCCATTTTATAGAAGTTAGTGACAAATCATGACAAGGTGTTGCCAAGCTGATGATCCTCTCACCATGCTGACATCTATCTTTTGCTCTAGAGGACAGATTCCAGGAGGTGCTAATAAGATTTGATGACAAGAAAATTGAGAGAGGAATGTGCATGTCATCCTCTGTTGACAACATTGCTGCTAATCCCTTGTATTTATATAGTGCCTTTCCTTTTAAGCCCAAGGCACTTTGCAGATGTTGTCTCATTAGCTAATTAACTAGACTAATTACATCATCTCTGAAAAGAAAGAAGGTAGGGGTCCATATATTATTATTATTCCTTTCACAATTTATTTTTAATCTTGAATTCCTGGGATCATTACTTTAGAGCTGTTAAGGACTTTGGGAGGCCATGTGGTCCAGTCCCATTACTTCATGGGGAATTGAGGCTCAAAGAGATAGATTATAAGTGCTTTTCTCAGAGTGATAAGTAGCAGAATCAGAATTCAAATCAGGAGGAAGGACTCCTAACCCACTGTTCCTTTCCATTTCTGATCCAGTTGGGTACCACCCCTTTGTGTCTCTGAATACAAGTTCTCAAGCAGATTCTTCTCTACCCTCTTTGCAACTCGTCCTTTTCTCCAATCTTAAATAATAGGGAAAATCTCCTTGACCTTTGGAATAAGGCTATGACTTGTACTTTCTATGAGGAGAGACTCCTCAGACTAGAACTGGAGATCTTTGTGTTAAAATACCATTGTAGGGTCTTGGATACATTCTAAAAGAAATGTAGGTGAAATCTGTGAAATATTCTTTGAAAATAATAATAATAACTCATGTTTGGATTACATTTTAACATTTGCAAAGCACTTTGCATAAATATTATGTAGATATAAAGAAAGGAATTGTTGTGTTCATCCTTTGTTTCGAAGGAGATCATGACATCAGAGAAATGATGACATGACTTGCACTTGACTTTGTTTTGAGTGAGGGAGGGCTGGGCAGGTCACCAGCCTCACTTCTTCTCCAGAGCCATCTGGATCCAGTGACCAGATATTCATCAGGATGACTGGAGATGGCTCAGAATGCAATGGGAGATGTTGGCCTTTTCAGGTACTCACTTAGAGGGAGGGAATGTCCATTGAGTGAACAGGCCTCTTTAAGAAGTAGTCATGGAATGTCCCTTTTAATGGGAAAAGAAAAAAAAAATAACGAAATCATGCTGGGAGGGAAAGAGAAACTATTAGTATTGATAATCACTCTAAGCCAGTCATTAAGTGGAGCTTGGACAGGGACCTATTATTGTTCAACCTATGGCCTTCAGTATTTGCAAAGCACTTTACATAAATATTATGTAAATAAAAAGAAGAAAGGAACAAGAAATTAAAAATAAAATGGCCATGACTCACTGAGATTAAACAGAAGTAGATGGTAGAACGATGGTGATGCCTTTAGACAAGGCCAAGGTCCTGGGAGAGGACTGAAGCAGGAAATAGGCTTCCCTTTTGCCTTGCCCTAGAGCAAGCCATCTTTTGATGGTGTTTCTGGAGTTCCAGATAAGTCAGATTGATGCTACCTAATATTTCTGTCCTCCTCCAGTTGTATATAGAAGGGAACCTATTCATTACCATCCCCATCCCATGAATATAAGCCACAAGAACCATGTCAAAGCAAGTTTATCTTCCCAACCCTCACTCAGATTTTTTCAGGTCTTACTCAAAGGCAGAATAATACTTTTGCATTTGCATAGTATCCTATTTTATTAATAGATCTAAGGCCTTCACTTATGGTTTTTCATTACATCACTTAGCATTCTGATGGAACTGACATATTGTATTTGTTTCCTCCCTCCTCATATCACCTCGTAATGGACTGGCGTGGCAGGTTCCATGATGTTGATTGAGGTCCTTTCAATTTGGGAAATGGGGTGGACACAGGAGGATTTCCACATAGGTGGGGGCAGAATGATGGAGTTAATATAGCAGGAGGAGTAACTGGGTGAGAAGATAGGTCTTGGAGAGGAAACAGCAGAAGCAATAAGGATTGAAATATAAGCAGAGTGAAAAAAAGTATTGCAAAATGGGGCATGAGGGAATTGGTAGGACCATGCCATTCCTCTGCTTAAATTTTAGTCAGTCCCATTGACTTCAGGTTAAACACTAACTCGTCTGCTTGGCATTTAAAATTCTTCATGGTCCAGTTCCAGATAGTCTTCCTGGTTTCCTTACATATTACTCTCCATTAATACACCAGGTTTCAGTCAAACTGTTGCCATTCCCCATACACAATATTTCATTTCCCACCTCAATAAACTTGTCTTGGGTATTCCTCACGCTTGAAATGCATGCCCTCTTTACCTCTCTTTCTTGAAAAAACCCTTGTCTCAATTTAGGTATTAGCTCGAGTCTCATGTCTTTTAACAGACCTTTCTGATTACTTTTTATTGACTCCCTCCTCCCATCACTGTCTTTATTTTGTAAATATCCTGTATTTAATTATTCCTCAGTAGAATGAAAGTTCCTAAGAGCAGGGATAGTCTCCCTTGTGTATTTATATTCCCAATTCCTTTAAATGCTCTACTTTCCGAGGACATTGTTTTGAATGTATTAAATCGCAGAAGGAAGGAAAGGGAAAAATTACAACATTTTTAAAGTACCTACCATGTACCGGAATCATGCTAAGCACTTTGTAAATATTATCTCACTTAATTCTCAAACTATGTCTGTGATGTAGATGCATCTATTACCTCCATTCTGCACTTGAAGAAACTGAGGTAGCAGAGGTTAAGTATCTTGCCAAAGGTCACATAGCTAGTAAGTGTCTGAGGCTGGATTTGGACTCCTGACTGCAAGTCTAATACTCTATCGCCCTAGCTGCCCAGCACATGTTAGGCATTTGTTGATTAATTGATGGATTGGTTAATGGACTTCCTTTAGCTGGAGGACTCTAATCACTTTCACCTTTACTGTACTCTGTGGTCATACACAATGCTAACATATTTCAAGGTATGCTGGATTAAAGTACACCGAGATAAGACTGCTCTTTCAAGGCCATTCAAGAATAGGACATGTTCCCTAACAGGGGAAGTCATGTGAAGAAATTCAGGATCTAGAGGGTAGAAAAGTGGTGGAGATATTTGGGTGGAGATTAATGAAGGCAAAAACAGAAACCATGTTGTCATGGGGGTGTATGAGGAAATAGAAAAGAGGTTCAGAGAACAGATCATATAATGAAGACAGAGGCATAGAAGACTTCAACAATCAATACTTTTGTTGGAGTTCTCTTTTTCTTCCAGAAGCATGGAATAGCCAATAAATTTTCAACTTACCTTAAAGATAATTTCATTTTCCAAAATATAAAGAAAGTAAAAAGGAAGAGGAATAGTTATTGCAGACTCAATTCTGATACATCAGGAAGAACTGGTTTCCAAAAAAAGAAAAAAAATGGGAACCTACTAGGTATTCATGATAAGGAAAGGGGAAAACTGGGCATAATTTGACACGTACCTTAGATTTTGGGAGAGGGTATTTCAAAGGGTTCTGAGAAATAATAGAATCTCCTGGCATGAAATTCCAAAGGGGAAGTAAGTGTAAGAAAGATTGGAATCTCTCAGGAATTAAAGTTTGAAGAAATAAATTATTTAAATGAGGAGGAAAAGATGCCATTACCTAAAGAGACTCATGATGCATGTGGAATTCATCAGCCAATCTGAGTTTTAAAAAATCTGGGTGTAGAAGATAGAAAAATGGTCAGGTAACTAAGGATGAATGCCACAATGGTGGATAGTTTATTAAGCGTAGTTGAGACAGCACAATCCAGTACTGGACAGAGTGCAGGATACAAGTCAAGAAGATCCAAATTCAAGAGTCAGGCATTGACTAGCTCTGTGATCTGGGTTAATCCTTTAACCTCAGCTGGTCTCAGTTTCCTCATCTGTAAAATGAGACAATTGGGTTAGCTGTCTTCTAAAGTCACTTCTAGCTCTTAATCTCTGATCCTATGAGTGTCAAAGCTCAGAATGACCTGTAGTTGTCAAGGAATGTTGGCAAAAAAAAAGATTCTTTTATCTATGATAGAAATAAGAGGAACATCAATGAAGCAACAGGAAGGGAGCTGAACGATGAGAATGAGGATGTCTAAGATGGGTAGAGGAGAGAAAATACTCACTTTTTTTTCTGCTTTCTTTTCCAAGGAAAATGATCTTCAGACTGGCAAAAATGAATAAAAACAGTTAAAAGAGAATTAAAGCCCAGGCTACATGGGGAGATTTATGTAAGAGAACAGCTAACAACCTTTAATAAGTCCATTTTATCGGATCCAGACTAACTCCATTCCAGGTTGCTGAATTAACAGGCAGATGTAATTGTCATACCTCTGTCAGACAGAGATCCTTGAAAAGTTGTGGTAAATTAGATGGTTTTTAAATAGCACTGGGGACAGGTGGATGTCCCGATTTTAAAAATAAATAAATAAGTGAACAAATGAATGAATAAAAGAGAATAGCATGCAAATAAAAGGTCACTGAGTTTACCTTAAAATCTGGCCAAATTTTAGAAAATACTGTTAAATGTATCTTTAAAGGGGTGGCATGTGAACATTTAGAAAGGAAAGCAGCTGTTACTAAAAACTCTACATAGCTTCATAAAGAACAGATCATTCCTTGATAATGTCATTGCCTTTTTCACAGGGTTATTAGATTATCATGAGAGAAGGGGTAGATAGAGTATTCCCAAATTCCAATAAAGCATTTGACAAAAACTATCTTTGTGAACAACTTCAGGAGGTGTGGGCCAAACATTAGTACAGTTAAATGGGTGGGGAATTGGTTAAAGAATGATGTTAATAGGTCAAAATTGCCTTGAGGGAGGACTGTAATGGAGTGTTTCAGAAATCTGTCCTTGGCGGCGTGCTGTTTAATATTTCCATCAGTAAATTAGGAGGAGGCATGTCTTGTATTCTTATCAAATTTGTAAATGACATAAAGCTTGTAGGAGCAATTAATATATTGAATGACAGAATTAGGATACAAAAAAAATCTTAATGAATTAGGCTAAAACAAAAATCTAATTAGATGCAAGTTGGTGTTGACTTTGATTTGAGTGAAGGAGGGCTGTGCAAGGTCACCAACCTCACTTTCTTCTCCTGAGCCATCTGGGTCCAGTGGCTGACATTCATTAGGACAGCTGATGATGGCCTGGGATGCAATGTGAGACCCTGGCCCTTTCAGGCTAAGGTCCTATAGCATTCTCACTTTGAGTGAGATACACCTATTCGATGAATAGACTTCTGTAAGGAGTTGCTCAAGGGATAGCTCTTTTAATAATAATAATAAAAAAATCAAACTGGGAGGAGAAGACCCTCAGGGTTCCTGAGTGAAAGAAAAACAGTTACTATTTAGTATTTAAATTCACTCCGTGCTAGGTGCGTGGGGACTTGTCCAGTCTATGAGCTCAATGTGAATCAAAAATATAATGTGGTTCCCCCAAAGGGTAATGGTATCTTTGTGGTTCAGTCATTTTTCAGTCATGTCTGACTCTTTGTGACCCCATTTGGGGTTTTCTTGGCAAAGATAGTGAAGTTGTTTGCCATTTTCTTCTCCTTATCATTTTGCAGATGAGAAAACTGTGGGAAACAGGGTTAAGTGACTTGGCCAGGGTCACACAGCTATTTAGTGTCTGAGATTAGATTTGAACTCAGAAACTCTAACGTCTGTACCACCTAGCTGCCCAACATAAGCTTAGCCTATACTTGTAGAGAAACAGTAGCCAGAATAGACTGGTGATAATACCAGTATAATCTTTCCTGTCAGAACATATTTGGACTTGTTCATGAGAACAAACTCCAAAATCTGAAATAGTTTTAGAAAAAAAAAGTTTATTAGGTCATTTAATAGATGAGAACATGCAGAAAAGGAGGTGTGGCTCCCTTTCCCTAGGCTCTTGGAGGTTTACATCATATAGAATTTAGACAAGGATACCTGCGCAAAAGCCACATGTACTCAGTTAAGCAATTTTGCTAACTTGAAAGCTAGGTCGATTGAGAAGGATATGAGTAAATGTAAACACTCGCTAACATTTGGATGAAGCCAAAACACAAGGGGACCTAAAGCACAGCCTTGAGTGGACCCAAAATAAGACTTGAGTATGACCTCCCCAAAACGAGATGTTTTAGGGGTGGATCAAGGACATGGGGGACCCAAACTTCATCTTAACCACCTTCAGCATTCTTGGAGAGTTGCTGTGGTCAGGGCAACATTTTGGATTCAAACAATCTCTAGTCACATAAAGTTAGATTAAGAAATGTAATATTTAATATTTTCTGAATATAATAAATGATAAATAATAACCCACAGATTATTGTGTTCAATTCTGAGTCAAATTTTAGGAAGAACATTGACAACCTATGGTGGCCAACCAACATGGCAAGAGAATTATAAACTTTGCCATAGGACTGAAGAAACTGGGGTATTTAGCCCAAGAGGAGTTTGGGAGAGAAAATGTAGCTAGATACATCATGCCATAAGGGATAATGCATTGGACTTGGAGTTAAATAGACCTGGGATTCAATCTGTCCTTGGACACTTGTTAACTGTGTGACCCTGGGAGAGTTCCTTAACTGCCCTCAGTCTTGGTTTCCTCATCTGTAAAATAGAGTTGGGGCCAATGACCTCTAAGGTCTAAATCTACAATTCTATAATAAGGACTGGCACATGGAAGAGGGTTTGGACAAGCTTTGTCTTCCCACAGAGGGTCAGAACTAGGGTTAATAGGTAGAAGTTACAGAGAAATAGATTCTAAGAAAAAAAAACCTTTCCAATGATTAGAACTGTCAAAAGGTAGGGTGGGCTTCTTCAAAGATATCAGGCTTTCCTTGATTGCGGAGTCTTCAGAGGTTGAACGATCACTTTTTTTCTGATAATGACCGAGGTGATTTCTGTTTAGGTACAGATTGGACAGTGAGTTTTCTTCCAACTATCAAAGTCGGTAATTCTGGCAAAATAGTTAAGGAGATACTAAAGGAGCCCCACTGCGTCTTTGCAGCTGGGCTCGGCAGTGCCCCAGACCTTTTCCAGTGACCCCAATCAAAGCTTCTAGACAAATAACCCAACCCATGTTCATGAGAGAGTTGGCCCACTATCCTTTCCCCCTTCCCTCTGAGGTGAGGGAAGGCATCTGCTGGACTGCTGGAAATAATTCCCACCATCTGTTTTCTCACTCAAAGAAATTATTACTCCAATGGTGGGAATTTTCAAGCAGACAAGAGGAAAGGGCAGCACCCTAGCAGGTGGAGGGGAAAGTTCTCCCAGGATGCCCCTAAATCACATTGTCTAAGCTAAGGATAGGTTGTGGCTCTAACATCTTGGTTCAGGACTCCTCTCACTGTGGAAGGAAGTGTCTTTCTTAGAAGGAAGTACATTCAGAACACTCTCGTCACTAACTGCCTCTTAGATGGTTTTGCTCTGGATTTCCCACAGGCATCACAAACTCAACACATCCAGCACTGAGCTCATTATCCCTCTCCTCCCTGGCTCCTTCCCAAGCTTCCTTATTACTGTCTAGTATATGATTGCCCTCAGTAATCCAGGCTAATGGCCTCAATACCATCCTGAATGCCACTCTCACACTCACCCCACATATTCAATTTATTCTGTCTTGGTTTTTCTTCCTATTGTCTTCTGTCCTCTGACCTTCCTGCAGGTGCTCATCACTGTCTTACAATTGTTTGCATCCCACAGGTCCATCCTTCACTCAGCTGTGAAAGTGATCTTCCTAAAGCACACATTTTACCATGTCACCTCCCTCTTCAATAAATTCTAGTGGCTCCTTATCAGCTCCAGGGGTAGGGAACTGCCTTCCAGAGGCAACTTGGTGATTCAGTGGGTCTGGAGTCAGAAAGATCTGAGTTCAGATCCAAATACTTACTAGATGTGTGACTCTGGGCAAGTCACTTAGCCACTATTGGCCTCAATTTCCTATGCTATAAAATGGGGATAACAATAGCACTGATAGATTATATAACCCAGGGTTATTGGGAAGATCAAATGATATAATAATTGTAAAGTGCTTAAATTCAATTAAATGAGCACCTCACACATTGTAAGCATTATGCAAACACTAGCTATTATTATGGTTACTTCAGAGTCAGGTTGGCAGAGTCTTTGGCATTTAAAGCCCTTGACAAGTTTGTCTCTTCCAGTCTTCTTATGCCACCCTCCCCTCCCTGAATTCTGAGTTGCTCCTCCTCCTCCAACACAACACTCCAGCTCTGTACTCAGGGCCTCTCCCATTCCTGCAATGCTCTCCCTCCTCACTTTTGTCTCTGGGCTTTCATCAGGGCTCATCTCAAATCCTCTTTTGCAAGAACCCTTTCCTGGTCCCCACTTCTTCCCAGTCCCTTCCTCAGAGTAAGTAACCAGTATTTATTTTGCGCTTTAAAGTTTACAAAACCCTTCACATATATTATATCATTTGATCCTTATAATTACCCTGAGAGATAAGTGCTCTTATTTTTCTCCCAATGTAAAAGTAGAAAATGATTCTAAGAGAGCTAGTGATATGCCGGGTAAGTGCCTGAAGGAGCATTTGAACTCACACCTCTCTGATTCCAACTCGGGTTCTATTCACAGTGTTTTCAAGCTGCCTTCCCTTGTGGTTGCCTGACATTCACCCTGTATGTATGTAGTTGTTTGCATGTTTTCTCTCTCATTGAGCTCTTTGAGGGAGGTGCCATGCTTTTGACTTTTAGCACATATTGTTGTACCATCATTTCTATCTTTGTGACCCATTTGGGGGTTTGCTTGGCAAAGATACTGGGCTGGTTTGCCATTTCCTTCTCTAGTTCATTTTATAAATGAGGAAACGAAGACAGTGTTGAGTGACTTGGCCAGTCACCCAGTTAGTAAGTGTCTAAGGCTAGATTTGAACTCAGGAAGATGAAGTCTTCCTGATTCCAAGCCCAGTGCTCTGCCCACTGCATCACCTCACTGCCCAGGTTAGTACCTACTAAGCACTTAATAAATGCTTGCTGGCTGATTGACTTATACTCCAAATCTTTCCTTGAACACCACTGGTCTTGGAAGAGCATATGCCTGATCCTCACCCATGCTTGTAACTGTGCCACTCAGGTTGCATCTGCTCGCTAAGACGTGGGATGGGAAGACAGCAGGCATCACCTGCAAGAAGAACAGGGTTTGGTCTGTTGTTTTGTTCCAAACTGAGAATCTGTGAAGAGCACTGTTTGGCTCCTGTCCCACTCCTGCCCCAAGTCTCTCTGGCTCCAGAGGGCTTGCAAAGGGAGACGGGATCCTAAGGCAGCTCCCTGCCCCCCACTCCCCACCTTCTCTCAGTCCAGAAGACGCTGCTCAGCTTCATGTCTGAGTCACAAGGTCTGGAGCCCTTGCCAACATCCTGTCCGTGTTTATATACTGCAAGAGGATGGCCCAGACGAGTTAAAGGAGTTTTCATGCAAAGCCAATGAACTCCACACCACCAACATCACGCAAAGGACACGTCCCATTACTGGTTGCCACATGCTTTGGAGAGCGATGGAGCAAGCGCTCCTGGTACAGCCCTGAGTTATGACTCAACCTTCTATAGCTCTAGCTCCAGAGTCTGTGTGAAGGGCCAGATGCTGCAACTTGAAGAAGAGCCTCCCTCTGGAGAGCTGATATGCTTTTTGGCTTCTCAAGTCACGGAATTCCCAGGAGTGTCTTATTCTCTGTGCTACATGCCAGCAATTCAACTACTTGAACTATCTCCACAGACATTCAAAGAATCATATATTTCAAACTATGCAAGTGTAATGCCGTGTCCTTTAAAGTTTTCAGGGACCAAGGATTATGTACATCGATGATGTCAAAACTCAAATAGAAATTGATACCTGCAAGTACAAAATGACTTAGAAAACCACAAATTAACATTAGCTATATTTTACTATATTTTTATTTATTTTGTTAAGCCTTTCCCAATTACATTTTAATATGATTCAGACCTGCACTGGGGAGTTTTCTGAGTAGAGTGCTCTCAAGTAGTTTGTCACCTTTGCTATCCATCAGTAAACAAAGGATGCATTCTTTGTGCTGTAATAAACACTCAGTAGAAAGAAAAGAAACTAACAAAAATTCTCATGTATTTGAGAATTTAAGGATAATGCAATTAGAAATATTAAAAAATAAGTAATACTTTGGGGATAAATATATAGGCATAGATTTTATATTTTTTGCAATTAAAATAATTTTTATTTATCTTTTTAAGTAAATAATATAATAATAGTTATACAATAATATATACATTTTATTTATTATTTTATTTTTGTAAATAAAGTGTAATGATGCTATTTATATAATAATGCATATATACATTATAAATAAATGTTATTTATATAGAAATAATTATTTTTATTGAATTTTTTAAAAAATTAAATAATTTTGTGGAGTGGTACAGTGGACAGAGCACTTGATCTGGAGTCAGGAAGATCTGAGTTGAAATCCTGCTTCAAACACTTACTAGCTGTGTGACGCTAGGCATGTCACTTTACCCCTATTTACATCAGTTCCTCATCTATTTGATGGGGACACATCAGAGAAGGAAGTGGCGAACCAATCCAGTATCTTCGTGGCTTCTGTCCCATGGAGTTGGACACTACTGAATAGCTAAAGAATGACAATTAAATTAAAAATAACTAACATTTTGTAAATATATGCACTATTACATGATATAATAAAATTGTACCCCATTTCACAACTTTCTTTATAAAATGCTACATTTGTGAAACAATTAATTCCAGAAAGTTACAGCTATGCATAATCAGATGAGACTACACTATCATATTGTCAAAGCAGTGAAGTGAATATTCATATAGAATCAGACCTAAAAATTCTTGGTTTATGCTACTTGTTTGTAGGTTGTTATTTAGAACTGTGAATACATTGAGCATGAAATACATTGATTAATCAACCAAGAAACATTTATTAAAGAATAACTATGTTCCAGGCATTGTATTGAGCACTGAAGATACAAAGAAAAGCAGAAATGTGGTCCTTGTCCTTAAGGTGCTCCCATTCAAATGGGGTTGGGTTGGGAGACAACATGTAGACAACTATGTACATATGGTACATGTATGGAAGGAAATCTCAGAGGAAAGATGGTACCAGGAGAGGGGGACAGAGAAGGGGAGTCATGAGGAAAGAGATTGGGAAAAGGCTCCCGATGAAGCTGGGATATGAGCTGAGTCTTGAAGTCAGAGGAGCCAAGGAATGAAAACGTAGAGTATAGAGACAGTCAAAAGGAGTTGGGCATGACTGAAATAAATGAACAACCATGTGTATATATGTATATATAGATGCAATGTACACACATGTCATTGTTTAAAATTACATTTGAGTATAATTATATTCTATAGCAACTAGGTAGTGCACTGAGTGGATAGAGCACTGAGCCTGGAATCAGGAAGACCTGAGATCAAATCCAGCCTCAGACACTGGCTCTTTGACTCTGGGCAAGTCACTTAACCCTTGTTTGCCTCAGTTTCCTCATCTGTAAAAGGAACTGAAGAAGGAAATGGGAAATCACTTTAGTATCTTTGTCAAGAAAACCACAAAAGGAGTCAGACATGATTGAAAAATGATTAAACAACACAATTATATTATTTTTCTTAATATGTTATTAGTAGCTCTTTGGATGATTCTAATCTATACTGGTTGATAACTAGTTTATATTGGTTGATAGGATTTGGCACGTCAATATTGTTTTCTTTGAATAACTTTTCTTTTCTAATTTTGTAGGCTTCATGCTTGAAAGGGGAGTTGATGTCAATCTATGGAGACATCAGGGAATGTCAGATAGTAATATTCCTATATTTATTTTCGGAACTGGGACTTGGAAGGAAAGAATATAGAATCTTCCCTCTCTCCTCCAAAGTACACCTGGACCTCCAGTGTCATGAGCACTTCTGACTTACTGGACTGTGAACAACAAAGTATATCCTTACCCTTGGCAAATGCCATTAGACATTTTTGGTACTCTTGCTTACAAAGTTCCTCTGATGTACTTAGTTGTTGAGAGACAACTGTGAATTGATGTAAAGATTTCTGCTCTTTGAGTCAAGAAATTTGGGTTTTAATCCTGGCTTCAGCACTGACTGTATGACTTGAGGTTAAACCCTTAACCTTTCTGAGCCTTGGTTTTTCCAACTTTAAAATGAATAATATTTGCACAAATGCTTTATAAACCTGAAAAAGCTATTGAAGCATGAGTTATTGTTGCTGGGTATCTTTTTGCATCTGTCTTTAGCCTGGAAACAATTAGATCTGTCATCCTGCCCAAAATAATTTGTGTCTTTGTTGGATTTCTGTGAGGCTCGTGCATTGAACTCTAATCTATGTTTTTGTTAAGTTTTATTTTGAGTTTTGATGTAAAAATTCTCTGACAAATCTAAGGTAAGTAGAGCAAATCCGAGGAGAAATTGTGAATTATGTCTACTATGCTTTTGTCCTTTCTTCCCTTTTATGTATCCTTCCCACCCCCAACATCTTGATATAGGACAGCTATTTATTTCTTAAACACAAAAGAAATTCTAACACAATGCACTCAGAATTGTACTTGGACAGAAAGACTTAAAACAAGATTGAATAATTTAACTTTTAATTACTTCTGTGCTTTTTTCATCAGAATACAAAGCAGTTTACAGGATTATTGAATTGGCACTATTATATGTTATCTCCTATTTTGTACCATCCCCTCAAAGTCCAGGTCTTCTCACCAGCCAGGCTATTGCATCTTCTCTGAACCAGAAACTTTCTCTGCTGCCAATAAGCTCCCATTGATGAGCTCAGGACCTTCAGATTTCTTGACCTTACAAGGTTGCCTCCAAGTTTGGACTAGTACATCCTGAGAGTGATAATTGGTTACCTACTCAGGAGAGGAAGCATAAAGAGGAGAAGAAAGCCAAGAGACTAGGCACAAGCTTGCCTAGTTGAGTCTTCCTACTCTGTCATGTGGTAGGAGCCACTATTGTGAAGCCAAAGTGGGAAAAGGCTCTAGCTCTGCCACTATGCTTTTGATGAGAGGCTCAAAGGATACTCTCCCACACTCCTCAGTTGAAAGGAGATAAAAGGATAAGGCTGGGTCACTTCTTTTAAAGATTCATCAAGTTATTGTCTCTTTCTGCTCAGTGACCAATGAGTGTATTAGCTTTTTCAGCATATAGCACAGTCTTACTCTCCCAGCCACCCCTCCCCAATCTATGCTGGCAGATTAGGTTCCTTGTCAGGATCCTAAAGATAACTTGAAAGTGAGAAGGTTGAAGTTTCTCTAATTCTAATGGAATCTTTATCTGATATGCTGTCAGTTAATATCCTTTAGTCAAGTAGCATCAATGCCTTTAACTAGGTAGCATGGTACATAGAGTGCTGGGTCTAGAGTCAGATAGACTCATCTTCTTGAGTTCAAATCTGGCCCCAGACACTTCCTAACTGTGTGATCCTGATCAAGTCACTTAACTGTGTTAACCTGTTTCCTTGTCTGTAAGATGAGTTGGAGAAGGAAATGGATAACCACTCCATCATCCTCACCAAGAAAACCCTAAATGGGATCATGAAGAGTCAGACATGGCCAACAACCACAACATCTTCCGCAGATGAAAATTTATTGAAGGTGTATAGCGAAAGCTGAAGTACAACACCTTCCCAAAATGGCAGCTCACTCTTCTCTACTGTCTTTGTCCCTGAATAATCTCTAATCTAAAGTGGTTTCTACAAAGCATTTCCCCCACCAAGTTCATTTCTGGGTACAAATGGATGATGAGAGAGTTGTTCCTTTGCTTCCAGGATACGGTACAGTCATTGCTTCTACTTCACCAGAGTTAGGAGTGGGACACCTCCTATAATGTGGAAAATCCACGGAAAATTTTTTGGCTTTCCTTTCATACCAGAGAAGAACGCTGAATTATTACGGTATTAAAATATAAAACATATTGACATCATTCAATACTATATGTTTATTTTACATATTTCTGAATTTCTAAACTTTTTCTTTGTTGTCTGTTGAACTCCACATGTTGCCTGTGAGTTTGGCAAAATACCCCACAAATTCCTGTTTAATTTCTTATGTTTATCCATGATATGTCAAAACCATGATGGGGAAAGTCATGATGCAGGAGGGATAACTGTAGCCTGGCTGCTGCACACTGTATACTGGCTCCCTGCTGAGCTGGGTTAAGCAGAATGCTTCTCAGAGTTACGTATGTAGGTGTGTAGGTGTGTTTATCCTTCATTGCCAAAGAAGACCATGCCATCAGAGAAATAATGACATGACTTGCACTTGACTTTATTTTGAGTGAGGGAGGGCTGTGCAGGTCACCAGTCTCACTTCTCCTCCAGAGTCATCTGAATCCAGTGACCAGATATTCATCAGGATGACTGGAGATGACCCAAGATGAGGCAATTAGGGTTAAGTGATTTGCCCAAGGTCACACAGCTAGTGAGTGTCAAGTGTCTGAAGTGAGATATGAACTGAAGTCTTCCTAACTCCTGCACTGGTGCTCTATTCATTGCACCACCTAGCTGCCCTTCTCAGAGTTAGTTCCTCTCAGCTGCAATGATTATTAGTAGATTTTTACAGATTATACAGAAATATAATCTGTGCTGTGGTACTGCCAGATTATACAAAGGACTGTAGTCAATAGACCTCTGTTGGTCCTTGTGATCTTTTGAAATTCAAGTCATAACCCGACCCATTCTGCCTCCATATACTCATGAGCTCCTTTCTCAGATGTCATCCTACCTAAGTCATTTGAATCTTTATTGGCTCTCTAGGAGGTTCTTACATTAAACTCTATAATCTATGCTTTTGCTAAGTTTGATTTTTTTTGTTTTAATTCTTTTTATTTATCTATTTATTCATCTACCTATCTATCCACCTATATATCTATTTTTAGTTTTTGACATTCATTTCCACAAGATTTTGAGTTCCAAATTTTTCCCCATCTCTCCCCTGCCCCAAGACATCATGCATTCAATCACCCATTTCCCCAATCTTCCCTTCCTTCTATCACACAGCTCCCATCCCTTATCCCTAACTCCTCTATTTTCTTGTAGGGCAAGATAGATTTTATACCACATTACCTGTATTTCTTATTTCCCAGTTGAATGTAAAAACAATTCTCAAAATTCATTCCTAAAACTTTGAGTTACAACTTCTCTCTCTTCTCCCTCCCCAGTCATTCCCACTGAGAAGGCAAGCAATTCGATATAATTTATATATGTGTAATTATGCGAAAGACTTTCATAAAAGTCATGTTGTGAAAGACTAACTATATTTCCCTTCATCCTATCCTGCCCCCCATTTATTCTATTCTCTTTTGACCTTGTCCCTTCCCAAAAGTGTTTACTTCTAATTACCCCCTCCTCCCATTTGTCATCCCTTCTATCATTCCCCCACACCCCACTTATCCCCATTCTCTCCTACTTTCCTGTAGTGTAAGATAGATTTTCATACCAAATTGAGTATGCATATTATTCCCTCCTTAAGCCAAATGTGATGAGAGTAAGCTTCACTTTTTCCCTTTCCCTGCCCCCCTTTTCCCCTCCATTGAAAAAGCTTTTTCTTGCCTGTTTTATGAGAAACAATTTGTCCCATTCCATTTATCTTTCTCCTCTAAATATATCCCTCTCTCATCCCTTAATTTTTTTTTGATAATATCCCTTCCTATTCAACTCACTCTGTGCCCTCTGTCTATATGTAATATAATCCCTCAAACTACTGAAATACTGAGAAAAGTCTCAAGAGTTACAAATATTACTTTTTCATGTAGGAATGGAAACAGTTCAACTTTGATCTCTTTCCTGTTTATCTTTTCATGTTTCTCTCAATTCTAGTGTTTGAAAGTGGTATTTTCTATTCAGCTCTGGTTTATTCATCAAAAATGCTTGAAAATCCTCTATTTCATTGAATGACCACTTTTTCTCATGAAGTATTATACTCAATTTTGGTTAGGTGATTCTTCGTTTTAATCCTAGTGACTTTGACTTCTGGAATATCATACTCCAAGCCCTTCGATCTTTTAATGTAGAAGCTGCTAGATTTTGTGTTATCCTGATTGTACTTCCGTAATGCTTGAATGGTTTCTTTCTGAATGCCTGCAGCATTTTCTCCTTGGTCTGGGTACTCTGGAATTTGGCTATAATATTCCTAGTTTCTTTTGGGATCTCTTTCAGGAAGTGGTCAGTGGATTCCTTCAATATTTATTTTACTCTCTGATTGTAGAATATCAGGGCAGTTTTCCTTGATAATTTCATAAATTTTGTAAAAGATGATGTCTAGGATCTTTTTTCATCATGGCTTTCAGGTAGCCCCATAATTTTTAAATTGTTTCTCCCGGATTTGTTTTTCAAGCTAGTTGTTTTTCCAATGAGATATTTCACATTGCCTGCTATTTTTTCATTCCTTTGGTTTTGCTTTATAATTTCTTTCTTTTTCATAAAGCAATTAGCTTCCATCTGCCCCCTTCCAATCTTTAAGGAATTATTTTCTTCAGTGAGCTTTTGAATCTCCTATTCCATCTTGCCAGTTCTGCTCCCCGCCCAATTACATGTAAAAACAATTTTAATAAGTTCTTTAAAGTTTTAAATTCCAAGTTTTTTTCCTTTCATGCTGCTCCTCCTCCTTGTCCCTCATTGAAAAGGCAAGCAATTTGATTGAGGTATACATGAGCAATTACACAAAACATTTCTATATTAATCACATTGTGAAAGAAAACATGAACCAAAAAAAAACCCCAAGAAAAATAAAGTTTTAAAAAGTATTCTTTGATTTGCTTTACAGACTCCATCAGTTCTTTCTCTGGAGATGGGTAACACTTTTATTATAAATCCTTTGGAATTATTTAAGATCATTTTATTGCAAAGAATATCTAGTGCATTCACAGCTGATCATCATATAATATTGCTGTCACTATGTACAGTGTTCTGGTTCTGCTTATTTCATTTTGTGTCAGTTCATGTAAGTTTTTTCATGTTTTTCTGAGAGCATCCTGTGCATAATTTCTTTTTTTTTTTTAATAACAGTATATGCACCAAATGGTATAGGATCCAAATTCTTTTTTTATTAATTTTAAGTTTTCATTTTTTTTTTAACACAGTTTATAATAGATAAAACAATTCAAACTTTTGGTCAGGTGATACTTCGTTTTAAAGCATTTACAATATGGACCACAAAAGAATTTTTTTTAAGCCTTAACCAACTGAGACACAAATAATATTTAAGTTTCTAACTTCACAAGCTCTTGACCTAATTGTCTCCACAGTATTGCTAAGAATTAAAGGACCCTAACTTATTCTTGTTGGTCTAAAGTCCTATGCCTAATAACTTAATTTTAGATTTAACCTTGGATGTTCCTCTACCACTAATCTATAATTGAAAAGATCTGGTATTAAGCTTGCAAACCTTTTGACTATAGGAAATTGCCACCAAGAGTAGGGACATTGCAGGGATACAATATCTCCCCGACTTCATGTCAGTTCCAGGCAGGATTAGATTATCCACTTGCATTTAGTCAGGCTTAAGGTCTGCAAGGTGTCAGTGGGGAAATTGAGTCAGGAGAATTCTACCTCAGCCCAGGCTGAACAGCTACTCTCCCACCCTTTCCATGAGATCACCTTTTGCAGTTCATACCAGCATCTCACCAGCTTACTGATGTCATGGGTTGGAGGTTCAGATTGCCTTTCTTGCTTCCCATACCTGGAGTTAGACTCAGAACAGTCACTTAATAGTCCCATAACATCTAAAAAATGGCAAGTTCCAACAACCAGGTTTCAAATATGATTATAATTTTCACTTTGGCTAAGGAACATCTTTTGAGGCAAGTCTTAAGTGGCTTACATGCCTTTCTATACATGTTCTAATTCCTGATTAAATAGCAATCATAAAATCAAATTTACCATTAAAACCTTAACTTTTCCATCAATGCCAAATTTTACCTGAGGCTACCTTCCTCTAGGAAATTTAGACTGAAATTATTTTCCCCAAACTAAAGTTGTCATTGATTTATTCTCAGTAATTAATTCTGTCAATTGTTTTTAATACTAATTGCTTTTCCTTCACTTTGTAACATGTCCAGTTTTTCTCCCCATCACTCCCCTCTCCCCACTTCCTAATAACTTGCATTCTGATTACTCTTTCCCTCAACGTACCCTCCCTTCTATCACACCCCATCTTTCCTTTATCCCCACCTTCTTTCTTTCCTTGTAAGGCAAGATAAATTTCTGTGCCCCATTCTCTGTAATTTCCCAATTACATGCAATAAAAATTCTCAACATTGGTTTCTAATACTTTGAATTCCAACTTCTCTCCCTACCCCCCTCTCTCCCCAGCCCCACTGAGAAGGGAAGCAATTCAATATATATTAATATGTGTTCTTTTGCAAAAGACTTCCATAATAAACATGTTGTGCAGTACTAATTATGTTGTCCTCTGTCCTACTCTATTCCCCCTTATTTTTTCCCCTACAATTGACCTTGTCCCTTCTTAAAGTGTTTATTTCTAGTGACTCCCTTCTCCCATTTTCCCTCCCTTCTAACAATCCCCTCACCCCACTTGTCACCTCTTCTCCTTCTTTCCTGTGGTGTGATATAAATTTTGTTATCAAATTTAGTGAGTATGTTATGCCTTCCTTCAGCTGCATGTGGAGAGAGTAGCTTTATTTCGCCCCCCTTTCCCTTTCTCCCTTATCTCCTCTGTTGAATAAGATTTTTCTTATCTCTTTTATGAGTTATAGGCTGCCCTGTTCCATTTCTCCCTTTCTCTTCCCAGAATTTTCCTCCTTCACCATTTAATTTTTTATTTTATTTTTTTGTGTGGGTATCATCTCTTCTGATATAACACACCCTGTACTCTCTATCTATGTATATGTATGTGTGTGTATGTGTATGTGTATGTACAATTTCTCCAACTACCCAAATACTGAGAAAACATTCAAGAGTTAAAAATATTTTCTTTCCATGTAGTGATGTAAACAGTTCAGCTTTAGAGAGTCTTTTATGATTTTTCTTTCCTGTTTACCTTTACATACTTCTTTTGATTCTTGTCTTAGGAAGTCAAATTTTTCTATACAGATCTGGTCTTTTCCTCAATATGAATGATTAAAAGTCATATATATCACTGAATAACCATTTTTTCTCTTGAAGTATTATACTCAGATTTGCTGAGTAGGCGATTCTTGGTTTCAGTCCCAATTCCTTTGACTTCTGAAATATCTCACTCCAAGCCCTTCGATCCCTTAATGTTGAAGCTGCCAGATCCTGTGTTTTCCTGATTGTATTTCCATAGTACTCAAATTGTTTCTTTCTAGCTGCTTGCAGTATTTTCTCCTTGATCTGGGATTTCTGAATATTCCTAGGAGTTTCTCTGTTTGGGTCTTTTTCAGGAGATGATCAGTGAATTCTTTCAATATTTATTTTGTCCTCTGATTCTAGAGCATCAGGACAATTTTCCTTGATAATTTCATGGAAGATAATGTCTAGGCTCTTTTTTTGATCATGGCTTTCAGGTAGTCCTATAATTTTTAAATTATTTCTCCTGGATCTATTTTTCAAGGTCAGTTGTTTTTCCAGTGAGTTGTTTCACATTATCTTCTATTTTTTCAAATTTTTGGTTTTCTTTAATAACTTCTTGGTTTAACTCAAAGTCATTCATTTCCATTAACTCAATTTTCTCTTTCAACAAATTATTTTATTCAGTGAGCTTTTGAACCTTCTCTTCCATTTGGCTAATTCTGCTTTTTAAAACCTTCTCCTTGTTAGCTTTTTGGACCTCTTTTTCCAGTGGAGTTAGCCTCTTTCTAAAGCTGCTATTTTCCTCAGTATTTTTTTTTTTTTTTGGTTCTCATTTAGTAAGCTGCTAGCTTGTTTTTTAAGGTCTTCCATTGCCTGAGCCCATTTTAAGTTCCCTTTGGAGGCAGAAGCCTTGACTTCCTCTGACAGTATGCCTTGTTCTTCCTCATCTCAAAGGATGGGGGGAGATACCTGTTCCCCAAGAAAGTAATATTCTATGGTCTTACTTTTTTTTCCTTTTTTGATCATGTTCCCAGCCATTTACTTGACTTCTGAGTTTCCTCTCCACACCCACCTGGCCTCCAGTTCCTCCAAGCCAGCACTTGGGAGCTGAGATTCAAATGAGCTACTCCCAAGCCTCAGAGGCTTTTGGCAGGTGGAGGCTACTATTCAGTGTGAGATTAAGATCAGCTGCTCAGGCTGGGGCAGGGCCACCACCCAGGGCTCAGTTCCCTAGAGGCTTTATGAGGAGATCGCCAACAATGGATGCAGGCTACTTCCTGCTTTGAGAGCCCTGTCTGTTGCTTCCTGTACTGCTGCCATCTGTGGAGGCCTGAGTTATGGGGAGATCCTGCTCCCCTCTCAGCCAGCCAAAAAGACCGACTCACTGACCTTTGGCACTTGTGGGTTGAGGGATATGTGCTGCTGCTGGAGATTCTGTCCCTGAAGCCTGCTCGGATCTGCTCCTCTCAGTGCTGTGTGGTCAAGGCAGGGCTGGTCTCTGCTCTGTGTCTGGTGCCTGACAGACCTTTCCCATCGGTCTTTCAGGATCTCTCTGGGACAGAAATCTCCCCCACTCCCTTGTTCTGTGATTTCTGCTGCTCTAGAATTTGTTGAGAGTTCTTCTTTACAGGTATTTTGTGGGCTGTGGGGTAAGAGCTAAGTGTATGTGCGTTTTTCTACTCTGCCATCTTGGCTCCTCCCCCCAGTTCAGCTTTTTAGGGCATTGTTCTCCTCATTGACTTTTTGAACCTCTTTTGCCATTTGGGTTAGTCAATTTTTTCAAGTGTTATTTTCTTCAGCATTTTTTGACTCTCCTTTAGCAAGCAGTTGACTCGTTTTGCATGATTTTCTCACATGACTCTCATTTCTCTTCCCAATTTTTCCTCTACTTCTTTACTTGATTTTCAAAATACTTTTTGAGCTCTTTCATGGCCTGAGATCAATTCCTATGTTTCTTGGAGCCTTTGGATGGAGGAGCTTTGATTTTGTTTTCTTCTGTTGACATGCTTTGGTCTTCCTTGTTACCAAAGTAAGAGTTTATAGTCTGATTCTTTATCTGGTTTTTGTTCATTTCCCCAGCCTTTTACTTGACTTTTGAGCTCTTTGTGAAGGTAGTTCTTTGCTTGCAGTGGGGGTAGGGGGTGTACTGTCAGCAGCTCGATTCCCTCCACAATCTCTGGGCCTAGAGCTCCAGAAACAGTGGCTGCAGTTGCCCCTGATGCTGCTGTGGTTTCCTTCCCCCTCTGCTGCTCTGGGACTGGGACCTGACCACTCCACTCTCCTGCCCTGGTCCCACAGGCTTTTCCCACTAAGCTTCCAATTTATCCTAAGCATTTTGAGGGTCATGAAGTCTGGAATCCACCACAGGTATGAGAGATTCAGATTGCCCAAAGTCTGCTCAGGTCCTCTCTGTGCACTCACGGCCCACACTGGACTTCACTCTGCTCCCTTCTTGGCACAATACACACTTCCTGGTGACCTTTCAGCCTGTCTTAAGCTGGAGATCTGCTTCACTCCATCATTCTGTGGGTTATGCAGCTCCAGAATTTGTTTAGAGTCATTTTTTACAGGTATTTGGCTGAGCTTGGCAGGAGCGCTCTAGAAAGACCAAATTATTACTCCCCTATTTTGGCTCTGCCCTAAGTTTGATTTCAGGGTCTGAGATGTAAGACTTAAGATTTGAGACCTACGATTTGAAAGAACGAAATCAAATAAAGAAGACAAAGAGGTGCTGTGTGTTCATGGCCATGTTGAGATAGATGGTGAAAGGGGATTCAGATCTCTCCCCACCCTCCCACACACTTGCTACTAGGTAAGAGCTCCTTTATAGTCTTTAGATGATCAGTAAAAAGAGAGGGTCTCTTGCTCTGGGATCAATAATCAAAATCAACAGCACCATTCCTACAGGGAACAGGTCATTAAATTGCCATATGGCTCCATTCACTATCTCTGTGACTTCCTAGACTAAAATATCCCTCCACTGCTATTACTCCTCATTAAGTGTTAGATTTCTCTGTTAGAATATAAGTTCCTTGAGGATAAATACTGTCTTCCCTTTTTTATTTGTATTCCCGGAGTTTAGCATGGTGCCTTTTGTTTAATAAATGCTATTTATTTATTCATTAATTCATATTTTAGTGTGTATTGTTTTTAAGCAAAGTGTTTAGATATTAGACTTTTATTTCTAACTGTGGAATAATTATCATATTAAAGGGATTTAAGAATTTGGTAGATGTGGAGATTTTATTTTTTAGTGAAGAGCAATGAGGCGGCTAAGAAGACATCACCATACCAGAAATACAAATGTTACATCAAGACATCAATATATTGCCTTGTTGCTTTGTGGTAAGAAGACCCTTTCTTTTAAGTGGCAAAGAGAGTGTCAGGAACTTGGATATTGAACTTAGAGAAGGAAAGGGACATGGGTAGTGCTCCCTTGCAGAGCTTTACTCCTCTCCTCTCACCACTTAGGGGATAGCTGCCAGGGAAAGAAAAGTGGTGATCGCCATTCCATTGGGTCAGAGGGTAAGACTGTGACCTGGGTGCTTGTCCCTTCCTGTTCCCTACCACCCCCCACCTCGGTGACATACTAGTATGTGATGAAGAAATACTGTGAGATTCTATCCACATGTTTGTACCATGAGCATCTGACTTCCTTCTTGGTTTTGGTGTTGGATGGAAAAATTGTTGAGTATATAGCTGTTCCATAAATATCATGAAAGTAGCAACTCCTTTCTCTATCACCTTCGATTGGTTTGTAGGAGGGATCTATCCAGAGCTTATGGAAATAGCCCTGAAGGACTCCTGGCATTGCCCAGGAAGCTCATGAGTCTGTAAACTGACAATTAGACTCTAGCTTCTCCAATTCATTTTATAATGTCTGGTTTGTGGTTTCTATGACTCTTCTTATGTGCATAAGAATATTGGATTCTTAGTATAATGTTCCTGTAAATGCTATCCTCCCTCTTTCTGCAGAATGTAATTGAACTAACTGCTTTATAGAAAAGATATATACTCCCATAGCCATAAATGTATTATTGATTTATACCTTTCCCTCTTTGGACTTTTGTGTATTGGAAGTTGTATATTGGCCTCTAGGTCAAGTGGTGGATAGAGAACTAAAATAGTAGATGAGAAGACCTGAACTCAAATCTGATCTCAGTCACATTAGCTGTGTGATCCCAGACAAGTCATTTAACCTCTGTGCCTCAGTTTCCTCACCTGGGAAATGAGCATAGTAGTAGCACCCATCTCATAGAATTATTGCAAATAACAAATGAGATAACATGTGTTAAGAGTTTTGCAAACCTTAAAATGATAAACAAAGGTTTGATAACATTATTGCTATCATTATTATTAGTGGTGGTTGTGGTAATAATAATGATGATGGTGGTGGTGGTGGTGATAGTAATGCTAGTAGTAGTAAGGAGTAGTAGTAGTAGTAGTAGTAGTAGTAGTAGTAGTAGTAGTAGTAGTAGTAGTAGTAGTAGTAGTAGCAGTAGTAGTAAAAATGAGTGAATTGGACTCCTTGGACCTCTAAGCCCCATTCCAGCTTTAAATCTATCCTATGGTAGGGGTTTTGTTTTTTGTGTATTTCTTTGTTTTATTTTTTTCCTCCTCCACTCTAGAATCTGAATCAGCATTCAGATGTAAAATCGTGGAGAGAAAGTGTTATAAGCCCTTCAGTAAGGTCTTTGATCTTCACAGGAGAGAACAATCCAAGGCCATTTTCCTGGCACAGTTCACGTAATTTAGAATGCAGAACTCCCTGAGAAGATTGATGGCCGTATTGACTATTTATGTAGTTTTAACTGCTTACTGTTTTATTTTGCTTTTACCTAAAAAATCATCCAAAATTGTCCTGTGTTTCTCTAGTCATAACGCTGTGTCTCTCTAGGTCAAAATAGCACAAGGGCCGGGGTATGCTGGAGATAGTGGAACTGGACTCTTGAGATCTAGCTGTTAAATTTTCTGTGTGAACATTTAGGTCTCAGAAATCAGCATATGCTACAAGGCAGGACTTGATGTATTGTTTTGTTGACTGTCTAGGCTTAAGAAAGCAGTGGAGAAAATGTCAATGTAGATTGAACTTAAAAATGTGTCTGCATAAGTTTTTCTCCCCCCTGGAGAGCCCAATGGTAAACATTTACCAGCACATCCATACCCAGAGCTTCTAGGTTATGGATCATAGATAAGAGCCTCCCTATCTTCCCTGGTTAGCCAACTTCAACAAATGAGGAAAAGTTGTAGTCTCAAACTCTCATCCTTTTTAACCAATTGCTGCACTTAAAGATCCTGGAGCACAGATATGGAATTGGAAGTATTAGACAAATATCTCACTCCCTGCCAAACACCATCCTAGAGAGGAGAAAGCATCTCTAATACACTCCAGAGATGGGTTGTTTCCTATAAAAAAGAGAAAATTGGGAAGCCATTTTTGAAAGGAGCTATCACACCATCACCTCACTCCAATATGAAACCAGATTTAGAGGACTACAATGCCTCCTTTCCCTCTCTAGCTGGCTCTAAAGACTGTCCTCTGGTACAGGACTTTTAACCTTTTTATATTTCAGGGACTTCTTTAGCTGTCTGATGAAGCTTATAAATCCCTTCTCAGACTAATATTTTTAAATGAATAAAATAAGATACAGAATATTACAAAGTAAACCAATTATCTGAAAATATAATTATTAATATATTTGAAAAACAAGTTCATAGATGTTAGGTTAAGAATCTTTACAAATAAATCTTTTTCATTCATTCATTCAATAAACATTTATTAAATGCCTATTATGTTCTGGGCACTGTGCTAAGCATCTTGTACACACATTTTGTGTTTTCTTTTCCCCCTTCTCTAGATTACTTCATAATCACTCATTTGGAGTGGTATTTACCTCTAAATATAGGATTGTAATTGGAAGAATTTAACTGGGAGAAATTGATCAAGTGTCCTCATTTTAAAACTTCTCAAAGTGACACAGAGAGCCTGCATTCCAATGGCCATAGTCAGCAGCCCTAATTTAGTCAGCCCAATTCCATTTCCATTATGCCATGTTAATTTCAAATTTGAAAACTTGTCATTTTCCGGAAATAGATTAGGAGATTTCTAAGAATCCTTTTGTCTCTGACATCTCAGAGTCTATGAATTCTTCTCTAACTACTAGAAGAAGGAAAAAAAAAGGACATTACTTCCAATGTACTTGAAGTCACTGGCTATCCCTTCTGAAGAACATTTGAATAGGCAGTGTTTCTAGGTTGCATTTTAAGTAGAATCCTTAGAAGTTTGAGCCATTTATTAGTTGTATCTCTGAGTAGAAGCTAACCAAAATAAAGAATTTTAATTGATCTATTTGGAATAATAATAACAGGCTTACAGTCATTTATATAGGTTATCTCCAAAGTCTTAGGGAAGTTTAAAACCATTAAATCTTAATAATATCAGACTTATGGTCATTGATGTAGCATTGTGACATCCCTCTACTATTATTATCCCAAATAGATGTTTGCTGTTGTTAAGTTGTTCAGTCGTGTCTGATTCTTTGTGACTCCGTGGACCATAGAATGTCAGGACTTTCTATCCTTGACTATCTCTCAGAGTCTATGCAAGGTCACATTTGTTGCTTTAAAAACTATAAAGTGCTTTATGTCAATTATCCCTTTGATCCTCCAAACCAATAAGGCAGGTTTTACAGTAATCGCTATGCCCTTTTTATTGATTAGAAAGGTGGGGAATCAGAGAAGATAAGGGTCACATAGGTAGTATCAAAGACAAAGTGTGATCTAAGGTCTTCTTGAGCCCAAATCCTTTATCAACTTTATATACTTCAATACTCTGAGTAATGAAATAAACTTGATGGCTTGACTGGTCTCTTAAAGATTTATAACCCACATTTTTTAGCATAAGAGACCTATTTCTGCAATTTTATTGACCCAGTTCAAAATAAAAACATTTGAGTAGTGAAATGTTCCCTGGACCCAATAAACTTACCAGGCTGATGGAAGCTGTGAAAGTAGCCTGCACATTCAATATATTTAAGACTGATTCATCTAAAAGTAGATTTTGTTCTCTGGATAGCTCACAGATGGTTTATATAAAAATTATGGTGGTTGCAAACATCCTGATGAAGCCCATTTAAACCACTCGTTCATTTTTCTTCATTGTATGGATGAATTTCTCTCTCTTCCCCGCCCCCTCTCTGTGGTTGTGAATGTATGGAAGAATATCTTTGCAATGGAAAGCAATGAGAAGACTCAGTGTTGATCTCTTTGAAAACAAAGTTATGGACCCAGAGTCATGTGTGTCATGGTTTTAGCTATAAAAGTTGTCCCACCATTAGTGGAGTTGAGTCTTTAATTATAACCCAAGTTTATGGCTTGGCTCAGAGGGGAAAGCTATATTTCTAAACCCAGAAAATTCTCTTGTAATTAAAGACTCAACACTCCTAATGAAGGAACAGCTTTTATGACTGTTTACATAGTGGTATCCATACTTGGCCTGAAAGACCATTTTTTTTTTTTCAAAAACTGGTGATAGGAAAGAAGGCCAAAATAATAAAAAATAAAAATACCACAAAACAAAAAAATAGTCCCCAACTCCAACTCTCCAAAAAGGCCAAGAAGGCTACTTTATGAGAGAGATAAACAACAAATACATTGGACCAGGAATAAAACTTCTTTATCAGCACTGAGAATTCACATTTCTAGGTGTTAAGGATCTTATTATAGAACATAAACTGGTATACCCACCTGAAGACAGAGATGTGTTAGATTCAGGGTACAAACTGAGACATATGGTTTTTGGACAGAGTCAATGTGGAAGTTTTTTTTTTTTCTTACTTGAATATGCATGATTATTACAGGGATTTTTTTTTCGTTTTTCTTGATGCTGGGAGGTAGGAGGAAGAGAAAATAGTTTTTTTATTGAAAAAAATTGAATGAAGAGAATGTAAACTCCTTGAGGATAAGATTTGTTTTATTTTTTGTATTTGTATGATCCTGCCTCAGACACTTACTAGCTAGGTGACTGGATAAATCACTTAACCTCTCTCAAACTTAGTTTCCTCATTTGCAAAATGGGGATAATATTCACACCTACTTCACACAGTTGTGAGACTCAAATGAGATAATACATATAAAGTATATTGCAACCCTTAAGGTACAGCATAAATGTTATCATTACTGTTGCTTATAAAGTCTAGCACTATGTCTGATGGTGGGCACTTGATAAATGCTTGTTGATCGACTGATACAAAATAATAAATAAGTAACCAGGGCCTGGAAACACTGATGAGGCACATAAAAGTGTGAGAGAATACCACACGCTGTCTGCCTGAGCTCACAGCTTTATCACCTTCAGCTGAGTGGACGGTTCACCATGAAATGCTGATTCTTAATCCAGCAAGTTCTTATTTAGTAGCCAATTAAAAGAATCCTCAGAGATCACAAGAAAGTCTGCTCTGAGGGGGAAAATGGAGAATGACTACTCCATCATGGTCCCCAAAGGGGTAGTGTTTAAGGAAAAGCTTAGACACAAATTGGACCAATCTGCAAATTGAATGAAATTGCCTCAGGAAGTAGTGAGTCTCTTTACACTGGAGGTATCCAAGGAAAATCTGGATGACTACTTGTTGAAGATTTTGAAGAGTTTTTTATTAACATATGGTTTGGACTAGATGACTTCTGAGATACTTTTCTTTCAACCCTAAGATTCTCTGAATCAATGACTATCTTTCCTTACCTTAGGCATGGGTTCCTCATACTCTAGGTATACAGTTGAAGAAATAAGGGGAGATTTTTATTAAAGGTCAATCAAGCATTAAAGGACAATCACTAAGCACTTATTAAATATTAGCCACTGTGATAAGTAATGAGTAATTCAAGTACTACCTACAAGCTCTTAATTCATAAACTTGGTAGCATTATCTAAGCAGTTCAATAAGGTCCTTGAAGCCAACAAAGTATTATTTTGAAAATCATCTTAATCTCCTGGAAGTTCCATGCTTTCCTTTAAAAAAAAGGTTTCATTTTGATTTCTCATCCATCATCTCTCTGTTAGGAAGGAGACAGGATTCTAAATCACTGGTCCACTATAAACATGGTTGATGATTGTGCTAATAAGAGTTCTTAATTCTTTCAAAATTGTTCTTTTTAAAAAAATTATTTATTTTTAGTTTTCAACATTCATTTTCACAAGATTTTGAGTTGCAAATTTTCTCCCTGTCTCTCCCCTCCTCCACCCAAAGACACTGTGCATTCTAATGACCCCTTCTCCCAATCTGCCCTCCTTTCTATCATACTCCTCCTTTCCCTTATATTATCTTTCCATGTAGGAATGGAAACAGTTCAACTTTAGTAAATCCCTTAGGATTTCTCTTTTATGTTTACCTTTTTATGCTTCTCTTGATTCTTGTGTTTGAAAGTCAAATTTTCTATTCAGCTCTGTCTTTCCATCAAGAATGCTTGAAAGTCCTCTATTTCATTGAATGACCATTTTTTCCCCTGAAGCATTATACTCAGTTTTGCAGGGTAGGTGATTCTTGGTTTTCATCCGAGCTCCTTTGACTTCTTGAATATCATACTGTAAGCCCTTCGATTGCTTAATGTAGAAACTGCTAGAACTTGTGTTATCCTTATTGTATTTCCACAATACTCAAATTGTTTCTTTCTGGTTGCTTGCAATATTTTCTCTTTGACCTGGAAACTCTGGAATTTGGCTACAATATTCCTAGGAGTTTTACTTTTGGGATCTCTTTCAGGAGAAGATTGGCGGATTATTTCAATATTTATCTGAGGGCGGTTTTCCTTGATAATTTCATGAAAGATGATGTCTAGGTTCTTTTTTTTTTCATCATGGTTTTCAGGTAGTCCCATATTTTAAATTTTCTCTCCTGGATATATTTTTCAAGTCAGTTGTTTTTCCAGTGAGATATTTCACATTGTCTTCAATTTTTTTCTTTCTTTTGGTTTTGTTTTGTAATTTCTTGGTTTCTCATAAAGTCATTAGCTTCCATCTTCTCCATTCTAATTTTTAAAGAACTATTTTCTTCAGGGAGCTTTTGAACCTCATTTTCCATTTGACTAATCTGCTTTTATTTTTTTTAATATAATATAAATTTATTTATTTAACTTTTTCACATTCATTTTCACAAAATTTTGGGTTCCAAATTTTCTCCCCATTTATCCCCTCCCCCCACCCCAATACACCAAGCATTCTAATTTTCCCTGTCACCAATCTGCCCTCTCTTCTATCATCCCTCCTTTCTCTTGTCCCCATCTTCTCTTTTGTCCTGTAGGGCCAGATGACTTTCTATTCCCCATTAACTGTATTTCTTGTTTCCTAGTAGCAAGAACAATACTAAATAGTTGTTTCTAAAACTTTGAGTTCCAAATTCTCCCCATCCCTCCCTCCCCACCCATTCCCTTTGGGAAGGCAGGCAATTCAATATAGGCCATATCTGTGTAGTTTTGCAAATGACTTCGATAATAGTTGTGTTGTGTAAGACTAATGGTATTTCCCTCCATCCTATCCTGCCCCCCATTGTTTCTATTCTGTCCTTTGATCCTGTCCCTCCCCGAGTGTTGGCTTCAAATTTCTCCCTCCTCCCATTGCCCTCCCTTCCATCATCCCTCCCTCCCTGCTTATGTCCTTCTCCCCCACTTTCCTGTATTGTAAGATAGGTTTTCATACCAAAATAAGTGTGCATTTTATTCTTTCCTTTAGTCGAATATGATGAGGGTAAACTTCATGTTTTTTTCTCAGCTCTCCTCTTTTTCCCTCCACTAAAAAGTCTCTTGCTTGCCTCTTGAATGAGATATAATTTACCCCATTCTGTTTCACCCTCTCTCCTCCCACTACATTTCTCTTTCACCATTTACCTTAATTTCTTTAAAGTTATGTTCCCATCCTATTCAATTCATTCTGTGCTCTCTGTCTCTGTGTGTGCGTGCATGTGTGTATGTGTGTGCGCATGTGTGTGCATGTGTGTGTGCACGCATGTGTGTGTATGTGTATGTGTGTGTGTGGTCCCACCAACTACCCAGATACTGAAAAGTTTTAAGAGTTACAGATATTGTCTTTCCATGTAGGAATGTAAACAGTTCACCTTTGGTAAGTCCCTTATGACTCCTTTTTCCTGTTTACTTTTTCATGCTTCTTCTCATTCTTGTGTTTGAAAGTCAAATTTTCTTTTCAGCTCTGGTCTTTTCATCAAGAATGCTTGAAAGTCCTCTGTTTCATTGAAAGACCATATTTTCCCCTGAAGTATTAGACTCAGTTTTGCTGGGTAGGTGATTCTTGGTTTTAGTCCTAGTTCCTTTGACTTCTGGAATATCCTGTTCCACGCCCTTCAATCCCTTAATGCAGAAGCTGCTAGATCTTGTGTTATCCTGATTGTATTTCCACAATCCTGGAATTGTTTCTTTCTAGCTGCTTGCAAGATTTTCTCCTTGACCTGGGAATTCTGGAATTTGGCCACAATGTTCCTAGGAGTTTCTCTTTTTGGATCTCTTTCAGGCAGTGATCGATGGATTCCTTCAATACTTATTTTGCCCTCTGGTTCTAGAATCTCAGGGCAGTTTTCCTTGATAATTTCATGAAAGATGATGTGTAGGCTCTTTTTTTGATCATGGCTTTCAGGTAGTCCCATAATTTTTAAATTGTCTCTCCTGGATTTATTTTCCAGGTCAGTTGTTTTCCCAATGAGATATTTCACATTCTCTTCCATTTTTTCATTCTTTTGGTTTTGTTTTGTGATTTCTTGGTTTCTCAGAAAGTCATTAGACTCCATCTGTTCCATTCTAATTTTGAGAGAACCATTTTCTTCAGTGAGCTTTTGAACCTCTTTTTCCATTTGGCTAATTCTGCTTTTGAAATCATTCTTCTCCTCATTGGCTTTTTGAACCTCTTTTGCCAAATGAGTTAGCCTATTTTTCAAGGTGTTATTTTCTTCAGCATTTTTTTGGGTCTCCATTAGCAAGGTATTGACCCATTTTTCATGCTTTTCTTGCATCTCTCTCATTTCTCTTCCCAATTTTCCTCCACCTGTCTAACTTGATTTTCAAAATCCTTTTGAGCTCTTCCATGGCCTGAGCCCACTGGACATTCACCTCAGATGTCTGGGATACAGAGACCCTGACCTCCACGTCTTTCCCTGATGGTAAGCATTTTTCCTTGTCATCAGAAATGAAAGGTGGGAACATCTGTTCCCCAAGAAAGTAGCATTCTATGGTCTTATTTTTCTTCCCTTTTCTGGGCATTTTCCCAGCCAGTTACTTGACTTCTGACATTCCTCTCCACCCTCCCCCCACCTAGATCCAGCCAGCTAGTGTTTGGGGTCTGAGATTCAAGTGCTGCTCCCCAGCCTCAGGGCTTTCCACGGCAGGTGTGGCTGCTATTCAATGTGAGCTTAAGTTTTGGTGCTCAGGTGGGGGCAGGGTCACCTCCCAGGCTCAGTTCCCTCAGGAGGTTTATGTGGAGACCTTCAGTAATGGCCCTGAGCTCCTGCCTGCTCTGGGAGCATCTGGCCACTGCTGCCTCTGCTGCTGCCTGCTGAGGGGCCCAAGTCACAGAGACACCCCGCTCCCCTTTCTGCCAGCCCAGAAGTCTCTCTCACTGACCTGTAGCACCTGTGGGTGGAGGGACCTTTGCGGCCGCCGGAGGTTCAGTCCCTGAAATTTGCTCGGGTCTGCTCCTCTGGGGCCGCACGGTCAGGGCAGGGCTCTGGTGGGCTCTGCTGTCTGGTGCATGACGGACCCCTGGGGACAGCTTTCCAGGGTTCTCTGGAATGGAAATCTCCTCCACTGCATTTGTGCACTGCTGGCTCTGCTCCAGAATTTGTGGGGAGTTCTTTTTACAGAAAATTTATGGGCTGTGGGCTCAGAGCTAGCATACAGGAGTCTTTCTATTCCGCCATCTTGGTTCCTCCCCGCTGACTAATCTGCTTTTTAAAGCATTCTTCTCCTCATTGGCTTTTGGACCTCTTTTGCCATTAGGTTAGTCTATTTTTTAAAGGTGTTCTTTTGGGCCTCCGTTAGGAAGCTGTTGACTCACTTTTCATGATTTTCTTGCATTGCTCTCATTTGTCTTTCGAATTTTTCCTCCACCTCTCTTAATTGATTTTCAAAATCCTTTCTGAGCTTTTCCAAGACCTGAGACCATTGTATATTTATTTTGGAGATTTTGGATGCAGAAGCCTTGCCTTTTATATCTTCTTTTGATGGTATGCATTGTTCTTCCTCACCCGAAATGATGGAAGAAAATACCTGTTCACTAAGAAAGTAACCTTCTATAGTCTTATTTCCCCCCCTTTTTTTGGCATTTTCCCAGCCTGTTGCTTGACTTTTGAGTCCTTTGTCAAGTGTAAGGTATACTCTAGGGCCTCGTAAGTTCTTAGTTCTTCCAAGCTGGCACAATCAAGGGAGAGGAGATTACTCCTCTCATGGCCTTCACTCTGACTTGGGAGCAATCACAAGCTTTTCTGCTTAGGATCTGTGAGCAGAATTCCCTCTCCAGAGCCTCTACCTGCTCCACCACATTAGTGCTCCTCCTCACCCCAGGACTGCCAATCAGGGCTATGACCCAAATCAGCTGCTTGATTTCCCCAGGGTCTTTAGGCTGAGAGCTCCTAAAATGGACTTTGCTGCCTTAGCAATTGCCACCACCCTGAGGCCAGGGCCCGACCAGGTTCCTTTCTCAACCAGGTGAAAGTACTTTCTCAACTCAAGTAGGAAATTAAAACAATAATTAGAAATTGCTTTGCCCAACTTTATGCCCACAAGTTTGATAATCTAAATGAGATGGATGAATATTTTAAAAAATATAAATTTCCCAGATTAACAGAAGAGGAAGGTGAATACTTAAACAACCCCATCTCAGAAAAAAAAAAAAAATTGAACAAGTCATCAATGAACTCCCTAGGAAAAAATCTCCAGGGCCAGATAGATTTACAAGTGAATTCTATCAAACATTTAAAGAACAGTTAATTCCAAAACCATATTTTTCAGTTTAATGTAATCAAAATTTTTCTTGATGCGGAGAGGTAGGAGGAAGAGAAAATAGATTTTTTTATTGAAAAAAATTGAATGAAGAGAATGTAAACTCTTTGAGGATAAGGTTTGTTTTATTTTTGAAATTGGGGAAGAAGGAATTCTCCTAAATTCTTTCTATGATACAAATATGGTTTTGTAAACTAGGCAGAGACAAAACAGAAAAAGACAATTATAGACCAATTTTTCTAATGAATATAGATGCAAATATTTTAAATAAGATTTTAGCAAAACGAATACAGCATCTTATCATGAGAATAATACATTATGATGAGGTAGGATTCATACCAGGAATGCAGGGCTGTTTCAATATTAGGAAAACTGTTAGCATTATCAATCATATCAACAACAAAACTAACAAAAAACACATGATTATCTCAATAGATGCAGAAAAAGCTTTTGACAAAATACAACACCCACTCCTATTAAAAATACTGGAGAACATAGGAATACAGGGAACTTTCCATTAAATAATAAGCAGTATCTACCTAATACCTTCAACAAGCATTATATGCAATAGAGATAAGCTAGACGCATTTCCAATAAGATCAGGGGTGAAATAAGGATGTCCATTATCACCACTGTTATTCAATATGATACTAGAAATGTTAGCAGTGGCAATTATACAAGATAAAGAAATTGAAGGAATAAGAATAGGCAAAGAAGAAACTAAGTTATCACTCTTTGCAGATGATATGATGATATATTTAGAGAATCCCAGAGATTCAAGTAAAAAACTACTTGAAATAATAAACAACTTTGGCAAAGTTGCAGGTTACAAAATAAACCCACACAAATCTTCTGCATTCCTATGTATTAGCAACAAAGTTCAATAGCAAGAGATAGAAAGAGAAATCCCATTTAAAGCTAGGGTAGACACTATAAAATACTTGGGAATTTACCTGTCAAAATAAACCCAGGGACTATATGAACACAATTACAAGACATTTTTGCACAAATAAAGTCGGACTTAAGTAAGTGGAAACACATCAGATGCTCATAGGTAGGTTGAGCTAATATAATGAAAATGACAGTACTACTTAAATTAATTTACTTAGTGCCATACCAATTAAACTATCAGATAATTATTTTCTAGAGCTGGATAAAATAATATCAAAATTCATCTGGAAGATCAAAAGTTCCAGAATATCAAAGGGACTAATGAAAAGAAATGCTAGGGAAGGTGACCTAGTACTACAAGACCTCAAATTGTATTATAAAGCAGCAATTATCAAAACCACTTGGTACTGGCTAAGAAACAGAAGGGTAGACAAGTGGAAGAGACTAGGCACTCAAGATACAGTAGGCAAGGAATATAGCAATCTACTGTTTGATAAACCCAAGGACCCCAGCTTCTGGGATAAGAACTCACTGTTCGACAAAAATTGCTGGGAAAACTGGATAACAGTGTGGCGGAAACTAGGCATAGACCCATGCCTGACACCATATACAAGAATAAAGTCCAAATGGGTACATGATCTAGGTATAAAAATTGATACCATAGACAAACTGGAGGAGCAAGGAATAATGTATTTATCAGATTTATGGAGAAGGCAAGAATTTTGACTAAAGAAGAGATAGAAAACATTATGAAATGCAAGATGGATAATTTTGATTACATTAAACTGAAAAATTTTTGCACAACCAAACCCAATGCAACCAAAATTAGGAGGGATGTAGTAAATTGGGAAAGAATTTTTACAGCTAATCTCTGGGATAAAGGCTTCATTTCTGGACTATATAGAGTCAAATGTACAACAATTCAAGTCATTCCCCAATTGATAAATGGTCAAAGGATATGAACAGGCAATTTTCAGAAGAAGAAATTAAAAATATCTGTAGTTATATGAAAAAATGCTCTAAATCACTTTTGATTAGAGAGATACAAATCAAAACAATTCTGAGGTACCACATCACATCTATTAGATTGGCAAACATGACAGAACAGGAAAATGATAAATGTTGGAGAGGATATGGGAGAATTGGAACATTAATTCATTGTTGGTGGAGCTGTGAGCTCATCCAACCATTCTGGAGAGTAGTTTGGAACTATGCCCAAAGGGCTACAAAATTGTGCATACCCTTTGACCCAGAAATACTGCTACTAGGACTGTATCCCTAAGAGATCATAAAAATGGGAAAGGTTCCCACATGTACACAAATATTTATAGCAGCACTCTTTGTAGTGGTCAAAAACTGGAAATCAAGGGGATGCCCATCAATTGGGGAATGGCTGAATAAATTATGGTATATGAATGTAATGGAGTACTATTGTGTCATAAGAAATGATGAACAAGAAGACTTCAGAGAGCTCTGGAAGGACTTATATGACTTGATACTGAACAAAAGGAGCAGAACCAGGAGAACTTTGTGCATAGCAATGACCACAGTGTGCAAGAGTTTTTCTGGTAGACTTGCAACTTTGTAACAATGCAAGAACTTAAAAAAAATTTCCCAATGATCTTCTAAGGCAAAATGTCTTCCACACTCAGAGAAAGAAATATGGAATTAATTTGCAGAATGTAGTAGATCATTTGAGCATATATGTGTGTGTATTATGTTTTAATTTCTTATATGATTTCTTCCATTTATTTTAGTTCATCTACACAGCATGACTATAGTGAAAACGTATTCAATAGGAAAGTATATGTAGATCCTATGAGGTCTTGGGGAGGGAGGGGAGTGGTAGGAGGGAAAAAAATCTAAGTTTTATGGTAGTGATTGTAGAACATTAAAAATTAAAAAACAAAAGAGCTTTCTCACTGACCTTTGAAGAAGACTTTGGCATTTGTGGGGTGAGAAATCTCAGAACCACAGCTCCTACCCAGGATTTGAAGAAGCCTTTGGCATTTGTGGGGTGAGAAATCTCAGAACCACAGCTCCTACCCAGGATTTGAAGAAGACTTTGGCATTTGTGGGGTGAGAAATCTCAGAACCACAGCTCCTACCCAGGATTCTGCACCCTGATGCCTGCTCCAGTCCTGTCCCTGCTGGTATTGCACGGCCAAGGCTGGGCTGTGCTCCACTCTGAGCCCAGTGCAATAGACCCTTCCCGTAGACCTTCCAGGCTGTCTCAGGCTGGAAATCTCTTGCACTCTTGTTTTGTGGCTTCTGCTGCTCTAGAATTTGTTTAGAGTCATTTTTAGAGGTATTTTATGGGCTTTGAGGGAGAGCTAGAGTAGGTCCATCTTCCTACTCCTCCACCATCTTGGCTCTCCCCACCCCCCCCCCCCCCAACGGTTCAATTTTACAATGCTCCTGTAAGAGTAAAAATTGTTCTCCTGGTTCTGCTAACTTCACTCTGTATCTGTTCAAAGTTCAAATGCTAAACCTCTCCTGACCCCTTCCATGTCTGCACAGATTCCTAGTTATGTGAGAAAATAAGCACTCCCTCATTTTTCCCCTTTTGTTCCTTAGCATATGTCTTTTTTCTCCTTCCCTTTCTGTTTGAATCATCACAACGTAACAAAAATCACTCCCAGGCTCTCCATCTTATTTGACTCCCTCTGTGACCCCTGCTGATATTATAGTTCTTATGAGATCTTTCAATTATCCCATACTTTCCATCTGAATAAAAGCACTTCATCCTTATAAAGTCTTTTCTGATCACTACCTTGTATTTATTTTTCAATGTTTCTTTTTGCTCTCATGATTATATCTCAAAGGTTTTATTCAACTCTGGTCTTTTCATCAGGAATTTCACTAAAGATTCATTTTTCCCCTGTAGGATTATGGTTAATTTTGCTTGGTAAGTTATTCTTGGAAGTAAGCCTATATCTTGTGCCTTTTGGAATATCATATTTCAGGCTCTCTACTTTGTAGTCATCTTAAACTCAACATGCCCAAGGCTGAACACGTTACCTTCCCCCCACTCCCAATCCTTCCTCCTCCCTCGACTTCCCTATTATTGAGAGTACTACTTCTCTCCCAGTCACCCTGACTCACAGCCTAGGTGCTGTTCTTGACCCCTCCCTCTCTCTAAGTCCACCCCCACCCTTATATCTAATCATTTGCCACAGGCTACCTTTTCCACCATCACCACATTTCTCATTCATTCCTCCTTCACTACTCCGGAACTGTCATTGCCAGAGTGCAGGCCTTCATCACCTCTTCTAATAATCTGCTCATTGGTGTCCCTGCCTCAGGCTTTCCCCGCTCTGGTTCATCTCCCACTCAGTTATCAAACTGATCTCCTCCGAAAAGCAGATCTAACCATGTCATCTCCCTGTTCAATAAACACCAAGACTCTTCTGTTTGGCTTTTAAAATCCTTTATAAGCCTCTGATTCTAAGAGACAGGTCAGTTTTCTTGCAGTTTCTTGAAATATGATGCCCTCTCTCCTCCATCCGTCTGTCTGTCTATCTATCTAGTCATGACTTGAAGGAAATCCAGTGAATGTCTCTTGTCTTTTTTTCTCCTTCCCTTTTCTTTATTCCTTTTAGATCATCACAACAGAACAAAAATCGCTCCCAAGCTGTCCATTTTATCTAACTCCCTTTATGACCCTTGCAGACAGTACAGTTCTTAAGAGATACTTCACTGTCTCTATCAGAATGCAAGCACTGCATCCTAATAAAGTCTTAAGAAGTCTTTTTAGATTTCTAGCTTTATTCTATTTTCTATTTATTCCATATTCTAGGTCAGTTGTTTTTGCTATGTGTTACCTTTCCTTTTCTTCATTTTTTAAGTCTACTTTGTTTTAATATTTTTTATTGATTTATGTAGTAATTAATGTATATCTGGTTCATTTTCATTCCTAAGGTGTCTGTTATCTGGATAAAGGCATTGAATCTCTAGTGCTGAGCTATTAATTCTCTTTCCAAGTTTTTTTTCCCTAGCTTTCATTTCATTTATAGTATTATTTTAACTCATTTAAAAACTTTTGAATCATTTCTTTTAGGAATTTTAAGCGATCTTGTGGACACGCTGCATTCTTCTTTAAGGCTGGGCTTACAGGTGCTTTGGAATCATTCTCCTTTCCTAAGTTTGTGTCTTGGGCATCCTTGGCCTCATAACAACTTCGGTCTTTTGTTGTTATTGCTGTTTGGTATTCTACCAGCAATCTGTTTTGGGCAATCCAGCATTGCTGCAAGCCTGGGGACACAAATGTGTGTTCCTGGCTCCTCTCAGAGACCTACTCCAATCCTTAGCTCTCTGGGGGAGGGGAGGACTGTGTCCACTTTTCATCTGCTAATAATGCCCTATTTATCTTGTATATGCCTTTTTATTTATATTCATTTTCCTGTTATCTTCCCCATTGTTTTATGAGGTCTTGAAGGGCAGGGATTGCCTTTCTTTGTATCCCTGCAGTTCTTAGCGTGCTACCTGGCACAGAGTAGGCACTTTATAAATGCTTATCAACTGACCTTTGCTTTGAGTGAATCCCCAAATCCTGCACTCCCTGTATGCCCAATTCTTCTGAGACACTGGTCTAGACTGAGTCATCAGTAACCTATAGGTAATCCTGCATTATTGAACTACCTTGCAGCTCTGGGCACTGAAGCTGTGATCCTAATCTTATCCCTGTTCTACAGCGCCTGCTCCGGCCACTTGCTTTTAGGTTTAATTTGTAACCTTGGGCCGGAAGGATGACTTAAAATAGTTTCTTCTTGGATTTCCCAATCACAACTCAGTCCAGCATTCTTTTAAGATTCTTATTGAAGTAGTTGTGGGGGGGTTGTATCGCTTCCTTCTGGTCTTCCATCTTCTTTCCTAATTCATAAATCTATATAAGAATATCAACCCTTTGTTCAAATGACCTTTTATAGCACAATTCAGTGCTTTTCTGAGCAAGGAATACAGGGAGAGGAGGTCTTGTTGCCTTCTAGATTAAGTCATAAAAATAATGATGGGGTATGCAGAAGGAAATTTAGCTTTCACACACACACACACACACACACTAAAGAGTGCTTTGAATTATATAATGCAACAGAGAGGAAATGTTTGATGTGATCTTTGCCTCTCAGCCTGAATGAAGATACTATAGACTTATAGAATTTAGAACTTCTTTAAGCTTCTTTAAAGATTATCCCATAGAGTTAAAGCAGCCTTGAAATAAACACATAAACTAAAAGGGATAGTGTAGACCATTTTGTACGACTCCACTATGTATTTTTATAGTCAGTCAGTCAATAGACATTTATTAAGCACTTAGTATGAGCCAAGAATTGTACCAAGTGCTGGTTACATCTATCTATCTACTTATCTAGCTATCTACCATGTATCTATCTATCCATCTATCTTTCTATCTATCATCTCTCTATCTGTCTTTCTGTCTGTCTATCTTTCTATCTATTTTCTATCACCTATCTATTTATCTGTCTGTCTGTCTGTCTATCTCTCTACCATAGTCCTTATTTTCATATTGTTTTCTAATAGTGGGAAATAGGTCACAGAGGTGTCAAGGAAGAGCAATTTAGTCTGGGAAGTCCCAAGGATAGTGAATTTGTTGACAGAACAGTTGACTGACATGCCCTTTTTGGATGCAATAGAGATATTATTTTGATGACTGAGCCTGAAATAAGAAATAGATATTAGGAAGGAGGGAGGTGGAAAGCAAAAGGGGTGGGGATGCAGGTTGATGGCAGAATGGATTGTGAAGCAAAGTCTGAGTGGGTTTGGTGAGTTTGCATTCACATACCAGTCAGGACAGTTGAACCCTAAGGTGGGAGCTCCAAAATTGAGTGGATTGATTTCCTTGAGCTCCCAGTAGATGGCTCCCCTTGCCATGTTTCCTGAGACTCTGTGTATCTCCCAGGAGGGACTATTGATCAGGACTTCAGCTGTCCTCTGACTACTCTGTGCCAGGCTGCTTCTAGGCAATGATGCCTGCAATTCACTATACCTCCCTATAGATGATATTGCTAGCATCTCTGCTACAGAAAATATCTTCTGTAGTAGGGATTACTCCTCTTGTAGAGAAGAGTATTTCATAAATTCTCTCCTTTGTTGTAATGGTGACTCAAGCTAACTGACTTTTGGGCTCATGTAAAAATTTTCCCATGAGCCAAGAACAAATCCCATTCCTCTTCTCTGTCACCTGGTCTCAACATTCTTAGAGATAGTGTTTCTGTTTTCTGTCTCTTTTAGAGTTCGCAGTCTGACATACTCAAGATCACAGATTTAGAACTAAAAAGGTCTTAAGAGGCCCTTCAGCCCAATTTTCTTCTTTTATGCATGATAAAACTGAGGCCTAGAAATGTTAAATGACTTGTTCAAGGTCACCCATCTTATAATGGCAGAGGTAGGATTATAATCCAGGTCACATGGCTCTAAATTCAATTTTCTTTCCACTTAACCATGTTGTGCCCCCTCCTCTTTCCTTCAGGGTATTGTACTGTTTCCTCCCAACACTTCAGCAGTTCCTGTGGCTTTTCTGTTGTAGCTTGACAAATGATGTCAGTTTGTCCTCCATCACCCCATGAATTTTGGGCTAAGTAGATGAAGTATTAAAATCTTATCAGTGCCTGTGGACTCAACTATCCTCTTTATGCAGATGATTCTCAGATTTATTTGTCCAGCTCTAACCTCTCTGCTGACCTTTCTTGCATCTCTAACTGCCCATTGAATGTTCTGCAGACATCTTAAACTCAACATGCCCCAAACTGAACTCATTATCTTTTCCCCAAAACCCTGCCCTCTTCCCAATTTCCTTCTTACTGTTGGAGGAAGCACTATTCTCCCTGTCATTCAGTCTGACAATTTAGGTATCAACCTTCATTTTTTCACCCTCTCTCACTCCCTATATCCAATCAGTTACTAAATGTTGTATATCCCATCTTCACAACATCTTTCATGGATCCCCCTTCTGAGACTGGCACCACCATGGTACAGGCCTTTAATACTTCACAGCTGGACTATCACTGTTGGTTGGTTTCTCTCACACAAGTCTTTCCCCAATCCAATTCATCTTCCATTCTACTGTCAAACTGATCTTCCTAAAGACTGACCATGTCACCCTCCATTCAATAAACTTCATTGACTCCCTACCTCTATAAAATCCTCTTTAGGCTTAAGCCTCCAGAACTGTTCCCTTCCTACCTTCCCATTGTCTTACACTTTACAACAAGCCCCTACATACTCTTCAATCCAGTGACACTGATCTGTGGGCTGTTACATCAATGATTCCCCATTTCCAGAATCAAAACGTTGTCCCTGGCTGTCCAACATACCTAGAATTCTCCCCTTCTTCAACTCTCCCTCCTGGTTTCCAAGTCTCAACTGAAGTATTACCTTCTACAAGAAGCATTTCCTGCTTCTCCTTAGTGCTAATGCCTTCCTTCCATGAATTATCTCTAATTTATCCTGTCTATATCTTGTTTGTACACATTTGTAAGTGATCCCCTCCATCAGACTGTGAGCTCTTTGAGAACAGACTTGCTTTTGTCCCTTTTTGCATCTTCAGCACTTATCACAGTGTCTGGCATACAGTAGAAGCTTAATCAATATCAATTGACTTGACTTGAACCTACTGATCTTTACAACAGGGTTGCAGTAAAGTAGGTGCTGTTATTATTACCATTTTACAAATGGTGAAAGTGAGGCTAAGAGTTTTCCGATGACTATGCTCAAGGCCATACAGTCTGAGGAAGTAATCCTACTACATCTCAGTGGAGGGATGAGCATGGAAAGCTAGATATTTCCCTGGCATTACTGTGGGTTAGGAAGAAAAAAGTGATCTACACTATACTGCTTCCTCAAGGTGGAACTAAAGTAACATGGGCAATGAGGCATAGATTCTAAAGAAGTGGTAATCTTTTGTTTTTCCATCTTTGTGGGATTCTGTTGGTGGGGAAACTTTAAACATAGCATGCACTTAATATATTAAAAAAAAAAACTGAATGGAATTGGTTTGAAAGGCAGGGAAAGAAAGTATCCCAAGTAGGGGATATCAGACAACAGAGATTAAGAGAGTCTAGGCTAGTCACTCATGCTTGGGACTCAGAGCCATACATAGTGTCAGAGTACAATGCCTATGCCAGGACAAATGGTTTTAAGACTTAGCTGCAGAATAACTTGGTAGTAGGTAGAGGGATATCAGCATAGTGTCCGAAGTCTTCTAAATTAGGGGATCCTTCTATTTTCCCTGTTCCTGGCTAGAACTGAGCCCACAGGTAAGGTTAAGCAGGCATATCTGACCAGAACCCAAGAGTATTAGTTTACATCAAGTAAATGGTGTCTTATACCCTATTGTTCTATGTAGTGTATTTGGATTGTTAGTACAGCCAATCTGTAGTTTACCACATGTGACAGAAGGAAGTAACTATTCTTGAATGGTGGATAGGGTGCTGGACTGGGAGTCAGGAAGATCTGAACCTAAATCCTTCCTCAGATTGTATGGCCTTGAGCATAGTCATCGGAAAACTCTTAGCTTCACTTTCAACATCTGTAAAATGGTAATAATAACAGCACCTACTTTACTGCAACCCTGTTGTAAAGATCAGATGAAAGGAAATACGTAAAGTACTTGGAAAACCTTAAAGTGCTATATAAAAGAGATATAATAATATTAATGCTAATAATAGATTATATTATAATATAATGATATAATTACTATATAATATAAGATGATAATATAATATATTAAAATATAATGTGCAATTATAATTATAATACAATATAATGATAATAGATAATCTATTATATATAATATGTAATGATAGCAGATAATAGCATAATATGCAATGTAATATATTACATATATACTAAAATACTAATATTTTTTATATATTACACACACACACACACACACACACACACACACATATATATATATTTATAATCATTCCACCCATTAGTTAATCAATCAATAACTGGCCATTATGTGTCAGTTACTATGTTAAGCACTGGAGACATAAGGAAAGGCACCAGATGGTCTCTGCCTTTGAGAAGTTCACAATTTAATGGAGAAGTAAGGGGATAAGAGGAAAGGAAGGGAATATGCATTTATTAAACTCCTGCTAAATGCCAGGCACTCTATGAAAGGGAGTTGCTGTTGTTATTCTCATATTTCAGTTGAGGAAAATGAGGCAAACAGAGGTTAATTCAGAGGCAAACAGGGTTACATAGACTAGGAAGTATCTAAGGCCAGATTTGAAATCAAGTCTCCTTAACCCCAGGTAAGTAGTCCATGCACGACATCATCTTATAGCTAACTGCTACCTTAAATACCTACATCACATATTTGTTGATAATTCCTGTTTTATTTTCCTTTATGTGTTATGCCTGCCTCTTAGGATTTGACTAACAGCCTAATATCAGGGTAAGAACACTGGCTGGAGGTCAAAGTGTCTTATACTTGTTTGTCATGTGACCCTAGGCAAGCCAGTATCTCTGAACATTGCTTTTCTCTTCTGTATGTAAATGAGGCTAACAGTATTTATACTACTCACTTCAGGTTAAAAGGACAATTATAAGCTATGGTTATACAGATATTGTATGGCATCTACTATTTTCTTTTGAAAACACAGAAGAAATATCTAGTGCTTTATTAGTCCTTTGGAAAATTATCATAGAGGTTTCATTATTTTATATGTATTAAGTGAGGAGAGGAGAATCAGAATGATGTTGTGGATGGAAGGACAGTCTTACAGTTGGTAAGACCTGGGTTGAATTTTTACCTCTGAAATATACTGTCCATGTGAGCATGGACTAGGAGGTTTCAGCATGCCAGGCAACTTTTTGAGGATTTGCGTGGGCCAATTTCCATAATGGGAGTACCCTACATTGATAAAATCACAGACCTGGACAAAAAAAAAGCAAATAAAACAAGCCAACCAAAAAGAAAACAGAAATTGGCAAACTATAGAAAATATAATTCAGGAATTGAATTAGAATATATAGAAAATATAATTCAGGAATGAAGCATTTCTCAGCTCCCTAATGCGAATGCTCTAGACATTCCCTTGGAGAATTTATTTTTTACTCCCTTCTCACCTTACCAGTTCTGGATCTATAATCAAATCATCTCTGCCACTGCTCTTGGAAAGGATAATTCAAGGAAGAGGAGACCACACACCACCATCCCAGTAATTTTGCAAACCTCAAAAGGAATGCTCCACCAGCACTCTTCTGTTTGCACTGTCTCCTCCATTAGAATGGAAGCTCTTTAAGAGAAAGCACAGTATTTCCTTTATATCCTTAGTTTAGCACAGTGTTTGGCTCATAGTTAGCACTCAAGGAATGCTTTGTAATCCATCCATCCATCCATCCATCCATCCATCCATCCATCCATCCATTCATCCATTCATTCATCCAGTCATCCACTGCTTCTTAGGCCATCACCAGTTGTCTTGACTCATGTCTTGCCATGGGACTTCAATGACTCTGGATGAGAGAGTGAGACTGACAAGTTTTCACAGCTCTGCCTGGCTTAAATCCAGTTCACAAACAAATCAAGACATCACCCTCATGATGTCATTGCTTCTCTTTGAGAACCAAGAACAAACAATAACAACATTATTTTGGGGAACCATATTAGAAAAGGGGGCAGCTAGGTGGTGCAGTGGATAGAGCACCAGTGCAGGAGTCAGGAGGACCTGAGTTCAAATCTCACCTCAGACACTTGACACTCACTAGCTGTGTGACCTTGGGCAAGTCACTTAATCCCAACTGTCTCATCCTGGGTCATCTCCAGTCATCCTGAGGAATATCTGGTCACTAGATTCAGATGGCCCTGGAGGAGAAGTGAGGCTGGTGACCTGCACAGCCCTCTCTCACTCAAAACAAAGTCAAGTGCAAGTCATGTCATTATTTCTCTAATGGCATGGTCTTCTTTGGCAACAAAGGATGAACACACACACAATTAGAAAAGGATGACCAAAAGTACCAAGAGGGTACAAACCTCAAATTCATATTACAATAGAATAGATTTTATTGTGTGGAGAGATATGCTAGCAACCACAAAAAATTGGATATCGAGACATTAATTGCATAGACTTGTAGTTTATTTTATTTCAAGGATGACTAGAAAGAAAGATTCTTAATATACTGACTCCGCATAGCCTCCACAGTATGGTTAAACAAGCAACTCCTGAGAAAAGATTCATTTATTTTAAAATATTCCTTAATTCACATTTTCCTCTAATTCAGACTAGTATTCCTACTGATTAGATTGAATCAGAAATGTTTTACAGAAATATTTTAAGAACAGATGATTCCCAAAGTATCACCCCAGCTGTTTTTGTTTTTGTATCCCTGGTGACTAGCATAATGTCTTGTACATAGTAAATGCTTAATATTTGTTGACTGGAATTCAATTAAAGGAGCAAAAGTGAGTTCTTTGATCAGGAAGGTATTTTAACTTTTTGTCCTTCCTTAGTGTTCCAAAGTCACTTAATTTTGACATCTGTTATTCAGAAACTATAAAAGCATGGTACACAGTGCCTGGCACATAGATGTCTTAAGATTTAATAGCTTAAAACTGCACTAAAACTTTTGGAATACCTTATATAGTAGGTACTGTTCTTTGTTAATTATTAATTCATATTTTCAAAGCAATTGACTAGAATATTGCTCAAAATATCACTTTTCTAGCATGTGTTCATTTAGAAAAACTGAGGCATCAAATTAAACAGATTGATTTACTTGAAGAAGATGATCCAAGTGCAATAAGTGTTTTTAAAATTAACTGATTAATTCATTCATCTATGCATACATCTTCCTTTCTTCTTTCTTCCCTCCTGCCTTCCTTTCCTTTATAAGTCTGTTCCTTCTTTTTTTTTCTTTCCTTCAATGAGAGGTGAGGGCTTGACCTGTGCAACCCTCTTCTCCTGTGCAGAGGCATCCAGGAGGTGCAGTAGATAGATCAGTAAACTAGAGTCAGGAAGACCTGAGTTCTGCTGTGACCTGAGTCACTTACTAGCTGTGTGATTTAGCTGATTGCTTCCCCCAAGCCCCAACCTTGGGTCACTTTCATCATCCTCTACTTTCTTTCCTATACATGTGCTGCTGAACATAAGTGGAAAACATTATGTAACTCTTCTGACTGGGCCCACTACAAATTTCAAGTTCATCTGGTCCCTCACTGCTGTCAGGCAATCCTATTATGCCTCCCTTATCTAGCCACTCTTCCACTCTTCATAGCAGCTCTTGCAAACCTTTTCATCCTTCCTCAGATCTCCCATGACTACCCCTTCCCCTACCCTCTCTGCTGAGAACCTTGCCTCACATTTTACCAAAAAAAAAAATTGAGTCCATTTCTCATGATCTCCCTTTTCTCCTCTTTCCCTCATCTCATATCACTCAGATGCCTTCACCTACTATTTCCCCTTTCACCGTCTCATAAGAAGAGGTGGCCTTACTCCTCACCAAGGCTAAAATCTCTCTACATGCACAAGATAATCCATTCCCTCTCATCTTATCCAAAAGATTCCTTTTCTGTTATCCACAGTTCATCACTTATTTTCAAACTCTCCCTGTTTATGGCTCCTTTCCTACTGCCTACAAACATACTCATGTCTTCCTCATCCTGAAAAAAAACCTATCACATGAGCCTTCTATCCCAGCTATTATTCTATATCTCTTCTGCCCTGTGTAGCTAAACTCCTCAAAAAGACCATCTACAATAAATGTCTCCACTTTCTCTCCTCTCATTCTCTTTTTTAACCCTTTACACTTTAATTTCTGATCTCATCCGACCTTATCATTAAAACTGATGTCTCCAATTGTCACCAATCAGCATTCTCTTTGACATTTTTGCAGACTTTGTCTCCTCCTTGAAATTCTCTTCTTTCTAGGTTTTCAAAGCACTATTCTCTCCTGGTTCTCATCCTCCCTTTCATTGGACAAAAGATTCAAACTCAGGTCTCTCTGATTCCAAGTCCATCATTCTATCCACCGTGCTACTTGGCTATCCCTAAGACCTTTGTTGTAACAACTTTGAAAGCCATCTTTTTTATAGAGTTATATTGCTTCCCTCCACCACCTTGCATTATCAACTATAGAGCTTTATCTTTACCATGATCTATAGCCACAAGTCTCAAACTTTAAAAAAAATCATAGTATAGCATTATTCCTTGCCATGGATACCCTATGGGGGACTGGAACAAGGACATTTGGTTACAAAGGTAATTTCCATGCAATTGAAGCATATTCTTTGAAAAGAGCTGCACTAAAGGGGTTGAGGACTGAGCCGGTTATTTGTCACTTATTGAGCACTTCTGTTGTACCTCTTATACAAAAAGACAATTTTATGGAGAGCTCACATGGGTCAAGTGATCACATGGTGGTCAGAAGAGGCAATAGAAGGATGCTCTGAAGGTCTCTCTCAAGAATTTTGGAATTGATTGTATGACATAGAAAACACTGGCACAGGACTTAGCATGGTGTGCCCACATCAGAAAAGGTGTTGTGCTCCATGAGCAAAGTAGAATTGAGATAGCACAAAGAAAATGTTGGATGCACAAATCTGGAATATTCTCCTGCAAATATTTACATGGACTATCTGTGCCCAATCTGTAGTAGAGCATTCCAAGCTCATATTGGTCTGATCAGCCACAGCTGCACACACTGAAACTTGACTTTATTATGGTGATGTCATTTTGGTCCTTCTCAAGAATTAAGTACAACAACCAACCAACCAACCAACCAACCAACAAGGGAGAGGTACAGGACAAATGCCCATTCTCCAGTCACTCCTGATTTTTCCCCTCATTGACGCATAAGTTTGGTTTCTAGTTATGGAATTTGGTTCCTTTCCCCTCAACCCTACTCAAGGACAATGAACTTAATGTTTAGGCACCATCTCTAGACCTTAATCCAGTGACTAGAAGATGTTCCTCCATTGGAGTCTTTTTCCACAAGAAGGAGATTCAAAATTACATCATCTAGAGTCTTCCTACTAGATAGAACTCAAGTTAGAATTTGAGTCTCCTGAATTTCTATGTATAGCTTTTTTCCTTCTAAAAATGCTTATTCCAAGAAACCCATTTGTTAAAAATTACAATGAGCAGAACAGTCAAGATTGGGGAAATCTGTCTTTCCATTAAGAACCACATGAAACATGCTCTGCGTGTACATTTGAGATTGTCATCTGTTTCACAGATTTACCATGATTATGATCCATTGTGATCATTTTTTGCTCATTGCCATGTATTTTATGATCCTTTGTGTGTGGATGGAAGACTTTGAAGAAGAGGGGACAGGGGCAGGGGATAGAGGTGACTGCTGAGGAGATCAACATGGAGACTTTGAATTCCATAAAGTATGGGTATTCCACTGGTCATCAGAACATCAGGAGTCTAATGGGAAAGCTTCTTTACCTAACCCTTCCAAATAAACAGCTTATAAGAGGCATGTCAGATAATGTCTCCCACTGACAATTGTTTTGAAGTCCGGGAAAAAAGGACAGTGTTGAGGTTGCCTCCACTTAGGAAGAAAATGCTGTCTTGTAATTAGGCCATCCAGGGGAGACCTCAATCCAAAGCAGCTCTCTAATTAAGGGTGGTGGTGGTCAACTGAAGTGTTTGTACCCAGCAGTACTAAATCTAGGTGCTTTCTTGAGGAAATTTGCTTCCCCCACTCCTGTTTACAAAGTTTGCAAAATAGCAGGTGCTGTCTAGAAGATGAAAAGAGGTGTTTATGACTCTTGACTTCTTCCTGCCTACATTCCCTACCCCACTATCTTTTACAGAGGCTGTCACTCTGGAATGAGACCCACAGAGCCTTTTCCTCTCTGGAACCAGTCAAAACTTCTTTCCCCATCATCAGGCCAAAGATTTAGTATCCTAGGCTTTGACTACGGGAATGCCCATAATAACCCATTGTGTCTTGGGACTGTACTTTAGAGCTGGTCCTAACCACAACTATTCATATCCAAAAACAAAACAAAACAAAATATTCCAATGACAAAACCCAAAACCCAAAATAAAATAAAATTAAATTAAAACAAAAATCTTATCCAGAGGAAGATGACCATAAAGGAAAATCTTGCTGGTATTGCGGAACTTTTGGGAATGTTTGCAAAGAACAATGCAACATTCCTGATCATCCATAAATTAAAAGAAACAAAGGAAAATTGCCTATAATCGGAGTCTGCTGCTCCTGTAAGGGAAAGAGTGTAATTCAAAGAGGCTTATGTGTTTTGGCAGAGTTTGAGGGTAGTGGGATAGCTCTTAAAGTATGGAATCATAGGACCCCAAGCCAAGGTTTGGTTGCTCATGCTCCTGATCTCTGTCCAACAAACTCACCTTGAGCCAAGCTTGCTCCCTTCATTTATTCCTGTTTGGTTTTTGCCTCAGGTCTGAGGTACCCTTAAAGGTCAAAAGAATTGTTGACCACTGCTAAGGCAATAATATTTCACATTTGTATGACAGGGTTCTTTGCAAAACACTTTCCCCATGTGTTATGATGTTTGTGTCACACAATCTTGGGATAATTACCTCAATTTTACAAATGAGGAATGTGCAGCACCAAGAGGGTTGTGACTCACCATGGAGTCACAGACTGTTACATCTGGGAGATTTCTTAGGGATCATCTAGTGGCTACATTCTAGTCCAATCTCATATAAAAATGAGGAGAAATGAGGCCTTCAGAGAAAGACTGCCTTGCTCAAGGAAACTAGATGGTACAGTGGCTAGACTTAGGGTCTGCAGTCAAGAAAACCTGAGTTCAAAATTGTCTGGGAGACTCTGGGCAAGTCCCATGTCATCTCTCTTCAGATTCAGTTTCTTCATCTGTAAAATGGGGATAACAACACCACCTACCTCTGAGGGTTGTTGTGAAGATGAAATCAGATCCTATATATAAAGGACTTGGCAAATCTCAAAGCATATTGTTATTATTACTCAACCAGTTGTTTCAGAGCCCAGGCAAGGGATCTAGTCAGTCATCTAGCCTTGATTAAGCACCTATCATACACCACGCATTGTGCTAGGTGCTGGGAAATACAAAGAAAGATAAAAGACAGTCCCTGCTTTTAAAGAGCTCACAGCTGGAGGAGATAATATGCAAACAATTTGATTTAAACAAGAAAAATACAGGATAAACAATCAACAGAGGGAAGACACTAGCATTAAGGGAGAACCAGAAAGGCTTCCTATAGAAGGTGGGTCTTTAGCTGAGACTTGAAGGAAACCAGAAGGTGGAGATGAGGAAGGAGAGAATATTTTAGGAAGCGTAGGAAGAGTCATTGAAAATGCTTAGAATTAGGAGATTGAATGTGTAGAACAGTGTGGAGGTGGTGTCACTAGATTACAAAGGATGTGTGTGTTGCGTGGGGATGATGATGGGGAGAGCATGGGAAGATTTAAGGTGCAAGTATCCTGGAAAGACAGAAAGGGACTTTGTTACACAAATGAAGGCTTTTCTATTTTCTATTTATATTAAAAATGATATAATAATATTATATAGATTTAAAGTATAAATACCTTGAAAAGGCAGGAAGGAATCTTGTTATGCAAATGAAGACTTCTCAATTGTCTATATCAATAGTAATATAATATAGTGATATAATTATAAGGGAATAAGGAACCACTGGAATTGAGCAAATAAGTCCCCCACCCTGCCCAATCACAATTCAATGCTATTTCTAGCCCCTCATCCCATCACAATATTGTGCATAGCCAAGGCCACAGTAGAAATTGATGACAGAGTATGATTTAGAATTCCAGTCTCCTGATGACTGTTTCAGGGCTCTCCCCACAATGAGCTCAGATTCTAATCCTGCCTTCTGACATTGAGTTTCTCAAACACATATGGAAAAAAAACTAAAATTCAATCCAATTCAATTTAATTAGACCAATGTTAAATAACTGTGTCGGGTACAGTGTGCTAGGGTTGGGAATACAAAGGCAGTAATGATAGCAGCTAGTTTTTATATTGATCTGTAATGTATGCAAAGTGTGTTACAAATATCTCATTTGATGCTTACAATAATGCTGCAAGCCACCTAGCTATCATTATCACTCTCATTTTGCAGATGTGAAAACACAACTTGTATAGATCTGAAACAGAATTTGAATCCAGGTGTCTCTGACTTAAAATCCAGTGGTCTATACATTATGCCACCTAAGTATTTGCTGTAAAATGAAAGCTTCATTTCTCAAAAG